>OZ010736.1:33914202-34301702 GCA_963932295.1 Tipula lateralis | reverse complement strand
AAAAAAAATATTAAATTTAGACGAAAATAAAAATTTAAATTTAATTAAAATTAAGATATTAAATATTTTAAATTGTTTGGTATAAGTATGTGTTGTGATTATGTACATATACATATATATATAGAGAGAGATAGGTCAGTGGCGGATGTTTCGTTTGGTTATTCTGTATATTAGGCTTGATACAAATTCAAAATGTGTTTATAGTGATAAATGTTAATGTATACGTTCATCAACCTTAGTAAATCTGTCACTAAATACACATATACACAATTAAATTCTCTGTTGATAATTTGGCCGCGGGCCAATAATTTGGCTCACTTGTTCTGTCACATTGCAAAATATAAAAAATATATATTTATATCGAATTTTGTAATTGGTGAGATTTTTTTTGAAAATTCAACACAATCTTGCCTTCAAAATCAATCGACACAACATAGATTTAACAGTGTATGACAAAGTGTATTCATTCCATCGATCTGAAGATAACAAAATTATAAAACATGCAATACTTGTATATTCAAGCTCTGTCTATATGATTGAACCTGGTGAGTTCTAAATAATCGGCATTTAATTCCAAAAATTACATTTAAAAAATAATAAACAGAATATTCCCAATGACTGTGATGATGGTGAATGAACTTCAAAAACCGGTTAGTTTTCCTGAGAGATCGGAATAGACACAGCTTGGTCCGTATCATCCAGAGCTTGAATACAACGTTCAAATATTTCAAATATTTGATCTCAAAAAGCAAGCGGAGTACTGTTTCTTCCACCTCTACATTCTCTTAACCATGACAGTAAAAAGTATGAATAATCATACATAGTAATGGTGAGCAGAGATTCCATATCTGTTCGCACGTAAAAGACAGTGTCCCATAACAACTCTAACAATCATACACTTATCTGATCTCGCAAAAAATGAAATTATCATTCAATGGTTTTCTAGCTTCCTATACTGAAACAAACCTTACACGAAACGAGCGAATTTCCATTTTCATGTATTGAGCATGTTCATCAGCTTGTCCATTTCATGCCACTCTGAAATTCTCTGGCGCGTAATTCACGATATTAATAAGACTGCAATAGTCAGGGAATTGAAAAGAAAGTTTTATCTTCTAAGTGACTCAGAAAATATCACACCCGAAACTTCCATTCATTTTTTATGTAATCAGCGACGAGTTTATGTTCACTTCACCGCTCCTATCTGAAGCGCATGTCACTCAGAAACTGTCCCGTGAACGTTAGTAAAGATACTTTCGTTTCACAGATTAGGTGATTGTTATATGTTACTACAGGTCCACAGGTAGGTTTGAACCTAATGGCTATGATTGTTGCCATTTGTTAGCCTAAAATATCAGAAAAATAACTTCAAGAGCTTTAAAGCGGAAAAATCAATCTGAGAAAACTTATATTTCCTGCAGAAAACTATTAATCCATTGTTAAGTGAAATGAAGTTTAGTACACAACTGCTGGTTCATTCACTGAGAGTTATGCCTGAGAATAATGAGTATTGTCACGGGCATGCTTTTTAGCATTTGAATTATCTGATCCCCAAGCGACCCCTCGAACTATGTCAAAGGGATACTCCATATCCAGAAAGTTTACAACTGAATATTCCTTCCACTCATGAAGTATCTCAATAAAACCACTAATGGAGTTAAGAGCCGATACGATCGGAACATTCAGATTTGTATGAGTTGTTGTCTCCCATAGCGTAGACCGCATGTTTATTGGTTGACTTTGTTCCTGTAGCAATATATTAACCTTTTCCTTTTCAGGAACAATTTCTTAACAACCTTGAAATGATTCATTACCGATTGAAGATTATGCTCCATTTGCTCATTGAAACTAATTTGCAGAGTGGTTAGACTGGAAAAAAGTGTTTTAGTACTGAAGTTTAGCTACAGGTTCTTATCTAATGGAACTTCTCAATTCGTATTTGTACGTTTAAGGAAGGTTTGAACTAGCTTATGTGACACTATCGTTTAAAAACTTCTAAATATATTAAGTCAAACTACTTGACAAACCACATTACGAACCACTGTAGTTAACTTCGATTTTTGGCAAACAACAACAGTGATATTAAGGAAGAGTTCATCAAGATTAATAAAAGACAATTTGCGAGCTTTGGGTTATGATTTTCTAGCTTTCTGAAATTGATTCAAAATTTATTTTAATCTTTAAAATAACTGCAGACCCAGCAGAATCAAAAGCTCTCCTTTAATACAATAACTGTCATTAACAGTTTCCTTGGCACTCTATAATGCATTGTTTCAACCAACTTATGATTCCAAAACATGAGATTAAAGGTGGAAGGAATGAATCGCAGACCCATACTTCTCAATTGTTGGTCTGCGAAAAAATTTGATAGTTCGACGAAATATTAATAATATTTCTAGTAATATTAGTGGATAAAGTGTTGTGCTTTTAAAAAACCTTTGTCACATACAACGTCACTCAATTTTGTTATGGTGGTATAGGTACGAGTTCAGATGACCGTTAGTATACGAATCAAGTCAGTGCTGAAGAAATCGCTTCTTGCTACTTTCTAGTGGCATGTGGAAAAGAATTACAAGTAAGCCGATAATGCTATGTACTTGCAATTAAAGTTTCATTGATTTTAATCGATAATATCTGCTATGAAGCTGGTGCTATACACCAACGCTATAGTTTTAATATTCCAAAACGCTTGAGATAACCAAGATCGAGTTCTGGTAAATACCCAACTCCTATAACGAATCCTATAGATTATTAGAGTTCCTTAATTGCTATAAAAACTGACAAGCATGGTATCACACTCTCCAACGTTAGATGTTTATAGGTTTAATTTTCAAAATGGTTTCAGTTAGCTTAAATCCATCCGAGACAAAGCAGTTTTATCTTACAAAAACGCGAAATGTTTCTCTCTTATGTGCATATACATGTACAAATATATTCAAAAAAAAATCCACAGTTCATAAACTGAAAGTACATATTATCACGATTCAAGTGTCTTGTATATATAGATAATTGAAAATTACAGAATACGATATAAATATAAAAAATCGCCTGTATATAAAAAAGCACACCACACCGTCTTTAAGAAACACGAACCGGTTTACCTGTGTGTCGTGCATAAAAAAAACTATACACAAAAAAAAATCTTGTATATAGTTTGCGCGCAGTTTAATAAATTATTTTAAATATATACATAGAACAAAAATGATATAAAATGCGCGATCAAAATTATAAGACGCGACAATTAATTTAGAATGGAAATCGCGCGCACATACAGGATTATTTAATTTAAATAGCGGTAAAGTCGCACACGAGGTGTGTAATAAAAATTCTTTATCGGATTTAAACTTATGTATTTATGTATGTATATAAATATGTGCACGAATAAAATGAGGCCATTCCGTCTGCACAAAGTTAAAATCGCAGCGAAACCACCACATAGTGTGTGACTGACTATGGCTATATATATATATATATATGATATGTAAGATGCTAATCTTACGATCAAAGATGAATAAATGTACGCATATCTGTGTAACCATAACCAAACAAATTTTTTTGATTTAAGTATAACTGACCTGCCTTCATCAGTTTTTTTGTGTAATATGTTATTTCGCGATCATAGTATATAATATATAATAAAAAAAAAACTTTTTCGTTTTTTATATTTACAAAAACAACAAACCGCGATTTTTTTTTGTGTGTATAAATCGTTAAATTAAAAAGTTATTTTTGGTCGCTTAAAAATAAAAGTAAAAAAAAAAGAAGAAATAGCACGGTAGCAGTAATGATTTTTTCTTACGTCTTGGTAAGAATTTTTATTGTATGTACAACATATGAAATACCAGTAGTTGGTCACCTTTTTAAAACGTGTCTTGTGCACACAAAAACTAGTTTTATATAGGTAGGTACATATATACCATCTTAGTGATCAATAATTGATGTCAATCATTATACGAGCGCATATCGTATATATATATATATATATATATATATATATATATATATATATATATATATATATATATATATATATATATATATATATATATATATATATATATATATATATATATATATATATATATGTATATATATATATATATATATATATATATATATATATATAATGACAGATAGAAATGCGCGAATAAAATATTGACGTACCACCGTTTCATGGAAAAAAATTAAATTATATAGGGATTTATACAGGCAAAGATATAACCAATTGGCGCCAATGGACGCGCATATCATTAAACCTGTTTTAATAAACGACCAGTCACTTAAAATTACTCAAAAATAGTTTCGTTTCCAAACTTCTCAGTAGTATTGTATATATGCACAAGCCGACAATTTACAGCCAGTTAAGACTTCTCTTACATGAATCATGTCGTTCAAATTCTACGACGTAAAATAATTTTCATGATAATTGAAGAAAAATAAAACTTTTACGCGATATACAATTATACTTTGTAATATATATACTCGTATATGTATCGTTGTTGTTGGTTTCAGTTTTGAATGAAGCGGAAATGCTTAGCGCAAAAATTGTAAAACTTATATATTATACAATAATTTGGTTTATTGTGATAACGCAACGGCGCATATTCCTTATCAGAGTGCGAGAATTTTTTCTCCATAAAAATGTGTTCGGTATTTGCTTAGAGTGCAGAGTGGTCAACCATCATGTAATGTAAATTTTGAGAACATAAAAATTTAATCACCTTCACACGCACATCTATCTATATTTATATATCAACCTAATGTTCATACACATATATGTTTCGAAAAAAAATTCAAAAATCTATTCGAATTTAGTCCATTATTACCATATAGACAATTTAAATGTTAAATAGACGAACGACATTCGTCATCATCAAAAATCAACATAAAATCTAGATTTGCATTCATGGATCTAAATCATGCACGCCAAAAACAAATATACATATACTCGCTCGAGGTATGGCAATTGAAATCGAAATAAAATTAATTTATGCATATAAAATCTAAAAATTCGATGGTAAAATTTAAATAAAAAAATCAAATTATCTAGTTTTACACCCCAGTCGAGAAACTTGTTATAAATGTATGGTTCAAAGTATTGTACAGTATTGTTGGCCTATACTACTTTCTCCTATTTTTCAAAGCTTTCAGCCAGTGTTCGAATCCACGTTGAGAAAACTGATCATCTTCTGACTTCTGCATAAGGCCGGAGATGCTGGCCAGGCCCGTGTGCCATTAATAGAAATAGATGATAGGCAAAGGGAGCAATAATTATACAATATGTAGGGTAGGACTTCCCATTTCAGATGCTATTAGTTACAGTATAGCTACACTACAACACTTCCAAACAATTAATTTCACTGCAATGTTCAGAGCTATATCCGATATAGCGCATCTGTGGGATAATGTCAAAAATTAGCTACGTTACAACGTAATAGCATCAAAACAAAACCTTGGACCAAGCTATCAGAAAAAAATGAGATAAAATTCCAGCACAGTTCACCCAGAAATTTGTGTTATTAGTAACACGTAAAAATATAATTTACAACTTTTCAATAAGACAGGAAGTGTTGGTCAGCCAGTCCGTGTTCCATCGTTCGAAACAGATGTAGTCAGAATTAGCAACATCTGGATATACAGTGTAGGACTGGATTTAGAGTATAGGACTTTCTATTTCAACGTTTCCAAATATATTTCAACCATTATCTCATTATTATGTCAATCGTGAACCACTGCGGTATTGTGACCGTTGGGCTTTCAACAATCATTAAGTTGAACGCGTGATCGAGATGTCCCCATCATTTTCGATGATTCGGTTACCATAGTAAAGAAATTTTTCATCCACTGCCATAATGTAACGCAAAATGTTCCGTTTTGTCTATAAACGCAGCAAATAAACGTCGTTCAACATATCACAGTTTTAACTAGTATGGCACCCAATATACTTGCTTCCAGGTCTTTACTAATCATGCCTAGGAAGTGTCTCTAATTTTTAATCTTCAAACATGTTCGCTCTTCTATCGCTATGCCGATCACCGAGATAAAAAGCACTGCTTTTGAAGTATTGAAACCAGTCACAACACGTCCTTTCACTTATACAGGGCTCACCATAAGTGTCGGAAAGCATTTGGTGAGACTTAAAAATGTCAACACAAATCGACTAATGGTGGTACTAGTTTTACGTTATCTAAAGTTCATTTACAGACTTGGCAAGCTTAAATTAATCGAGCTTGGTCAAAAATATATTGTTTCGGGTTAATTTTGCTAGCTCATAAGTGAATTGAAAGTTTAAACTCATTAATACCAGACCAACTGACAAAGAAAGCTTAACTTTTCTATGTAAAATTGCATGGTTTTTAGAAACTAAATAAGCCATCAAATCAGATTGAAATTTAATGCCACAAATTTCTAAGTCACACATCGTAAACCAATGCTTGAAGCTTTATGTAAAAAATTTAAGTGCGGTTAAATGCGGTTCAAGGTGTTGATAATATTTTATGCAACCAATCTTATACAACATAATTTTTTCTAACAACTGTTTAATCATATTTTGCCATTGCCATCAAAAAAAGTAATTTTTGTGTATGATATACGAGTGCTACATAATCATGAGTAAGTTACTAAATTAAGATGGCGGCAGATAATTGTGACAATTTTTTAAGCTCGCTTTGCGTCTCTTTTTATATCGGTTTTATCTATTTCTGATTTTTTGTTAACGAGATCTTTCCGGGAAACGTATATCTAAAGCAATACGTAAAATGGTTTAAAATTGTTAACAAAGATGACCTTAATCAAGACCAAAAGCTTCTGCTTTGTAATATTTATATTTAATAGCTTTTGAAGCATCGTTCATGAGGAAGTTTTGATTATAATGTAATGAAACATTTTTTATAGTTTGAAATTCTACATGTTAGCCGAAGATCCCACATGTTCTAATGTACACTATAAGCTTTTAATGTACACTGAACATATAATAATAGAGAATGATTATCCCATATAAATATTCGCGTGTAATATTTTCAAACATTGTCCTAAACTTATTAAAACTATTTTAGGACAAATCAAGGACAAACTTCACGCGATTGTCCAATTACAGGAAAATTTTCCTAATCCTAAAACTAACATGAATGTGTTAGTAAAAGTAATATTTTAAAAATTCATAATAAACTGTAAATTAAGTAATCGTTTATTATGAATTTTTTATATTGGATTTACTAAGGGGAACTTATTTAATATAACTAAAGCGAATTTAAAGATTAATTTTTAACTAAAATAGTACAATTCAAGTAATTATTATAAAAATGCCATATTTTCCTATACAACTAATCAATAGCAGTCGTTTGAATATTAAAGGGTGACGACCCTTAGGATATCGATATTTCATTGTCAAGTACATTTCATATTAAACCTTGTTTGACAAAAAGTCGTTTTTGCAAAAAGTAATATTTGATTTGTTTTATAAAGAGTACAATTAGGTCAACAAAGTTTGTTCATAATAACGAATAAATTCAATTTTGACTAGCACATTCTCAAAATTAAAAGTTAGGACAGCTTTAGGACAAACTTCACTCTCGTATTTAAATTGTTTTTAACATATATTGAGTGTACAGTGGTAATAGGAAAGAATTATCTAAATATTTTCATTTTACTATTATTTTAGTGATCCTAAGTATGGGACTCTAAGGGCCGATTGTATGAACGCGGATAGAAGGAATAAAATCCGAGAGTAGTGATATATCTCTATCCGACGATTTTATTTTTTTCCGATTGTATGAACAAATGTTCTATCTTCCGTTTATAGCAGTTTTACAGCAGTTTTTATCTAGTAACACTATTTTATTATTTTTGACGGTTAATTATCGATAAATATTTATTAAAAGCGAATTGTTTTGCAAATATAAAATGCAAATTTTTATAATTTCTTCCATCATTTTATTATTCAGTCGTTTTGATGCAGATATTCTTGTTGGCCGTGACCTTAAAATGTTAGATCTTGAATTGGATGTTGAAGGTCTGTTTAGGGAATCTGAATTTGACGGTACATTTGTCACAGCTGCGGTTGATATCTCGGTTTAACTAATTTCGTCGGTATCCACAGTATTACAAGTGAATAATTTATTGAAGAATATTTGGTGGATCCAGTGTAGTTAACATTTCATCATCCAAATATTCCTCATTTATATCGTTCTAAAAAAGGACGTTTTAATAGTTTATAATAATTTAAATATATATTAAGAAAGTCTGAAATAATTTATATTATTAAATAGGCACACCGAACCATCCACAAACGAGTACATCGGATCATTTTCGCTCGTTTTAGGTTGATATGGTCCACCACCCGTTCTGAATCTTCATGCCCTTTCATCAGCAATCGTCTTGTGTAAATCTTGCGTAAAATTATTATATTCCTGTCTGCTCATTCGTTTAATGCGTGCATTATTATTATTTAACTGCAATACTTTATATTTATTTAATCTCAAATTATATAAATTTTATATTTAATAATCACAATACACAAACAACAACAACAATTTATATCCTCGGTTATAACCACCGAAAACAGAAGATAGAAACAGAAGATATAACTCTACTCATGGATTTATTTTTGTGTTCATACAATGCAAACGACGATATATCCGAGGTTATATCGTCTATCCGCGTTCATACAATCGGCCCTAAATACTCCACTGATACGTGTTGCCAACATTAAACATTCCCATACGTGCCATTTTGAAAAATTAATAAACTCTAGTCCTTTCAACACGAAGACTTACGAGCCATCACTGACGGTCACAATGGTTTTATTATTAATAATACGGGTGCTGATAACAATAATTAGATTTGCTTTATACATAAAATATTAAGCTTTTTCCAGTGGATTGTAGAGCTAAACTGTCTCAAGAAAATTTTCTGGAAAATAAACTCTATATAGTACTAGATTTTTTATATTGTTTTCGAAGTTGTAAACGTAAAGCCAATAAAATATTACACATAGTCTTAAAAAAAAACTAAATAACTTATGTAAATTTCATTTTCCAATCTTTGTGTGTAGGAAATTCAACAGAAATTTAAATAAAAATTTCAAATCATATAAATCTCAATTTCGATATTTTTTTTTTGTTTTATTAAAATAAATTATATTCTTTGTAATACGGATGATATTCCCAGTATACTTATATATGTACTTCTATATGGATTGTGGATCGAATGTGTTATTTTATCCTAATACTATACACAAAAATTCAATAGAGATGGAATCTAATGTGCAATATGTCAATAATTTTCTTTCTAGTTTATTTTTTTACTTTATTGAGATGATGGTGGGGTGGTATATGCTGTGGTAAGGTTTAACTTCATATATTGTTTTCATTTCAAATAACTCTCCGTCCGTGTGTGTGTCGTACTCGTGTATACATGATATATGATAACAAATGTCATATATCGAAATGAAGTATATTTTATCTAATATTTCGGAATCTTCAACATTGATTACAATATTTTGTTGTAACTAGATATAACTTGAAAGAAAGCAAAAGCAAGTCAATTTCTTGTTATTTTAAAAGGAATTTTGATGAATTGTTAGAGGATACGAATGTCACCTTGTATGACAAATCCGATGCTCAGATGTACGAAATAGATAAGAATTTATTGGTTTATTTTTCTACTAGATTTGATTTTTTATTGAATTATACATATATAAATATATAGTGTTGCTCTCTCATGACATGTTCAATATGACATGTATGTACTCAAATGGATTGCAATATGTCATATTTATATATATAATCCACTATATGCCTACCTCCATTATTCATTAAGTATATATATATATATATATATATATATATATATATATATATATATATATATATATATATATATATATATATACATATATATATATATATATATATATATATATTTATATATATATATATATATATATATATATATATATATATATATATATATATATATATATATATATATATATATAAATATATATATATATATATATATATATATATATATAAAATATATATATGTATATATATATATATATATATATATATATATATATATATATATATATACAGGGTAATCCGGTTTGGGATGCTAATCTGTTAAGGCGTTATTCCTTGGTTCATTCTGAGAAAAAAATCGTATGGGGAGGGGGGTCCATTTTTGATATCCTTCAGCAATTTAAAGCATTATATTATTTACATTATTTTATTTTAAAGCATTATAGCTCTCAAACGGCAGCAGATGCAAGATAGCTACTTAACCTTAAACGTAGACTATACAATTACTAGTCTAATAAGACTAAGCTGGTTGCTCTCGAATAAATATTTCGGAAGTTACAGTTCAATATTTGTGTTTTTTTTTGACCGAATTTTTTAAACACCCTGTATCTCAAACGATAACAAAAATGGAGCCCCCTCCCTATACGATTTTTTTCTCAGAATGAACCAAGGAATCACGCCTTAATGGATTAGCATTCCAAACCAGATCACCCTGTATATATATATATATATATATATATATATATATATATATATATATATATATACATATATATATATATATATATATATATATTATAAATATATATATATATATATATATATATATATATATATATATATATATATATATATATATATTTGACAATAATAAAATGTTACATGATGAAGGTGATATTGGACGTAAAGAACTTTATTGAATTACTTAGTGCTTTAAGACACCAAAATTCAAAAAGAGAACCTTCATCTATAACAAAGCCTTCGGTGCAAAAAATATAAAATGACAAATGAAATCCTACAAGATTTTGTATCAAACATGAACTGTAGAGATAGTAAGGCTCCAGATCCCTTTTGCGCTTTTCACTAGGGTAAACCAATATGGAAAGTAATAGACAATACTAAATTGTCATCCATAATGCGGCAAGGTCAATGCGAGTGAAATCGTTTATTTACATTTTCATTCATATAGAATACTATGAGTACTGATATATAATTTGACACGGACTGTCCGTGTGCCAATCTTGTTTCTATACTTAAACCCCGTTGATCGTGTAATGTATATTAGATACCTAGAAAATTATCAAAAATGTGAGGTCATCTCAGCTAATCTTGAATAAGTATTAACGATTACATCAGAATACTGTGGAGCTTAATCAGGCTGAGACAGGCACAATAGATAAATCGAACAGCTTAACTGGATTAATGCGAACAAGTTCTACTGTAGCTATAGCGAAACTGTGAGGTGTTTATATCGAAAAGAACTGCACTGGAAATAAAATCTCATGAAAATCTGAAAACCGGCAAGTTGGTGTTTCATCTAAAAATTTTAGTGGTGTTTCAAAACACTATATTCCAACCAAAATAGAATATAATCTTTTAATGTGTTATTTCTGATTGCGATGAGTGGAATGGGACGATCCAAATTTAAGATATGTGGAGTGGGAAGATATTTCAACCAAAAATGCTTTTTGCTAATATTGATTGAACTAGCGATCGTGGAGGATTACGAAAGTTATTACAAATGGAATATTGGGTGACATATTGAGGCAACGTTCAAGGGTTAGAACAATGTTAAAGGCTGATCTCTTTATTGGTCGACAGAACAAGAAACTACAAGTTTCGAACTATAAAAAACTAGCTTTGGCAAGTGCATCTTCTATAGTATAGTGACTAGGTTATTACATGATATGGTCACACTGGCGTAAAAACTACTTTTGAATCTGGAACATATAAAACCACCATTGACTAGAAAATATGTCCCAAATCGAGCGTTGAATATAACGACAAGCAAGCATAATGTGGAGTTAGGAGTTAGCACAAGATTTACAAACCAAATGAAGTGATTAATGAAATTACACCAAACATTTCCTAACGTACATTTGGCATGCGTAGCGCAGCCCCAAGCAGCTATAGTATAAATTAAAATCTAATGATTTATTCAAATTTTGTTTAAGGGATTGAATGAAATTGGAATTTTTACAATCGACCCATTGCAACAGGTATACACTCTATGTTTCGTTCTACACATGAATGACAAGTGAAAAATTGTTTCTCTCACATCTAAACAATATCTATAATATAAATCTAACCCCATATATAGTTATTCAAATAACATTATTTTCTAATATCAAAATTAATGTCCCCTCATTTTCTATATATCATATGTTTTATGTGCTATCATCACAAATAATATCAAATAAAAAAAGGAAAATGCCCGAGAGCCGAATTATTCATATATGATCCACGTATGTACATGAATACATAAAATAAGAAGATGAATATTTGTTTGAATCACAGACTCATCTGAAATAAAAATTCTAACTGGGATCTAACGACAGTATATTATAATATTATTTGGTTGGGTTATTCAAATATTTATATTCATGTGTACATATATATGTATATCGTGGGTATATCGAAAGATGAAAAATTAATTTCCCAACCATATTCGCCATATACAAAAGATATCATATGGTACGATGATGATATACAATTTGCCTTTGTCTTCGCGATTCACTTATATCTTATGTATATAGTATGCAACAGTAGTATATAAAAAAAAGCATTCAACTCTCTTTTATTTACAGTGTATATAATATTTGTGCGATCATTTTGGACCTGTCTTTATCGTAAATTAAGTTTGACAGTAATTTGATACAAGTTATTTGTAGTACCCAAAACGACAGTGCCTTGACTGAATCTCGAGTATAGTATAGCTATCATATTTAACCTTGGATTATGCAGTGCAGATGTACTAGTCGATACACTCTACATATATATATTATAAGTAAGAGCTGAAAAATGTGCATTCAGACACACCTAAAAACTATAAAAATGATAAACGATCCAACAGTTACTTGAATAAAAATTACCTCGTCACTAAATTGATTAAATATTGTAATTTCCCATTCATTAGAATGGATTTGATTTAATTATAGAATTTAATGAATGACGCAAGTAAATAGTACACGTGTGTGAATGTTCTCAAATTGTCTCGATTTATATAGTTAATAAATAAAGTGAAATGCTTACCTTCCAACCAGCACTGCTATTCGAATCGCCTTTATCTTTAAAATAAGGAACATTTTGTACCATCCACTCATAAATTTGGCTAAGTGTTAGTCTATTGTCGGATGCTGAATTTATTGCTTGTGTTATTAAGTCGGCGTACGATAAGTTACCCCATGCGTTGCGACGAGATGAATTTTTTTTCGACGACCCACCAACTGTTGGCGGAGCTTGAGGACCAACACCTATAAATAAAAAAAAACATACCACAAAAATTAATTATTTTGGTTAATTAATAATTCATTAAGTCATCCACGTTTTTATATGTGAACAACAAAAAAAAAATTCACAAAAACGTGATATTTTATTTTATCGTATTTTGTATTTGTTTTAATGAACATTCTTATTAATTTAATCCCTTCTTTCCTTGAATTGTAAATATGTATATATGTATGTATATACAGTACAACAAAACTGTAACCGCGTTTAATCTACATGCAGTGAATTAAAAAAAAATTAACATATCCTGTATATATTGAATTTTAAACGAAGTGCGCGCGCTAAGCGAAGCGTCATTTTGGTATTCACACATGTGTTCATATAAAGTACGGCGTAAATTTCTTAATTTGCAGTGTTTCTTAACCTTTGTCTTGTAACAGACCAATAGTTAGGATTAGCACAAGTTTATAAGAAAATTATTATTTCGGGGTACTCTATCTTACTTTGATGGTGATATTCTGAACCTCTGTCACTATAGCACTTTTCGTATTTATTTCTTCTTCAAGATTTTTGTCTCTGCTATATCTGATCTGGGGCAGTTCTAACTCTTTCGCATTTGGTTTTGTACGTCCTACGTTGTACACAGAAATTAAATCGAGAGCTACATTTAAATCAGCTTCGATTTAAATGCAGTCAATAGCACTGAAATGGATCATATGGAATGATGAAAACTCAGTGGGTGAGTGGCAAAGATAACTGAGACTCTAACAACTGCATCATCAACGTAAAGCAACCATTGCTAACCACAAATTTTGGTGACCGCTTGAGAACATTCTAGTAGTAAATGGTTATAAGAAGGACGGAATATAAAACACAGTATAACCTCCAAAATATCAAGATTTGCAAGAAGTGTGGAATTGTTACAGAATACTACAACAATGAAAGGAAATACCACAAAAATTGCGATGTATCTCTCGCCTCAACACAACAATAAAGATTCTCACAGTAATTGTCATTGGCATAATCTTACCTGATCAATACAAAGTTAATGAAAGAACGCAAGCTGGCTTTAGACAAATAAGAAGTTACACAGATCACATTACAGATCACATAAACTTAATCTGACATAAAGATGCTATCCGAAGCGAAACAATATGGCAAATCATAGGAATACTGTAGCTCATAACAAATTAAGATAGTCCCGCCTAGTAGACGCACTATGCTTCTGGAATTGGAGATACAGGAAAAATAAACTTCGTCTGTTTTAGCTACTGTACCATTTGGTTGCTACCTATTATATGGCGCTAGCTATTATGTCATATATAACTGCACTGGAATCTGATGAACATAAATCTAAAGATATGTAAAGTCCTGGAGAAGTAATGTGGTTCTTTTTTTGGATGGTTGGCTGCTACCGCACACTTAGACCGGTGAAGGTCCGCTGTGATACCACTATAATGTAGGTCCGATTTACATAGAACCATCTGCGCATTGCATAGCTCTATGTCAGCCTATAGTACTGACATGGACGATGGGACGGGCATAGATTTTCTCAACAGGGGATCCAAGATGTGTTCATTCACTTCACAGATGGCACCGCCCAAACGATCGATGGCAAAATATCCCTTTTTACATCTTGCCTCTATCGGGATTCGAACCCGGTACCTCCCGCTCCAAATGCCGCAGTTTTAACCAATGCGCCACCTGGGCGGTCAGGGCATGTGGCCTAGAAACGTTATATAATGCCCGATAAGAAACAAACTCTTCGCTCTTTTTTGATATAACTCAGTACAACTATTATATCAGTCATCATACTCTCACTCAAAATAGTCTTTGACAATACGTTATAACATGTGTAATTGGCTTAATTGACGTTCACTTAGAAAATTATGAATTGTGTGGATTGACTTTATCTATAATACAGGTTTGGCCCGTTACTCTCGACAATAAGCTTACCACATGTAATGGCATTAAGCATTGCTACTAACTTCATAACTGTATCAATATCATGTTATACCAGAGCCATCTAGAAGTTATTCTAGATGGCTGTGGTTATACACATAATCTTAACACTACAATATGTCTAATCCTGATTCTTAACTGGTAATGGCCACTCAAAAATGTATATAAAATGTGATAGCATTGACTACGATCTGGATAATTTTTCGAAGGTGGAATATTATTTGTTATTAACATATGTAGGACGGATTAAGATAGTTAGCACATCAAAAATAATGATGAAAACTAACTGCTGGCTGATCGACCCAAACATAAATAGACTTCGACTAGATGATTGTGACCTTTTAACAAGTAGGAACATCATTGTCGTTGTCCATTGATTGGTTTAAATGACTCTTCTTTGCCAATAGATGCAGGACTAGGTATGGGTACCATGGTACTAAGTTTAACTATCACTGATATAATTACAAAAACAATAACAACTATAAAGTAATGCATATTTGATTATACGGTGCGATAGTATAATATAAATAAGATGAAATTAGAGACTGCGACTGGGCCAGCGTATGTTTATTAATGTATCATACCAAAACAATAGTCAAAATATTTAAAATTTAAAATATAAACAAAATAAACAAACAAAAATTAATTCAAAATTATCATCATCAAACGTATATAAGTTTGTATTGGTACGATTAAGATATGATTCGAAGACAATATGGCTCAAACAATGTTTAGTATACATATATCAGACGAACAATATATGTCTATGTATGTGGTGGAAGATAGGTCATGAACGACACCAGGGTTCTTTCGGTTGATTGTTAAACAATTTCTGGTTTTAATTGAATTTTTATTGAGGTTACGCTTTTAATATATATAGTGAGACGAAGCGTGTTTGTAAGGCATGTCAATGTGTGAAGAATTTCCTTGAAACTTGTTTAATTCAAAACGGTAGATATCTATAATTATTGCGCTGTTTACATACGAACAGAAGCATATATGTAAAAACGATAAACATAAATATTTATGTACTTATATAGAAAACAGTAAAATAGTCGCCAATGCTGTAGTTCAAGTATATTTTGTATGTTGCGCAGTTAGATTAGAGTTCCTAGGTATTTATAAACAATAGTTTGACAATCTATCGTAAATGGCCCTTAACGTCTCAACGGAGACCCTTCGAACCATTTTAACACGTATTGGTCCACATTGTAGGTGGTCACCCCAACGAATATTTTTATGCACAAT
This sequence comes from Tipula lateralis, assembly GCA_963932295.1. Classification (NCBI taxonomy): domain Eukaryota; kingdom Metazoa; phylum Arthropoda; class Insecta; order Diptera; family Tipulidae; genus Tipula; species Tipula lateralis. The sequence continues at coordinate 34,285,242 of OZ010736.1, read as the reverse complement.
CGCTTTTTCTGTCATCCGGTGCATGTTGATTTTTGGTCTACGGCGAGAATTGAACTCGAGACCGCATGGCTCATTAACGATTCCATATAGGGTCTAGTAAGATTAAATAATTAATTACATAAAATGAAGAGCTGGGTAACTATCTTGCATGTTTCCGTGCATTTATTTAAAATATTGGCCACTTTAAGATCCTTATGGAGGTTTCAACCTTATTCTGAAATCTTTAGATTATTTTATTATTGCTCGTTTTGGAATAACCCGAAAGTTGAATATTCAAAATTGGTTTTAATATCTTCTTATACCCGTATAATGTATATAGTAGAAGCTCGTTGCATCTTGAAAGAGTTGAGTTTCTTTCTTTCTGTGTTCTTCCCTTTCCTAGTTCTTCCCTTTTCTATAGTGTCCTTTCCATCGAAGCTAATAGAGTCCAAAATAAGACCGAAATATTTGGCTGTGTTAGTATACGAATATGTTCCAGTTCTTTGTTAGTGAAGTCGATGTGAATTTAACTCTACATTTTTATTCTCTTTACTGATTGATTTTTGCTACTCATATGGTTGCACCACAAAAAGTTTTTATGCTCTACATTAACAGAAGCTTGTCTCTTCTGATTTCGGTTTTCTAGATCGGATTTAATCTTTTGACCCTTGCCTTCTCAAAGAGTTTAAACATAACTGTCCATAATGAGATTGGCCTGTAGGATGCTGTTTCATTTGATGGTTTTCAAAGGGTTGGGAAGTAATAATATTTTTGCAACTTGCAGCAACTGGAGACATATTTGTAAATGCTCTATAAGATACATGAGCTTTACTACAGCTTTCGTTGGCAGTTCATTTAAAAATCTTTAGAAATAAACTCAATATACCAGTACTTTTCAACTTAATATTAAAGCTCATACATATTTAAGTTGATGTACTGATAGAAATAAAATTTCTTGGATAAATTCTATAGAAATTTTGGAGCTTTGCCTTCATTATTCACCAGCATTATCATTGTTGGCATTATTCACCAGCATTTTCATTGTTGGCCATAACCTTTCAATTCTTTGATATCATTTCTTAGTGGCTGAATGAGATTAGTCAGTTAAGATTCGTCTTGTTCTCACACCTTTATTTTATCGCTGGAAATATTGATGTGGCCCTGATTTATTCGATTTTAGTATAGACATTATTCATTTTTGTCCTTGGTTGGTCCACCTATTTTACCTTGGTATATTGCTGATCAATTACTCCAAACCGCTAAGTAGATTTATCTCTCTTCATAACATTACATTGGCTAGCGGTTTTCCTGTAATACGCCAAAAAGAACAGGTGTCTTCGTATCTTTGAGTGGAATATACTCCATTATCTTTGATTGGAATATAATACGTTCACCAAATATTCCGCCATGGTTCAGTTTAACCTTTCTACCATGCCATTTAATTGCGAATTCAATTAGTGATTGACACAGGATTAGTTCAAAATTTCTCCTTAGTAAAAATGAAGTATCATTTATGTATAGATATGGAGTGTCATTAGATCAACGGTCGGGTCATTAGAAGATTCCCGCTACTATCACTGTTTCATTATATTTCCCACTCCTGCTTGTCTCTAAAAATTATCCTATTTTGATTCATTATATCAATTTTGATTCATTATATTGATGCTTCTACGATTTATTGCTACATTTTTCCTTGTATTCTGGTCTACGGCACTAACATGTTGTCCTTACAGGTACCACTGCGGTGAAAATATAAAAATCATTAAGCTGATGCTGACAAGTGTATTATTAACTCCAAGGTGACCTTAATATATCCACCATTCAGTTCCACTAATACTTTCGGACTCTGCTACTCGGCAACATCAAATCTTATTGTCATACCGCTATAAAAGTATAACGAGTCCCACAGAGCATAGTAACATTTAACCTTCGTACTCAATGTTTTTACCTCGTTCCAGGCTGGTCTCGATATTTATCTTTCCAGCTAATTACCGAAAATATGTCTGATCTTCTCGATTTTCTTTCCTTATGTCTTCATCATATTATTGTTCAGACGTCTTAGAGCACGATGGTCGGTTTCTTATCAAGACACACACATATTTGGCGAATAGTTTTACTCTCTTGATGGGTTTCATCCTGGTAACGCTGTACTGTCCAGTATGAATAGAGCTTTTTTGGTACTGGATTCACTAATGAAGAAGTCTTGAATCGTCTTAGCTTTACAATGATTAAATCAGTCGTTTATATAGGCTTTTCGGATAGTATGTGCGTAATCCTAAGAAACTTCATAGTTGATGACGATGTGGTCCAAATACTTTACATGCATTCTGCAACAGCTTGCCTTTCTCTGGATTAAAATTCGCATTCTTATTTGCGTTCCAATTTCTTTGCACCACTTATTAGAGAGTTGACTTCAATATTATTAAAGAATCATTTTAGTAATTATCTAGAACTGATGTCAGAATAACTAATCCGTCTGTTTAGCTAATCAATTCATATATACACTCATGCGCTATTATCTATGTCTTTTAATCAATTAATTTAATTAATTTTAACAACTCGACGTCTTAGGCATTCAAACATTGACGTCAAACTATTTAAAAACATTTCATAATTTTATCTCGCAACTCTATTATTTGTGTCACAAAAATATAAATACAGATTTACCCGCGCAGTTTAAGAAACCCAAGAACATGTCAATTTTATGTTCAAAGTGCAATTACCAGTACGATATGTGCGGGATACGCCATAAAATCACAGATAAAATGCGATAAATTATAAAACAATTTTATATCCGCGATACAGGCAATTAAATCTGTAGTGCATATACACCATTAAAATGTAATTGAGTAGAACTAATGTAATAAAAATATAAATTATTAGTTTTCAATTACGAATCGATGATACGATATATATATTTTATCGCACAGCAGCACTTCACTATACTATACATATATAAACGTATTTTGATCTCAAGGTGTACGCGATCGCACACAGATAAGAAAGTAAATTACCTTGATAACACGAGCGATTGTGGTGAATGCAAATGAATATATATACAGTTTACCTACCCTCACAATCGATTATGTGCCGAACATCATTAATTTGTGGGAGTGTTCACTTATATCGCGCGCATACTATCAATACATTATATTCAGAAGACCTTCATCAGCTTTATAAAAGTTCATTTTTTTTTTTTATTTATCACGTAACCTATTTTATATACATGTATATGCACGAATATACTTGTGTACTCATCTAAATAAAAAGTTTCCATATAAAAGTCTGTTATCAATTCGATGTGATAACACCGCGTTCGAAAGTCAATTTGGGATTAGATAGCAGTCGTGCAATATTTTTTTTCTGTTCGAAATATACTTCGTTCTCTACAATTAAACGTGATCGATGTGAAATGTATATATATAAACGCCCGATTAAATGTTATTGTTGTTGGGCCGTCGAATCTCATCGTTTGATATATATATATATATATATATATATATATATATATATATATATATATATATATATATATATATATATATATATATATTATATATATATATATATATATATATATATATATATATATATATATACATATAGGTTGCAACCGGCCCCTTGTACCTCCGTGTGAAGTTGAGTGCTCTCTATGTCATATCGGCGACTGATAAGAGCTCCGCTTATCATATCAGTAAGTTAGCTTTGTAATATATAGTCGTTGTTCTTGGAACTTTATTGTACTGATTTATATTGAATTTTGGGGATTTGTATAGCTCAATATATACTTAACCATAGTAACTACATACTTCCGTGATAACAGTAAAAATTATCTTTATATGTACACGCGATTCATTGTCATATTATTAAGAGCGTAGTATAAAGAGTTGAATTTATGTCAAATAACTTTATTTGCGGTTGTAGATTAAATTAAATACGATTAACATATACGAAGCGCCGTTTCAGTAAATATTTTTTCCCCAATCTGATTCCCTCTTCCAGTCCTAATGTATTCCCTATGTAATCCTTCTAAACTATGTGAGATCAAGTGGGGGCCAAATTAGTAATGCCAGAAATCAGAAACCGCTTGCAGATGAATATTTGCACGTAGAGCGTATTACATAATCTAAAGTGACTCAAGAACTAAAGAGCCTACAAATCAGTCTGTAACAAATAACATGCAGACTTCGATGTATATTGTGTGTGTGCAGAAACAAACGATTATGTATAAATGCGCCTGACCAGGAACAGATCCACGTCTTCGGATTGCGTGTATTTGAAAGGGCCATACAAAGCATTCAGTCTTTCGGTATAGTGGCCTCATTCACTATTTCGACAACATTTAGGTTATTGTTTTGAGCGTGTGACACACCTTACTTTGTCAGATTGAACTTGTCAGTGCAGTTGCTGATTTTCATTATCTATATATGTCTGTTGAAAATCAATTTGATAGCGGGATGCTTGGTATGATATGACATAGATCTAAATCTTCGTCGAAAAAAATTAAATCGTACGTTTCGAATTAAGATGTTGTCAACTGCATCAAGTTTACTCAAGAAATCCTAACATAACTGAGCATTATTTGTTGTTTCATAAATAGAACTCCTCCTTGATTGTTACGCTGTGGCCAATGGTTGAAGAATTACTTTCTTCATACGTGTGAGAAATATCTGGTCAGTTTGACCATCTAGCTCCGTCTCATTCAACCGCTTAGATCCATTCAAACAAAATTCGTATTCTATATTGTCGTGGGCTTATTATGGTTTGGAAAATAAATCGAAGTAATTTAATTGACCTTTCATGCTCCAATAACTGGAGGATTGGAGAAAAATTAACTAGATCCCGTTATCAAATTTTTTTTATGGTTTTTTAGGCCATTATTGGCCCTTACCGTGTCAACCATCTGACCACCGGTTTCCATCACGAGCTAGCTCTTCATACTGTTGCACGCAATAAGAAGATACCAGATCGCACTCCTTTTAAAGATCGCTGTATCATTCGGTTCGGATCAACACGCAGAATGTGACCGAGCCAACGTACTCGCTGTACTTGATCTCATGCACGATATCAGGAATTTGCATTAAATTCCTGATCTCGTGATTGAAACGAACTCGGTATGTGCCATCAACGTCGCGTTTTGAGCCTCTCTCTCTCTCTCTCTCTCTCTCGAATATTATTCCCCCGAATGTTAGAAGCTATCTTTCGCACTCATCTGTCAAGGTCCAACTCTCACATCCATACATGACAACGGATCTGATCAATACTCTGTACAGTTTCAGCTTAACCGCATTTGCAAGATATTTTGATTTCAGAAGTGGACGAAGAGTATACCAGGCCTGATTTCCAGCAGCAAGCCGAACCTTGATATTCTCTCCCATACTATTATCGTAAGTAATGAGATAACCAAGATACTTGAATCCACTGAAATCATTTGCGTCTTGGTCCCGAAAACTCAGATGTCATTAACATATGCAAAAAGTTGATTGGATTGTCGGAATAAGACATTGTCCTGAGCTGTCTCACTTTTACAATGATGTATTTCATTATGAGATTAAAAAGTATCGGGAACAGCGCATCTTCTTGTCGAACACCAGAACTAATTGCAAAAGTTGTCGATAGCCTGTTATCAACTTTGACACAGCATTGTGACTGCGTTATAGTCATTTTACACAGATGTGTGTGTAATTAAATAGTCGACGTAAATATCTCTTTCGATTGTGCGTGTAGCCTCTAGACACTCGTGCTTTACTCCGTGATGAGATGAGATATATCGCTCAGAAAGTAAGTGCAGCTGAATATTACTTCCATTTTGGTATTTTTTACACCAGAGTGTGTTTTGGTGAATCTCGATTTGTTCGGTTTCGATACTGTATAGCTTGAAAAAATGTCTCCCAAGGCTGATTGAGTGTTCCACTATTTTTTTAATCGTATTATAAGCCATGAAATTGTGAGATACTATTCTGTGAAAATCTGGCTTATAGAAGCAAGAGTCAGAATCTCTTTATTATGGCTGTGAATCGATACACATTCAAAAGTTTGATTATCACAAGCTTTTTACAGGAATGTGATTCAAAACACACCAACTTATAAATTAAATTATAATTCAGGGTTATTTTCATTCAAGTATAATTAATTAAAAAATTTGTAACGTCAAACCATTACACTTGAATTAAAGTTCAATCGCAATAAAGCAATTAAGCTTTTTTTTTTGTTACGTTCTACATCGGTGTGCGCAATTCTCCCAGCCAACAACGGCAAAATCAAAATTACAATTAATAATAATAATGATATGATGATTAATAATAATTTATTATTTATTTATAAAAATAAAATAAAAACTTTAAGTCACACCACAGTTTTCTATAAAAAGAAAATATTTATATAATTTTCATCTCGCATCGTTGATACATAGGGAATATTTTGCCATATATTTACATAAACTTGTTTTGAACTATGATTGATAAGATAGATATTATACACATATATTGCTATTCGAGTATATGAAACGATATTGATTATAGTATAATATACATAAGCAAAACGGTAAACTCGATTTACAGTAAGATGATTATATTCTTAGACTTGTGTACATAAATGGGAATGCACCGTACATATGTGGTATTCTCAATTAAACATTAGACTGTCATATTTATTATATGTCCGCCGTGACATGGAGTGTAATGGTTGGAACTAATACGATTTGATCGAAAAACAAAGCTCTCATTTTATTGGTAAGCTTTTGGCGAAATATTATAATTCTTCTAATCATCGAAACCATTTATTCATGGATGATGCGACACGAGTGTATTGTATTATTTCTACTATACAGCTTATAACTTCTTCTTCTTACTGTCTTCTTGATAAAGCTTTACATTGTGTATTACTGTGCTAGAGATAATCTTATAAATTGCTGTCTTTGTATGTATGTGACAGGTTATATGCCGAGTATATAATAGAAATGAAGACCTTATTCGTATAAAAATATGTGTCGACCTAGAGAGTATGCAACAGGAACTAAACCTTGTTCGATGGGAAAGTTCGGACCGATTTAATAGAGCACCAAATAGAACATTGATGCGACATATATTAAACATGTTGACCTAGTTCATATATGGGGGCCACTATGCCCAACCATCTCAATCATTCACTGAAATCTTAATACTAAAATCGTAACTATAAGTCGTATTGATCTGTATCTTACACCACATATTTATGCCAAGATCTAGGTCTTATCTCCAGGCTCCTGTTGAAATCCTTCAAGTATAATCGAGTTACCCTAGATAGATTTGCACTAGTAGACTTATACGGTTCCATTTCAGTATAAAGGGATTTCTTTAACGATATTTTCAAGAATAAGTTGCTGATTCTAAGTTAAATTATGCATACTCGTCGCAGATCGGTATTATTGTTCGCCACCACAGCATTAATAATGGATGAAATACAATGAATTTTATATTGAGCGGTATCCAGAAAACATTCGGTTTCAAAAACGACCATGATGAATGATCCGCTGTCCATAAGACCACTGTAGTTTCTACAATATCAATACGTCGGCATATACTAACATTATGGTCGTCATCATCTGATAAGCAACTTTCAACAATGACAACTTGTAAGCTCTTCTATGCCTGCAATATTTTCACGGAATGCTTTTACGAATTTATGTCTTATGTGAATTTTTGCATACTGAAAGTATGCACCAATAATAAATTTGCTCACTGTTCCATGATCAATATTCACCACGTAATTTAAATTAATCGAGATTGGAACTGAAGCAGATAGAAACGAATAATCTGAACAAATATTCATGCAAAGCACTGTTGGACGTGTAAATTACACGACGTAATTTACACAGTTTTTTACACGTAAAAACGTGTAATTTACACAATGTTATTTTTTACATTCTATATGTAAAAAGCGTAAAGTATGATTTTATGTAAAAAACTGATGCACCATCTCTTATTAAATCTAATTGTAACTAAAGCACCATCTGTTAAAAAATCTTCTTACTATTTTCGAAAAGAATTTGTGAAATAATTAACTGTGTACAATTTTTGTTGACTTTATACTGAATGACACAATAATTTTTGATTTAGATTAAAATATTTAAGTCGTTAAATTTTTGACATTTTAAAATAGATGACACTGCGAATGATGTCTTCGGTTTTTACAAGTAATTTACGTTGTGTTTTACATAAAATTGTAAAGAATGTTTTTTACATGTAAAATACCAATAGTGGTGCAAAGTATAGCCCAATAAAGGCAGACATTTTAGTCAGTAAGCATTTTCTGTTCAAAGAATGACAGAACTAAAGACAAGCGTCTCATTGTCAACAGATTGAATATAGAAATCTGACAAAATCTGCCTCCCTATCTGACGCCGAAGCGTGGATATGCAAATACAATCTGTACATTGTTTAGCTCTATGTCAGCCTACAGCACTTACATGGAAGATGGATTGGGTCGGTGAATTATTACTACTACAGTTTGAGACAATATTATTTCAAACAGTTTTTGACAAATCATAATGCAAATAAATAATAAATATCAACATTGAATTTTTGAATTTCCGAGAATCTCCCAACTATGCCACACTGAAATATGTACTTACAAAACACATAACTCAAAAAATAAAATGAAACAAAAGATAGATGGTATGATTACGCATGTAATTCGACCTTGCTACCTTACAGTGTATACATAAATACCGCATACACTTAAAAGTTTATAAATACACACGCACAGTCTTAGCTATACATATAGTGTAGATTACACAATACAGTATAAGTTAAATGATAATCAAATATTTAAACTTAACCCTCGAATAGTGACGTTAATTATACAAGTTTTACAACGAACAAATTATCTAAACTATACATATCTAGGTCAATCAATGTAAATTAATTAGTAATTTCAATTTATTGTTAATGTACGAGATAGCTCAAATAAATAAAAGATTTTGCCTTTTATCAAAAATTAATTTGTCAATTGATGTTACGCACCGTACATACATATATCCATATAAATATAATACTTGCCATCGTCGTGTATATAGCGTACAAAATTCCCATTACTACAGAATAATCTAATTTATCGCGTAGTGAGATACCGAACTATCTCATACACTACATAGCTAAATAAATAAAATTAAATAATGGAATACGCGAGTACAATACACTGTCCAAATTTAATTTAATATTTTTAGAAATATTTACAAACTAAAAATACGTTCGAGATGTGAATGTATATACATGTATTATGTATGATTAACATTTACACATATGTATTTTATTAATTTAAATTAACTAAAAATATTAATAAACGTTTTTGTGTTTTATATCAAATTCGATAGAAATTTGTATTTCAATAAGTTGAATAATCTAAATATTGGTGATGTGCGGTGTTATCGTGTAATTTAGCTCAAATAAGTTACAACAACAAAACTATAGGTCACTTTCTATATAACATTATATATTTTATGTCGAAATTTATGATTTATGGAATATAAATGGAGACACTTAATCCATTGGTTACGACTTCTCTTCACATCTTAAACGCAACGAGTTCGTTTTGGAATTTTTTCACTTGTATAAAATCTAATCAATTGCTTGCCAATCCAGACTTTACATTAACGAGTTTTTACTGAAATCTGTGGGTGCTATTTTGATTAAAGTCACGTTGCTGGTACAATTAAACGAATTTACAAGAGAATGGTATAGTGGTTTTATGGGTAATAGATGGGTTCTCAATATGTTAAGATTATTGATAGACCTTTTAGGGCATGATTTTTTTGGTAAATATAAAAACTTCCCTTCCAAAATTCCATAGTAGCAGTATCAATATTTTGCGACGTGGTATAGCATTCCATTTTTCACTTAGAACTTATAGAACAATGCACGAGGATTATCTGATAAAGTTTCCATATTATATTGCATTTTTCGATGTTTGTCGGTTGCCAATTACGTTCCATATGCAGCTTTAAGGAAACGTTAATTGAGCTTTAATCGGTTTTCTAAATATAAAAGAATAATATATAGTTCAGTTTTTCCAAAATTATTTATTTATCCAACGTTTGCTATTTTTTATTTCGAACAATCTCAGGATCTTCCAAAAACCTATTTATCCCACGCCACATTTTAATAGTCACTAAAAAGCTTCCAAAGAAACTAAACCAGCGAACAGGAACCAAGGCTGGTAGATTAATACCAGATATTTCACAACGAGATATATCCCAAATAATTTTGGTAAATGTTTGAAACGAGCTAGTAATTTTATCACAAACGTTTTTGCTGAAGTTCATTCTTGCGATTGGGAAAAAATCTCCGTTAAACCCGAAAAAGTCATATCCTAAGTCCTTAATCAGTTTAAAAACAAAATTACACAATACAATAGGTTACAATAATTCCTGTAATGTTTTTGGTATTGGGCCGAAGTACATCCTAATGCCTTTTATAGTCTTTTAGAGGTTGCCTTTTATATTTCGGGATTTGGTAACCCTGGTGTTGCAATCTGTCAACTGACAGCTCTTCGTAAAGTTAGAAGTTTTTGAGGTTATACGTACTCAGAACGTTTTGACATACGAGCGCTATTTGTGTTGTTTTCGAGCATTTATTTCCAACAATCGCCACGAGTCTTTTTATTGAGCGATTGACAAATTATGTGGGATCCAACGCGAACAAATTTTTTTGACAGTTAAATGTTCATGCAATATTGAGTGTATGCTGGCCCACTAATGCCTAAGATTATCTCTATCTCACGATAGATCACATGACGATCTTGCAATATCAGTTCGCGCACAGTATCAATGTTCTTTGGAACAACAACTGATTTTGGACGACCTTCACGAAATTCGTCTTGGAGTGAACTCCGACCACGATTGAATTCACCATACCATCGAGAAACACTGGTTCTTGATGTAGCTTCATCGCCAAAAGTTAAATTTAGTTCATTCATGCACTGCTGCTGAGTTAATCCACGTCGAAAGTTGTAAAAAATAATCGCACGAAAATGTTCACGATTTAATTCCATTCTTGGGGGCAGTCTTTTAGTTTACTGTAAACAACACAAATAGCGCCCGTATGTCAAAACGTTCTGAGTACGTATACCCTCAAAAACTTCTAACTATACGATAGAGCTGTCAGTTGACAGATTGCAACACCAGAGTTGCCAAATCCCGAAATATAAAAGGCAACCTATGTATGAGTAAACAATGCCCTACAGCAAGTGATATATAGTATAATCAATAAAGTTTTTTTTTTTTTTTTTGTTTTTTTGTTTTTTATCTCTACTATCTGTTTTGGGGCTCGAGGCACTTCCAACTCTTTCGCGGTTCGCTTATTTACGTCCTACCTTACGCCATTACAGCCAAATCGAGGACGTACGGCTATAGGTCCGATTTACGTAGAACCATCTGCACATTGCATAGCTCCATGCCAGCCTATAGTACTGACATGGAAGATGGGTCGGCCCATGAATTCTGCACTCAAACAGGGGGTCATAGATGTGTTCATTCACACCACCGATCGTAATCGTATGGTGAAAAATCCCTTTGCCATCCTGCCCCTATCGGGATTCGAACCCGGTACCTCCCGCTCCAACTGCCGCAGCTTTAACCACTGCGCCACCTGGGCGGTAATCAATAAAGTTCTTGACCTTATTATGTCAAATATTCCAACAAAAGCATCAAATTTTTGATATACATCAAATATGTTTTAACAACACTATGCTAAAGCTTTATTTGAGCTTTTTTGCGATAAATTAGATATGAACTGGACATTGCAGCGTATCGGTTTAATTCCATATTTATTGAAGTGCTGTGAGATACACAATATTTCTTATTTTTCTATCTGGTGGGTAAACGAGTATATCAGAGGGTTTTTCAAAGCGTGAGCAGGCCACATATAGAGCTGCCCATGTGAGAACCATGGATTATCCAAATTTAATCCACACATTTGCAACGATTGTGCATTGTTCATGAAATTTACATTAATGAACAAGGTTGTGAATCTGCAATTGTTATCCAGTCATTAAATGAAGAAATGGCTTTAAATTCTTTTTTAAATGGATAAAGGTTCCATTTAAAAAAGAATTTAAAGCAATTATTAAAGCTCATCATTTTGATAAATTATCAACTGTAATAGCTCCCTCTGTTGAAGAGGAATTATCACATAAACCATCTTCCAATTTTCAACAAAAACTCTTTTGTACTTACTGTAATAAATCAAACCATTCTTATTATGAATGCTTAAGCTTAAGTCAAATTTAAATAAAGATTCTTCACAATCACATTATCAAATAGTTCAAAAGATTTAAATAATAGTTCAAAAGACCGAATAAAAGTAATAACGAAAATTGTATTTCTAATTCATACCGAAAATCAAATCCAAATAATAATCGTGAAAATGAATTCAATAATAAATCGATTAGTAGATACTGTAAAAAAACCGGTCATTTAATTGAAAGTTTATACAAATCGTGTTAATATTCCAGAAAACTTAGAACAATCCGAGCAACATCCGAACACTGCTGCCCGGATTCAAAACATTGAACCAAGTGTTCAAAAGTAGATGAATCTTATCAAGATCAAAATTTTGTTGGTTCAGATAAATCTTTAAATTCTCAAATCATAATTGTGATCTCCTTAAACTTGTTCAATGAAACATTGATATTTTTACGGTGGGTAAACACTATTTTTTAATTGACACAAGTGCAGAGATTAATTTTAAAAAAACAAACATAATTAAGTATGGGACTGAGGTTTTTCCTAATTTAAAAATTCACATGCAAGGTTTAACAAATGAAAATATAAATACCTTAGCTTTAGTCAAATCAAATATCTTAATAAGACCTAACTTCACAATTCCTCACATAATCCCTATAGATTGTTCTGGAATTTTAGGAAAAGACTTTTTCGAGACTTTTAAATTACGAACAGAATTACGAACAGAAAACCTTATCAATCCAGTTTAATAAACTTTTTCATAGTATTCCTATTTCAAATAATAAAGAACCAATCATAAAAGACATAGTTATTCTATCAAGAGTTGAAACATTTGTTAAATTACCAACAAACGCAACATTTATATTAACAACCGATGCAAGTGATAAAGCCATAGGAGCAATTTTATCTCTAATGCACGATTCCTAAGACTTACTTATAGCATATGCTTATACCATTGACGTATTTCCCTATCGAATCCTTCATCTATCTTATTAAGGTGGCGTTTAGAATTGGAAGAATACCATTTCACCGTCAAATATAAACCAGGAAAAATCAATTATGGAGCCGAGGCATTATCAAGAATGGAGATTCCTCCAAATGAAAAATCATGAATATAAACAAATTAAATTAGTCATTCGTTCAGGTATAAATCTTAATGATCCTTTTTTTCATAATTCAAATCAAACAACTATATACAAAATGTTAGTCAAGACATTACCGATCAAACATTGGATCGAAGTAATATACAAAACGACTTAATTCAAGATACGTCGGATGAAACCAATACATCTAATAATCAAAATAATGCGATCCAACATAGTAATTCGCAGAATAATTCAAATATATCTTCCAACAAACATAAAATTATTAAACTCATAAATTCGGATGATATTGATCAAATAGTTCAAGATTTTCATATTTCACCTATTGGAGCTCAGCAAGGTATTTCTCGAACTTTAAATCGCTTAAAATATTACTATGAATTTCCTAATATGATAACAAAAGTTAAAACATTCATAAAAAATTGTAATTTATGTCAAAAAAATAAATATGGGCATAAAACGAAAATCCCGATGAAAATTACGGATACTTCCAAAATACCTTTCGAAAGAATTTTTATGGACATAGTAGGGCAAATTAACCCTCTGTCATATTCTCAAAATCGTTATATTTTAACAATTCAAGTCGCACCAAGAAGGTTTGAATTCGATTGACATATCTGTCGGGATCATTGGAATATGTGGCAACAGTACGTCGTGACCTTTGAATTTTCCAGTCTAAATTGTTGCCTCGATAACATTGTTCATCATTTTCTTGACTGAGAGTCTGGTTCCGTTGAAAATTCGTGGTGGATTTATGTTTCGAAAAAGAATGATGGGTACGCCAATTTTCAATGTAAGAAATTCAAGAATTCAGTTGGATAGTTGATAACTTCGTTTTGATTCATCACAGTATCGATGGACTTATATGCTGTCGTTTCGCCGGGTATTCTGAATAGTAAAGTTTATAGTATTGACATCGATGTTTTTAGCCACTAAAATAGCACGCGTATACTGAGCCACTGATGATTTATGTAGTTCTGTGCAATGTTTAAGAAAACTCTTTGCACCAATTCGTCTTTATGCTGTCTGTGATCTTACAAAAATTTGCTAGCAAGGTGATACATTGCATAGATTCATCAATTTGTATTCACCCATTTACAATATCGATTAATTGTTTTGCGAAATTTCCAGCCGATGCATCCCGTTGTAGTTGTACACGCATATTGGTTTTCAAAGTCAATTTCTGTAAATGACGCCAGAAAACTGATGATTTGAGACATGCATTAAGTTCATCGGCGGGTGTTGAACGTGGTATAGCCGGCAGTGTTGGTCGAAAATCGACAGACAATAAAATGAGTCCGCCGTTTTTCACTCATACTAAACATTTTCACTCTCCGTGATTTTTCTTTTTACGCTCTCAAAAATTGTTCACGATTTAATTAATTCAGTAAATATAATTCAACTGCGATCAGTACCTTGGAAAATTCGACAAGTTTAGAGTACGAGAAGGAAGAGAGACTTACGCTGAGGGACGAATACTGTCAGAGGCCGGAAAGCTGCAACCAAAGCTTCTTCTTTATGACAGTTCTCCCATATAGATAAAAGCAGTACGATGAAGATTTATAAGCCATCATAACGAGTAAGAATTATCATCAAGACTCTCATTTGCTTCAATTTGGGTGGAAGGATCCGTCACTTAGGTCTTAAACCTATCAGAACAAATGTATTTAATAGTTTTTCATTAAAAATAAAGTATATAGGGTAAAGCTTCTGCAAACAAGACTAACCATATATCAATTTTGAGGTATAAATTTAAGTCTTACTTTTTATTACTCCCTAATAGAGGCATAACATAATAAAGATAGCAAAGCTTTAGCAAAATAGTTGCAGACGACGTCACAGTCGCAGTTTAGATCATATAGTCAGTTTAAGCCAAACAGTATGCAATTTCGTTGCTCTCAAATTCACAGTGGGCAAGAACCCTCATTGCCTATACCTTTTTGTTACAACCTATAACAATGATTCAACAATTTAGAGCTGGTAAGCGGATTGTTCAAGGAGTTAGTATCGATACAAAATATTATCTCCTTATCAGTGGTAACCGCAAATATAGTGGCATAAGTTGACAGCTAATTGTTCAATCAACCCTGAGTCTTTTTTATTCGAACTACAAATTACTTGAAATTGTTTTTCGATAACTCCTGAGTGCATATTCATAGATGGCGTTTCTGATTTTTATTTTTTGTTACCATACAGTTGAATTCAATAACTATGTTGATTATACGAGGGCACGTATAAATTATTAATTGTAACAATATTAATTAATTATCAACATCATTTTGAATTTTGTGATATATTCAGTGCAATATATTATGTGCACAAGTTTATTAACCCGCAACAGTTATCAAATTGTCAGTATAAATACAACCGATTTATATTTTTTTTTTAAATATTTGTAAATTAAAATTATTTCTATCGATTAATCGTGTCAATTTGTTTAATAACACTGAGGCCAAATTCGGCGAGATAAAATCCCAACCCATTTCCAATTGATATATGAAATCGACAATTTTAGTTGCATCATGCAAATTTACCATGAAAAGCTCTATAGATCATACATAAGATTAGCACCTCAATGAGTCATAACCCACATTTAAATACTATTTTGGAAAAACCCACTGGTTTAAACGTACAATATATATATTATATAGTTCTAATGAAATTTTTGCACTTAGACTCGTAAAATGCGTATACGTCGGCTCATCTTAACGCATTAGCGAAAATAATAAAAAAATCAAAATATTTACAAATTAATATAATTATTATCATTTTCTGAGAACAGATTTCTTCACTCAAAACACAAAATGCAAACGTCACAAAAGCATAAAAAAACATTCCATTCGCGAAATAATCAATATTTTTGTCAATATTGTTATTTGACATATTAAACTTCAGTGTTATTGGAGTACACAATAATGATATCCTCGTGCTCATATACATACTATATATATACATAATTCAATTAATATTATATATATATATATATATATATATATATATATATATATATATATATATATATATATATATATATATAATAATAATGAAACGTCACCTAGTCATTTCATAATACGAACGTCATTATAACGTAATCAATCGCGTAGTGTTAAAAGCATAACCAAAATCGCAAACACGCGTTATGACATCATCGCACTTATATATATATATATATTATAAATACATACTTGTACAAACTTAGTTTATTTTGACGGATTTTAATGAAAAAAAAATATTTTAAATAATGTAAACAAAAACAATAATAATACATAATAAATAAATAAACAATGTATCACATATATAGTTTTTCGCGGGTCAACATTATTTAAAATACAAAGCAGCAAAAAAAAAAATCGCGCGAAACTTGCAAACACAAAAAATTAAATTTGTTGTAATGATTCATTCAAAGTTTTTCATATTCGCATTGTTGTAAATTTATGTATAAATGATAAACACAAACCACATGTGAGTGGGAGACAATATGGAATTTTTTTTTATATACATGTAGTTAAAAAAAATGTATATTAAATAAAATAAAGAGGCCATATTATGACATGAATATTAAATTAATTTTTTTTTTTTTTGCTATTTAATTTATTACCTTTAAAATGTGTAATATATAGTTATGTATGACCAAATTCATTCTATGCAGGGTAGATAGTTTTCCACGTATTCTATGGTAAATTTGTAATAGAAGGTTACAAGGTCTGTGGTAGGACAGTTCATCAAACGGAAAAGTTCATCAATCAGACATGGGCAAAATATTTCAGTATATAACTGTACATAGTACTTTACACAGTAAACTAAAGTTTCTACCAATTAGTCCTTATTTTGCACTGGATTGTCTTCATTATTCACCCTCTGAACTATTAACTCCCACGATCAAACTACATATTTCACCTACAAGGTTATACAGTAGAAGTAGTATTAAATGTGTGTATTGGAAGCTAGAGCTTGCATTATCGGTAAACCGTACAAATCTCTTTACCGAATTGTCGGTAAAAAATCACTAATTTACCGATAAATTTACTGTCGGCTTTAATTTCAAGAATAGTAGCCAAAGGTAGTTTATCATTTGTAAAATTTTGTACCTCTTATGATTTAAGAATGTTACCAATCGCTAAACGGTATTTCCATTCCAAAATCGTCAAATTCAATAAGAACAAATTCGTGATGAAATTGGTTAACCAATTGCAAGCCAGATCAAAAATGGTGACAATTTTAGCCTCACACTCGACGAGTGGAGATCAATTGAAAACCGCCTATACATGGTCAAACAAAGTTTTGGTATTTCCTCGCACGGCTACATGGAAATTTA
The DNA here is from genome assembly GCA_963932295.1 of Tipula lateralis. NCBI lineage: Eukaryota > Metazoa > Arthropoda > Insecta > Diptera > Tipulidae > Tipula > Tipula lateralis. The sequence goes on along the minus strand of OZ010736.1, from coordinate 34,267,625 downwards.
TTGAAATTGTAGAAAACATGTTGCAAGAATTTGGAATCAATTTTAGTAACATTGTTTCAATAAAACAAAAGGAACAGTAGTGATGAAAAAGATAGGATCATTTTTCACCATCAGCTATGTTTTACGCTTGGTATCCTACTGGCGGTAATTACAGTTTTGTATAAGAAAACGGATGCGTTATTTAAATTAGAAAATGAGGCTACTTATTCTGAATCTGAAGTCTATCAAGAAGATGAGAGGGATCATGATTCACTCGCAAGTTCCATCCAACATGAATAAAACCTAATTAATGAAATGCACTGGAATCTGTAAATTTGGCCGAAGGATCGTTAAGCTTATCAGATTTTACATTATTAAGTGCATATGCCACACTTGAATTCGTGATAGATGAATTATTTGCACTGAATAAAGATATACTCCAGTTTCTACAAAATCCGATGGATCATGTCAGGACAACTAAATATAAAAATTATGGTTTATTTAATTAACTAAGTAAAACTGCAATAAACAAAAATATTGTTGGCATTATTGAGCTTTTAAGTATGATAATTGCAGATTGTAATATTTCTGGCAATAACACTGATTCATCTGATGATTATCCAGAAATACTTCCAGTAAATCGTTAAACCGGTAAACCGAGCAAATTTTTATCATTTACCGGTAAATGAAAACATCGGTTAATTTGCTATACAGCCTAGATCAGGTTAGTAAAACTGAAGATTGACACAAAATGGTTGCAATCAGTTCTGAACTTAGGAGTGTTTTTAAGAAGTTTTAAAATTTTAAATAAAAAAAAAAACATTTTGAACATTAGAGGAAATTGCTTTATTGGAGAGATAATTGTATGCCATTAATTTTGTGGCTTATAACTCGCCGAATATTTTATTCTAAGTGCCCGACCGTCTTTGGTTCATCGGCTTAGACAAGTGACTTAACATATTCCCAAAAAAAGAATCTATTGGAGTAAGTTCACACGCTCTTGGTAGCCAATTAACAAATATTAGTCCTTCATCAAATAGTTCTTTAAATAAATAAATTACTATGCGCTGTGTGGCATATGATACCGTCCTGTTGGAACCACATATCAGCAAGATTTATGGCAGCCAAATGGAGTACAAAAAACTGAGAAAGTATATCTTTACACCATTCACCGTTGATTGTAGCATTCTGGCCATCATCGTTTTTGACGACATACTGGCCCATAAAGCGCACCAAACAGTACTTTTTTCTGGTATTTTTGTATATTAACGTACCCATTCAACCAAAAGTGTGATTCATCACTAAATAAAATTTTGTTTGGAAAATCAACATCAATGTCAATTTATGATTTCTTTTTATTTTGAACAAAGTTATTCAGAATTTTTCGTGAATTAAGAGCAAATGGATTTTTATTTCGAAATATAGCTTTATATTTTGTGAAAAACGCTCGTAGTGTTATGCTAACCTATATCAGTTCTCATTCTAATGACTGACACGTCAAGTTAACTATAAGTTTAGAATTTAGGATGAAATTTTTACCGAAAATTTGTCAATTTACCACAACCATTCAACAAATGTAGAACAGTTAGAATAGCCAAATTATCTAATTCTTACCATGCAGCTAATTCAGCCATTACATGTCTAGGCGAATTTATTTTGCTTGAAATGGCTCGTCTTCAAAGTTCTATCGTTTATGTTCTAACTTTCCCAAATGAGTTAATTTGAGTATGACAGAGGTAGACGTCTTAGAAGAAAGGAGAGTATGACTACTCAAAAAAGATGTTTTGGGTTTGATTTCTTACTAGGAAACTTCTCAAAACTAAAGAGCTTAATTGTCTATTCAAAATCTGCCTTTTCGAAATTCTTCTAGATATTTAAACTCCCCAATTTTAGCTAGAGATATTTCTCAACGGAGTTGTGTTCCATTCAGTATAACAAAATGTAAGATCTGCCAGAACATTTACATCAAAATTGATTTATTCAGAAACAAATTTAAGAAGTTAATGCAAGCAATATTAATAAACCAGGGCATTTATTATTGCCATAACACTATTAACATGTGTGCCATCGACTAGTATAAACTGTGAATATAGCAATAACTATTCCGCCTTACTTCCCGTTTAGTTACATTATTGTATATCTGTCCAAATTGTAAGTGATTCGACACCTAATATTTAATTATAGATTAGTTTGGTTACATAATCGAACATCCGAGCTAGCACAACCCATGTTCTACCGCGGTAGTTTATAAATGTCTACACTTATTTAAACAATGTCGACAATTTTCCAAGTTGTTACAAACACAAATATATACGCCCAGATTCCCGATTATAACCAACTAAATGCAACGGACGAGTACAGCCTGCCATTCGCGTAAACGTCCAAACTCTTTCTAAAACAGCTATTTTAGTTTAGTGCATAAATCGTATCTGAATGTAAATTATCGGCACTCACCTTAATGAAACAGTCACTTTGTTTAGATCTATATATGTATCTATATATGTTCTTTCATACATGACGAATTACAGCTAAGTACAGTATGAGCAATGAATCACATTTATAGTAAAAATTGAAATAAGAACTTAAAACCAATCGGAAGGCTTTTGCCGGTTGAACGTTTAATGCATCAATTCAATACGTACCGTAACTGATGTGGTAGAACAATTTTATTCGATTAAGGAACTTTTAAGATCGTGTTGTTTGACACGTTTTAATTATTACGGCTCTATAACCAAAATTCATCGCATTACGCTCAATATACGTAATTTTGTACGCACGTTCGACGAAATAAGTATATTTTATCACCTATCTAAGCTGACATAATGTGCACTTAATCAAATGAGATAATAAATATTGGTTTCTACCCAAATCTAAATTAAAACTAGCCATAATGTCTTCCGCAGTATAAATACAAATAGTATATGTCTTATACGTTATATATAGATATAGAAACAAACCAACCACGTACGTTGTATATACTAATGTACGATAAGATTTCGGTTCAATTTTATTTCATGTATAAATGAAATAATTATCAATACTTATAGATATAACATTTTTATGTATTCATCTATTCCCAACTGATAACACACCAAACGTACGAGTATATACAGATATTCGATAATCTGATAAAAAAAATAATAATTCGATACACGCGCATATATCAAAAAGTATAAAAAATTGAAAAAAATAAAAAACTTACCAGCTGCTAATTGCGGATTACTGCACTTAGTACTGCCCGAATCATCATTTGGTTCAACATAGTTTTCGGGCCGTGGCAATGGCCAAGTATTCGATCGGGCACGAGTTTGTGGCTCAAAACCACCGTCGTGCAATTCGGCCAGTGCATCCATTTGCAGTGCATCGTTCGATATACCTTCTAAATTTCGAGGCGACGATGGCCATGGTGAACCAAATGTATCCATTATGTCGATGAAATTTATGGTTGCGGTTTGGCGAAGAACCTCGTTTATTGTGAAATTATTAATAAAATTATTTATTTATTTTTTTATTAATTAAATTAAGTTTTAATAATTAAATTGATTAAGTAATTTGTACACACTATTTTTGCGATTAATTTTCACTTTTCACATTTAATACAATTTTTTTTGTTACCTTGTATATTGGTATTCTGCACACTATATTGATATATTATACCAACAACAAATATTATGTTTGTATACAACACTCTTATTAATTTTATGTTTTGTTGATCAATAAAATATAAAAAAAACTAAAAAGAAATTTTTAAGTTTATAATATATGTATATATATATATTTACTAAGAAATATAAAATAAATAAATAAGAAATCAAGAAGCTTTAACAAATCTTTGGAAAGTTTTGTATGTAAGATGGAAATTTTTCTACGGAATTTTCAAGGTTTATAAAGTATAACCTAATAATATATTTTATACGGGTTTTATGTATAATTCTAATTTGAATAGGAACCGATGTAGGTCGAATGATGCACAGTTCAAAAGTTTACTCAAACACTTAGTGATTCCCCTCATGCAAATCTGTCTAAGTGACAACCAAACCAAACCAGTTTTATGTCACTTCAAAGAAATTTGTTGAAATCGCATCATCACATTATCATAAAAATTTGATGCCAAATAAACTAACTAATAAAAATACAAGCTAACAAAATCTAATGTGACATACACACGGCATGTAAATAAATATTCTAATGGGCGCAAATACTTCAAATCACAACAAATTTTATAATTTTTAACAAACTCTAAAATTAAAAACAAAAAAAAATATTCTCTGCAAAATTTCATCTAACACATTGTTAAGAAAACGAAATTATTATTTTCTTGAAGTTTTTCTTTTTCTTGTACAAATGCCAAGAATATTTAAAAATTACAAATCGAAATTCTGTTCACAGTTGTTGTGTGAGTTTTGAGTAGAAAAAAATGTGAAACACTACTATACTGGTGTATGTATATATGAGTTATTTACTGCTGCTATTCATCTCCTAAAAATTGAAATACTCAAAATTCCTATAAATAATTTAAAGTGTCAGATTGTTTGTAAAAATAACTCAATATTACTTATTTGTAAAAATGTAGTAAAATCACTCAAAAAGTCAAAAACCACTTAAAAATGTCGATATCTAGATTATTGGTAAAAATCACTCAAAATTGGAAAAAACACTCAAATTAAAAACTAGTATAATATGTATCTAAATCATGTATAAGTTGTTTTTGTAAGACGCAGTATTTTAAGCGATATTTAAACGATAGATGTCACAAAATTTAAGAACTTTAAATTTTTCTTGAAGGTCGCGTAGTTGCTATCACATACACTCGCGAGCAACTAAATCGATTCAAGCCTCCGAGCCTACTTATTTGTAACTTATTTACTTATCTACAGCAATCAGTCAAACCATTCGAATTGGTTTCAATCACTTAGTTTGACAGAAGTTTGATTTTGACAGTTATAATTTTGTCAAAAAAAGTATGAGAATCAATTTTGATTGGCTACAGTCGCGAAGACGACTTGACCAAAAATATTTTATCCATAAATTTTGACAATCAATTTAGGACTTTCTGTAAGAAAGAGATAGAAAACAAGTCACTTCGCCAGGATTCTTATTTGAAAAGGATAAGTACCACAAATCAGTATTCGTTTCGAAAACATTTTTCGACCTAACATCTATACAGTGCTTTTCAAGCAAACAATTGACATACTAAAATACTAAAATCTCCTGTATAATATTACGTTGAGCGATATTTGATATCCTTCACTTATGAGATGTTGACCTAAACAAATTGCTACCAGTCTTATTCGTTGTTTTCTAAAAATCACAGATTATACTCAAGAAAAAAGCGGGAAAGTTGTAACTTTAATATTATAAGAGCGCAATAAATGAAAAGTTGCTCGTCACAGCATGACACCAGAAAAAGCAGTAGCTCGCGAACAGATCAATTGAAGCATCGAACGATGGATGACCGTTTTATTCCTTGAATAATGTGATAGGAGAGACCGAGTTTACCGGCGTCCAGAAAAGTAATATTGTCATTCAGACACGCCATTTAAGAAACTTCGATTTAAACGTATCGGCAGATCTCAAACTCCTAATACTGTAGGGAACAGAATTCCATAGAGAAATATCTCTAACCAAATAAGATGAATTTAAAGACCTAGACGAGTTTTGAGCAGGCAGCAATCGAAGATTGGCGTAATGCGACCTGCTAAATAATAATTTTTTGAATAAATAATTTGGTTCTTTAGTTTTCAGTAGCTTCCTGATAAAAGCGCAAATCCGAACCAAGAATAAGCCTAGTATAGGGTTATATATGGTCAAATTTCCTAATTGCGAAAATAAAACGAGTGCAAGCATTAAAACATAATTTTAGAAAAGACATATTTTCCAAATAAGACAACATCACCATAGAGGAAATGCGGAAGGAGATAAGACATAAACATCCTCTTTTTAAACTGACTATCCGTAAACCCTACCACTTTATACAAACAACTAAGTAATGCAAATATCTTAAATCACCCCAGTAGTTGAAAATGGAATGAGTGACCCATTAAGAGTAATACAAGGAAACGAAAACGTATCTAACGATTTTTTGTATATAATAATAGATTGGGACTTACTAGCATTTAAGACAAGCCCATTGGAAATAAACCAATTATATACTCTATCTAAATACTCGTTAACCAGAGCAATATTACTAACAATAGAATGCTGATCTTACTTACTATTTCTATAAATTTGGACATCATCAGCAAAAATGTGAAACGAAAAATGGTGAAACGAAGATTCTATGTCATTAATGTACATAGAAAATAATAAAGGACCAAGTACCGAACGTTGAGGAACACCTGAAGTAACTGGAAGAAAATAAGAATTAGAACTACCGAAAAAAACTGTCTGTGAACTATCTGATAAATAATTTATAACTAATCTAGCAGCTGAAAGGCAAAATTTAAATTGTGCGATATAAGCTTGTTATAGAGAATGTTGTGATTCAAAGAATCAAAGGCCTTTGAAAAATCTAGCAAAGTGAGAGAAGTCAGTTCCCTGTTTTCCATACTACGCCGAATATCATCGCAGTATTCGTGCCATGACACTTTCTAAACCCAGATTAAAAGACATTATAAGTAAACTATTATTACTTATATGGGGCTGAATTTGGTTTTTCACTACTATCTGAAAGGCTTTGGAATTGGAAATTCAAATACTGACAGGTCTTAATTGGGATAACTCAACAGGATTGCAAATTTTTGGAATTGGAATTATTTTACTGAGTTTCCATTGCTGAAGAAACGAAGAAGAGGTTATATAAAGACCAAAAGATTCCGATTTTTCTTCCCAAATAGCAGACTGTAAATCCTCAAAGGAAATATTAGAAAATGAAAAGGGGTTAGAACACTCTTCAGATTTAAGATCAACAACCGGACCAACCAAAGTTGGATTCGAGTTAATAAAATAATAAATAATATCCTTAGCTTGAAAGCTGAAATACCTTATTTCTACGCCTGTTTAGACCTAGATTTCGAACATTACGCCAAAAAACCTTGGGAGGAAGAGAGGGATCTAATTTATCTTTTGGCTGACCTAATCAATCTTACCACCCTATTGCGAGTTTGTTTGTAGACTAAAAATATCTAACTATCTCCTAATCTTTTCCATAACCGAAATGTATCTACCTTGAATCTAATTGCATCCATAATTTCTTCAGAGAACATTATTTTGGATCATGTAGTGCGCTACGCAGGGTATAAGATTGTATATTAATGCATGTCCAGTGTCACAAAGTTTGAACCACTCGCCAGTCCAGTTCATGGATGAGCTTGAACTAGGGAATCCAATTGAGTATATAAGGGACAAATTAAAATCCGACCTTGAAAACAAATGTTAACTAATTTTGAGGTTGGAGTCGGTCTAGTTGCTCGGGAGTGTAGTTGTTATTGTAATTAAACGTATTTAAAGGTCCGACTGGTAAAATACTGTACCATTTAGCACGACATTTATATATCTACAAATCAATGGTGAACCAAATTACCAAGCGAGTGGAAAATTATATAAAAACTTTATAACTCGGAATTATTAGATTATACATTATCATTGAAAATGTAAACATATTTCAGATAACAACCCAAATTCAATGACTATGATGTACGAGATGAACATCATATATACTTTAATTGGATATAATATTAGCTTTTCCAATAGCCAGCTTGGTACTAATTTATATCAAGGTCGTGCATATTATTTGCAAAAGAACACACAACTCGCACCAAAAAAATTTGTACCGATCGATACTGTATATACTTGGCACCATTATACAAATAATTGACAACATCCAATTCGTATAGTTCAAACTTTCTCTGATAGCACACTATATAGCTTCTTATCATAATTAGAAAATGTTTATATACAAACTTATAAAGCATATGATGATATTTATAAAGAAACATGTTCGTTTCAATATAAATATATATATACGACACAGTAACAACAAAAAAATGTTGAATATTATATTCGATCGATAGGCATATAATTTTCGGTGATGTCATTATTATGCTGAGTTCAATCAACGCTGCTGATCTACTTTGATATACACACTCGTATTATGATATACAACAAACGATGAGAAAATTGATCAAACTTGACATATAAGTTTGGACTATGGTATATAACGTACAACGCCACTGTACAATGTATATATTGTATTATGGCTAATAGTCGATTTACATACGTATTGTTTGTATATGTATGTATATATAGTGTGTATAGACGTTTAAATATTAAATGCGCGAGTATATAGTAAAGTATCGCGATCTTGTACGTGTATATATGTGTACACAATATAAATACGATCGCGCGGTTTTAATGTTATATAAAATATACAATTTCGTGCTCTCTATACGTACACATATAAATACGTATCGAGTCGTATAATTGTACTTGTGCATGATCATGTATATGTACTCACACTAAGAATAATATACTATGTAGAGCAGTTCGCTTAGCTATTTCGGTATATATAAATACTCTTATCAATATTTAGTGATAATTTTTGTCAATTTAGTGATAATAAAATATTCAAATTTGTGTCTTTATGTCCAAAGTGATTAGAAATTAGTGATGATCGTTGTTGTAATCACAGCTTGACACAATGTATGCACATATATATGTATGTATATATAAAATATTCAGTATTCAGAATCGCGAATCATTTACTTACAGTTCGCTCTTTACTATATAATACTACGTCTTAGTATAAAATTAGCGAATAATTTAAATACAGCAAAAGAAAAAAAAATCTTTCGTATTCTTTGTAGCATCGCAAAGAAGAAGTAGTAAAAAATCCATTAAAATATTTTTAAAATTTAAATTTTATTTTTTAAAACTATACTACAATCGGACTCCGATCAAGATTATATAATTTTGTGTGTTTAGTATATAAGAAACATGCGGAGAAGAGTAGATTCTAGAAATACTCGTACAGATATATAAATTTAATTTTTATCGTCTTCAAATTAATTGAATTGTTAATTTTTATTTTTTTTTTATGTAGGTATAAATACTTGTATCATTTTTATATACAATTTATTTTCGTTGTGTGCGAGATCTAATAGTTCTTTTCTGACTCTAAACTATATACTGAGTTTATTTTGTGACCATATGGTGATTGGATACCACAACTGAAGAAAACCAATTTTAATAGACTCAAGTTTGAGTAAACTAGAAAAAATTCCGCAGATACGATCAATGAATATATGCAAATCATCAACATTTTTACCGATGACGATTAATTAAAAACGAAATTGAGAGAGAGAGAGAGAGAAACAGAGAGCGATGCAACTTGGAAAACTGATCTTCGTCACGTAGAACAAATTGGGAAATAGAAAGTGCATTCGTACTTGGCAATCAAAACCAATAATAATTAGAAACTATAGAGTGTATCAACAAATGGGATTGAATCAACATTTGGTTAGGGAACTAAGCAGTACATACCTATATCTTATACAGTATTTGTATGGAAGAGATTCGTATCTCTGTTGAGATTTTACGTGTAAAAAACGTTTTTACATTTTTATGTAAATTATGTAAAACATGTAAAAAACGAAGACAACGTCATTCGCAGTGCCATCTATTTTAAAATGTCAAAAGTTTACCAACGTTCGCTTCGCTCTCTATTAATTAACATTGATAAATGGGTATTTGCAAAATCAGTTAGTTTTAAAGTCCGCGTTATATGTTGGAAAGAGCGAGTTTTTTCACCTTCATCCGAGCCAGTATAAACGAAATTAACCTGTCAATAATTTTAATCTAAATCAAGAATTATTGTGACATACAGTATGTAGTCGAAAAAAATTCTACACTGTTAATTATTTCACCAAATTATATTCATAAAGTAGTAAAAAGATTGTTTAACAGAAGGTGTTGTCAGTTTTTTAACATAAAATCGTTTTTTTACGTTTTTTACATATCGAATATAAAAAAGAACATTACATGTAAAACTCGAGTAAATAACATCGTGTAATTTACACGCCCAATAGTAATTCGTATTCCATATGCCCAAGCTTTAACCTTACATACTATGCAATTAAGTCACAAGCAGTTGAAATTGTAATACCTTATACATAGATGGCGTTACAAGCTATAAAACCCCAGTTCTTTAAAAGTCGTAATATTTGTTTAATATATTTACACCAAAAGAAACTCGTTTTAGAGCTGATCGTTTTAAATCTGATCGCAATTCTCACTGATACAATACTGACGATCAATGAAGGAAATGAGTAAAAAAGTTGAGACCTGAATAGCAACTTGAAAAAAACATCTATAGCGTTACTATAACACTATATAACTTAAAAGACAGGCTAAACGATAGTTTGAAGTCAGCAAGAAAGTATCAGATAACTGGATACCAAATTTTGGTTAAAAAGAGTCAATATCATACCATATGCGGATATGGCATCTACACAATGTCCTAACCTACAACAAAGTCTAGTATAAGCAGAAACAATTAGTGGGACCAAGATACAACATATATTTGTAGATGGGAGATATAAAGACCATAAATCTGAGGTAAAATTGTAGGTTAAATACCTGAAAAGCTTATCTTTGCGCTATTAGACACAACTTGAGGCTTAAAACCATCCTTATTCCTACCGAATCCGGTAAAAAACCTACTACATTCCCGCAAAGCCTTTTGAATTTGAAAACATTCAGGAATATAACTTTACTGGTGGTATTGAATCATCGGAGAAACATTATAATAAATGTTTTATAGTAAAGAACTTTAGGACGAGAAATGTTTCGCCTTTGTTATAACGGTCCTGTTCTGATACAATGAAAGTGTTTCAAATAGTGTTAAAACTATGCCCATAAAATGCATTATTAAAAAGCCCAAAAGTTCTCCAAATGGAACCATTTACATGTATTATGATGCAGTATGTTTTTTTAATGTTAAGTTGAACTCTTGTCACTGCGGTAAGGTCTTTGAAATATTTTATGGTTTGGAAGGACTCTCAACTTTATCGCGGTTCGCTTATTTACACCACTACATAGCCAAATCGAGGTAATATAGCGATAGGTTCTATGCCAATCTATAGTACTGACATTGTAAAAGCACTCAAACTAGGATTTATAGATATATTCACTCCTGCTTATATGATCGTACAAACCCCCTTTACATTTATTTCTCGATTCTACAAGTAATTTTTCGATTTGAATTGATAGTCCTTTGTTCTATAACCGATAAAAACGCATTTTGTCTGAACTTGGACATTTTGAGAGCTTTAACTATAAACAAATAAATAACATTCGATTTTCGTATATTATCAACTATCTACCAGATGCTCTCTACCAGATGCATTATCAAAAGAAACAAATCCTATTCGTATCCAGTCATCATATAACAATCATTTTATACTTCTGATTTGTATAAGACCAACTGAAATATTTCATTTATAAGACGAAAAATAGAAAGTGTTAGTTCGTCGTTAATCCTTAACTTGAGTGAATTAAACATAAAAGTTTTGAATTCGAGTTTTGAATGTGGGCGGTCATAACATCCGCCAAATTACTGTAAAAATTGGAAGAAATTCAACAGTTGTGCAGAATTACTTTACTAACAAAGAAAGCTATTGAAATAACAACAAAAGACGTATGTATCAGACCGACGGGCCATGTGCCACCACTAATGTACTACTATAGGTCAAATTTACGTAGAACCATCTATACAGTATTGACTTGGACGATGGGAGGGCCAGTCGCACCGCCCAAACGATCGATGGTGAAAATCGCATTTGCATATTGCTCCTACTCTATCGGGATTCGAACCCGCTACCTCCCGCTCCAACTATCACAGCTTTAACAACTGCGCCACCTGGGCGGAAATTCTACCTTATTGGTTAGTAAAATAAGGGCTAAAAACGGTGATATGGTCGGCGAACTGTAGTACTATTATTTGGGAGACAGTTAGTGAATAAGGACAAACTAATAAGAGCAAAGAAATCAGTCTGGTCCGAAATTTACTTTATCTATTTGTGGTAACTTTACTTCTATACACAAGAAACCTCTTAAATTTGTTGAATATCTGACATAGTGTTTATTTTTGATTGGTTCAGCAACCGCATAAGTGGTTAATCGTTTACACAGTTTGATATAAGTATGGTTATCTCAATTGGTATTTTAAAACTAAAAAATCGTTTAACATTGAGCAAATCCTTTCGATTGGTGTCAGACTATTCAAAAATTTAGCTAACAAATACACGAGGCGTAACCACTCTACAAGATAAATGTATTTAAATAAATATGGGATTAAATAAAATAAAACTGACACCATACCGAGTTCAAGGTCAAATAATTGCAAAATGTATTCGGCCAAATAATTAACTATCATTTTGACATTAAAAACGTTACCTTCACAAAATTCAACTTTTCTCAATCTATAAAACTAAAACAAAAAAACATTCTTTGGCATTATCTCTATATAAGCGAGACCAATAAATCTGAAAGCATAAAATTATTCAAAAAGCACAAAATATCCCCGATAAAAATAAATAATTCCACCGATATAGTTTAGAGTTTAAATAAAAATTTAACTCATTGAATTTTAAACTACCCGAATAGGCGAGAAACCGTTTTCGAAAAGTGAAATATTACACCAATTACAAAACAGTTTAAAGTACTAAATTGTGTCCCACCTCTTTAGATGAGTCGAGAAAAAACCACTCAAATGTAGAAAAGAGTATCACTCAAAATAAATTCGATTGGTATCGTAAACTAAATACAAAACATTAACCCCAAATCATGTGACACCACTGAAATCTTATATACCTACATACATGTGTATATTGTATATACGTATATATATATATACAAACACATAAGTTAAATTTATTTAAAAAGCAAAATTAAATTAACACGTGATCTAATATTTATTTATTTTTATTATTGTATTTGTATTGGAAAATGCGATGTTAGAGATAATTATATAAAAATAAGTCTTATTTATTTATGTATATACAAAATGTCTTAGTAAATAATTTATATATACATTTTTTGAAGCTGGATATTAACTATTTTAACAGTTTGATTTCTTAAAACTTCCAATATGGTAAAAACTTAATAAAACTTTTTTTTTTATTTATAATTTTTAAAATAAAACACCAACACATATACACAATTTAAAATTTTTTTTTGTATACAGATATATAATTCACTAAAACTAGAAATCACTGGATATATTTAACTTTTTTACTTGTGTGCAATTTTTAAACTTCAAATGTCAAATTTTCATACTTTTAAAAACAAAAAGCTTTTAACTTATTTCATTCACCACTTAAATTTGTTTATAAACTTTCCACACAGAAAACACAAATGTGAAATAAAAACAAATTTTAAAAATTTGTTTGACACAAAACCAAAACAAATGATTTTCCGCGGCCTCGTGGCGATTTTAAAATTTTCAATTATTTTTTTTTTAATTAAAAACAAAAAACTTAAGTAAAAATATATTTTTAATTATTTTGTTTTTTTTTATTTCGATTATTAACAATTTTTTTTTCTTTATTTTTTTTTAAATACCAAATATAATTTAAAAATAAATTTTTAATAAAAAATTCTCTCTTAAAAAATCTCGTTTAATCGTGCCGGATGTGGAAACACAACTAACACAAAAAACAATATTCAAAAAGTACTAAATATATTCTCACTCATTTTTGTTCATATACGACGAAGCGAAATGAACACATTTCATATTATTAATATTATACGTTCATCTCTTTTTGCTGTATGAAAATTTTTGTTTGGAGCTTGATTAGTTAGCAGTCCCCCTTTTACTCCCCGATTTGTGTATGTGTATATATTGTATTGTATATATATGTATGTATATTAAACACACGTGTCGCATTTTATAATATTTATAATACATAATAATACACAAACGTAGATATAAATACATGCGACGATCTCTTTTATGCGCATGTACTTTGATACGTGTACTTATATTAATAGGGAAAGAGATAGTCGTGCCACGATGAGTAAAAATATTTGAACTTTTTGGGAAGCATATTTCGTCTTTCGTGTGACTTTAAAATTATAATTTTTGCTCTATCTCAATTCGAGCTTTTTTTTTATATGTGTGTGAGTTGCGAAAGTGGGTTGTGTAAAAACAAAATTTTTTTTTTCTCTTAACATATTTTGGATTAAAGGTATTTTTGTGCTAATTGAAACAAAAAATTTTGTGTGCTTTTGGAATTTATGAATTTTTAGAAAAGTACAGGGACTTTTAGATTAATTATATCATATTGGAAAAATTAAATAAATCAGGAGATTTCAGGAGAAATTGGTTTGTACTGAATGTGATATTTTATGTCTTCGTTAAGTGCTCCTCAAATGCTCATTTTTCACAAAAAGCTTTCATATAGTTTGTAATTTTAAACCTATTTTGGAGCCAAATAATCGATTAAAATATGATAGCTTTCAAATGATTTGAGAGAACCATAAGCTCATCATCCAATTCTGAACACGATGATGTACCATACAATACTAGATATTACTTTAATGTTTTGATAAATTGTGAACATTTTTAAGTTCAGCTTGAAAGCTTTCGTGATTATCATAATTGATATTTTATGTTTGGTTTCACATATTTATGAACTGTGAACTTAAAAAGTTTGCTAGGAATATATTTGGTCTTAAGAAGAACTCAAAAGACATGTTTTGATACACGAGAGTGAAGTTTGTCCTAAATATGTTCTAACAGCCTAGATACAACCCTATAGACACTGGTATTTTATTCTTATGTACATTTCATATTAAACTTGATATAAGTTGATCCAGAAGCTCTTATTGATTAAATTGATTTGTATCTCTTTCTAACATGGTTGTTCAATGAGTATTATTTATAATTTTTGAATATCAAGTTCAATATGAAATGTATACATGAGAATGAAACCCCGATGTTCAAAGTGTTTTAATTTGGTGAGTAAATTTTTCCATTTTAGAATCAATATTTAGTAATGAGCTATATTGGCAAAGCAGACCTGGTTGCTTACATTTGTCCCTACTCTCTGTTTTTCGTAGTTTAAATTGTTAGAAGAAATCAAACCGCACTGGGTCCATAAAGAATCCCGTCTAATACATGACTTGCATCTGCCTTGGTGTAAGCTTTGTTTTTTAAATTCGTTTCAAATGGCCCTCTATCCGTAGCTTTAACATCAGTTCCGAGTATGTATAATATTATGGTTAAAATGTTTTGTGGTAAAATTAAATTAACCAAAACCAAAGTTTTTTAATTTGAGTTCGAAATGATAAGTTAGGTAAAATAGGTACATCATTCAGTCATTTCTGATTAGACTCAAACCCACACTCTGGAAAATACAGTTTTGGTTACGTAAAAAACTGTTAAGAAACCCCCGCTTTTTTTAGCTAACCAAATATCGATATGTTGGATTGTGATAGATTTAAGAGGCCAGCTACTGGACGAGATGGGATGTCTATCATATGTTTTGGCACATGCTAGTAAAATTTCCAACTTAAGCGCGGCAAGTTTATGCCTTAAATGTCACATAGCAGAATGAGATTAAATAAAAGAAGAAGTCAAAAGTTAGATAAGAAGGTTGAGGAGACAACCAAATAGATAAATCAAAATAAAAATTATGGCTCTTAAGAAAAGCTGGTTAAAATAAATGTCATTGCGTTCATTAATAAACATGATATGATTGACTGTTTGGATGCATGGTTTAAGAGCTGGTTATAGCACCGAGTCCACACAAATTCACTATCTTGTCCTTCATTCTGAATTCGTTATGATAAAATTATGAGTTTCTTTTGAGCAAATTTTATTCTGTGGGCGTCAGAGGTACTTCCTCTGATTAGTTTCGATTCTTTTTGAGTAATAAAATATACATAATATCTACACAGGTAACTCGAATAGTGGTACAGTATCCAAACATTGTGCGCTGCAGAGGTCTTTGTTGCATCAATAATATGTTTGATCCTGATTGGCTCTGTAGTTACCTTTGCAGACGATATGGTGCTCTTTAATCATCTGTTTATATATAGTATGCACATTCGTTTTTAGGTGGGCTTTGTGAAAACCACGTCTATTTTGATCGATGACTGACTGAGTCGGTTTCTTGATCAAAGGTTTCTCATTATTTCGAACTTTTTGTACGTAGACGTTAACATTTCATGTTTTAGCCGAACAAACTAATTGGACAAAAAATATCAGTACTCATCTTCACTTTTAACTGAAATTTCTTCTAAAATCGTAACAACTCATACTGGTACACATGTTTGAGAGACTCGTTCTTTAACTACTTGTCGAAAATTCTACAAATAATACATTTTGCTCAAATACCCCGTGAACAAGCATGACCTGAACTTTTTTACTCAGACTTCATCATCAACGTAAAAGTTTTCATTGATTTCGTTTTTAAACAATTTTACTGGCGTTTACAACTGGAGATTCATATACCAAGCGATGGACATTTGAAAGCCTCATTTATGGTTAGAAAGGGGGATATTTTTTCTCAAGGGCACATGGACACATAAATAACACCATAATATTTGGGCACAAAATAGCCCGTCGACACTTACATTTATCTTATAAAAGCTTTTTAAAAGCTCTAATTTGAGACAAACGATCATTACGATGATTTTTTTGTAGCGAAATTAAAATACTTTGTTTACAATTATTCAATTTTTTAATAAGTTCCAAGAAAGATCTGAATTTTGAAATTAATGAATAGAAGATAAAGCACACTCCAAGAAATTAAATCTTAAAATGACAATGTTGCAGAGTTTTGTACTGTTCTTATAATTTTTAGATTGAATGGAATTTAGAGTTATTATAAATATGTTGAGCCCTCTATGTTTAATCTAAACAGAACCATGTTAGCATCTGATTTTGATGACAAGACATTGCGGTTGTTTTGTGAGGAGGATCACAAAGACGACATCTTAACAACTGTTTGAAATTTCCTAACCAAGACGGACCCTTTTACAAGTTCTATGCTCTATATTTATTGTTTCACTACCAGAGTGTTTGGTTTTTTGCCCCATTCGTATAAAGCAATGCAAAATTGTATAGATTAAACATACGAGAAAACAGACTTCAATTTTATCAAGATCTGCTTTTAAAGTATCATTATATACATGGGTGTGGTTCTGACAAAATACCATCAACAATTTAGAATTCGAACTAATTAATCCAATATGTTATGCTATTCAATCAATCAATTCAAACTGACAAAATTTCAACAGTCCTTAAATAACGACATTTTTTAAGGTCAGTTAAATAGCTGACATATCATCAAAATCGTTAACTGTTGTAGTTCGCTGCTCAACACAGCTTTCTTTTTCGTATATTTAAAGCACATTCTGCTACATCAAAGCTCTCATCTGGGACTTTTGTTTTTTATCATCTCCATTAACGACATCCAATTTTACCAAAAACTCTGATGTTTTGGTATGTAGCCGACGACCTAGATATATTCAAAATTATTAGAAATCTTCCTTTGATACATCTGAACTGCTAGACGACTGAAGATAGTAGTTACCATACTTCAAAAATGGCAGGCCTTCTAGCTCCTTCAAAGCAATTAGGTGGCACATTGAGTGGTAACGTTCTATTAGGTCCGTAATGCCACAATTATTTGTCAACCTTCCATTCTCAATAAATAATGCTACTTTAAGGCAACTCCTTCTAGATCGAACCACGGTCTCCAATAAGTTTAAGTATAAGGTATATCCAACGCATTTCCAATAATGGGTCACCACTTTCTGAATATTAGAACAATATCGATACTACCTTTGCACCTCTTAATACACATACAATAATTTCAAGTGCAATCTTATATACACATCTTCGACATTGTTGTATGTGTATACACGACATACACGATATAAGAAGATAAGTACCAAGATATAGTATTTTAATTGAACTTAAGCAAGCAAAAGACAGAATGCGATAAAGAGAGCAAGCACAAAACATTGTCTTATCTTAAACAACTTTTCAATAATAATAGTTTATCTCTTATCTATTATATAATCCGTATATATTTATATAATCTATACACTCGTACATCGTCTTGTACACGATACTAGATATAACAAACAACAAATGTATCTTAAATTCAGCTCGAGATAGTTTACTTTCCTTTGGTACAAATTTGGAGTGCTACCTGGTATTTGTAACTCGTATATTTGTACCAATAGAGGCAAATCATAAATCTTATGTCCGTATGTATATGCCCGTATTTAACATTCTTTAACTAAGATATTATTTAGATGTATAGGACACATAAGATTTTTGTATGTTCGTAAACAGGTGATCGTGGTGAAACAACAAAATACTAGAATGATACACAAATAAATAAAAATCGTATATATATATTTAGCTCATTGGAAACAGTTATGTCATAACATCTTATATGCGTATACGTATATGTATCTTTATATATTGTATATATATATACATGTATGTACATAGTGTATATAATATGTTTGTTTGTTTATAGCGCGCGAGAGTAATGATTAACGATGGTCGAATGAAGGTAGGTTAGTAATAAAATGACGTGTTGATCTTTCTGCTTTAAATGGCAGATGATTATGTAACGAATCTCTTGTATTTATTTTACCACTAATACTCAATCTTGGCTTATTATATACCTCGATCACCATCCAAAATGACGTAATTCTCATTTACTAACCACATAATTTGAATAACGTTGGTCAACAATAACCAAAATTGTGGTCGATTTACATTGAGACAGTAAAAAAATTTTTGAGTGGTTTTTGTAGTTTGAGTGATTTTTTTTTCTCTCGTACATACATAATAATCATAATACGACACGTCCTTTGTCGAGCCACATCCTTTTCAAAACTAAACACAACTCGAAAGAAAAAACATCGTTACATGCAGGAACGAGATAGAATACAATATAATAAAAAGCTTAACGCTGTCCTTGTCACCTGTGACCAGCCGTTAAATAGAAACGAGATGAAACGAGTCGTTCTTGTATTTTTATTTGTTGAATAATAAAAGCTTTAGAAATGATAGATTTCTTAGACGAAATTCGATTGGCCCGCAACGAATGAAACTTTTTATGTTTATGTGTGTGTGTTCGTTTACTGTGTTGCGTTGTGAAAAGGAACTTTTTTTTTCGTTTCCTTTCCGATTAACTTTTTTTTTTTACATTTTGAACTTTTTTCTAATTTGTTGTTTTTGTATGTACATAGACATACAGTGCGCTGTACAAGATGCGCGGTACTTTGAAATTTTTTTTTTTATATTTGATTTGTTTTTTTTTTATTGAAGTTGGTTGTGTATGTATAATGTAATTGTATTAGTTCAATGCGAATAGTAAAAGCTTGACATTTTTAGATGCTTTGAAGTTTGACGTGATAAACGGTATTGAGGGTTTTTGTGCGACTTTCATAATGTGCAACAGTTGGTTTGTTGTAATGTTTTGTATAAATACTCTACTGGTGAAAATATAAACTAATGATTTTATTTAAAATTTCTTCAACCTACACGTAAGCTCTATTGTTATGGAAAATCGTATAAATCATCAATCTTGTTAAAACTTTTAACCATCGCGTTTATTGGAAATATAAATAATGATTTGACATATATAGTCAATGGGTGGAAATTTATTCAAGATTCCTGGCACTCGAGGGATTTCTTCGATCTCATTAAAAGAGGTTTTACTTCACAACTTAAAGTATTTATGTCTTATTACCTGACTCTTTTCGATAAGTTTAGTCTCTCATTTTATCTCATTTAGTAATAAACTGCCTTTGGTGCACAGTCTCTCGAATAGTGTTCCAAAGAGTGTGTATTGGAGCCGAATTGAGTGCCCCCAATATTTAGCACATAAGTTTTCAAGTTAAATTGATTTTTCAAAACCAACCTTAGACCTATCACCAAGCACCCACTCATTCCATATGTAATATTGGAAGACAATAGTGTATTTCCTAGCATATATGTCCCACTAGGATAAACTAATCATATATACACCTTAAACGTTAGTAGTTTGTGGATCCATATTCCCAGATATCTAGGCAGAATTACAATGCTATACAACAAAATTTTATAGGATCAACTCTCAGATTCAACTTTAGTAAAACAATTTATTATCTGATTCATGCATACCTGACCTAGATTTAGTCCTTCATCGATTTACCAGTTATGACAAAGTCATCTGCAAAGAGCAAGATGAATTAAGGTTGTATATTTTAAAATGTTAGCTCCTTTGCGGAAGTCCAATATTCACCACTCGCTCCATCATATAATTCCTTCCACGCGTTCTTTCAATATCCAAATATCGTTTCTGAGTGGTTGCTTTGGAAACCACAAAGTGGTTTTTGCCAATAAATCAGTTTCATTCATAATCTCTTTAAGCCTGGTTTCATCATATCATTTAATAAAAACTATTAAAGGTATTCCCGATTATTTATTTATAGATTTGGGTCACGTCCACTTTTTCACTTTTTTGATATATAAACACTTATCAAAGCCCTATTGAGAGTTCAAAACGAATGAATCATATAGTAAAGGGTCCGCCATCTAAAGTTTTTTTTCAGCTAGTGCTTATTTCGTGAATGGTAACACTTAGCTCATGTCTGATTTGACAGATAATTAGTTTTATCCTTCCGCTGAACGAATATGGTTGTGTATACGCTTGAACAACGCTTAGAAATATTGCGGCATAACTTTGAAAATCATGGTAATGTTGCAGATTGTGTGCGAAAATTGCGTACGGATTTTGGAAGAAGAGAAACACCGTCAGCTCCGTATGTTCGTTATCTTGTGAAAAAAGTGAAAGAAACTGGCATCCTCATCGAAAAACCAAAGCGTGAAAAGCCAATAATAGTGCGTACACCCGATAATATTGATACTGTGGCAGAAAGTGTGCGTGATGCGCCATCAACATCAATTCACCGTCGTTTTCAACAATTGAACATTTCGGAGACATCATTGAGAGGAATTTTGCATAAAGACCTTGGTATGATGCCATACAAAGTCAAATTGGTTCAGGAATTGAGGCCAACGACCATCTAATGCGTTTTCGCTTCGCTGAGTGGCCCTGCGATCGACTTACAGAAGATGCCGATTTTGCCATAAAAATCATCTTTTCGGATGAAGCTCATTTTAATCTTGGCGGGTATGTAAACAAGCAAAATTGTCGCATTTGGGGCACGGAAAACCCGCACGCATACATTGAAAAGCCGGTACACCCAAAACGAGTCACTGTTTGGTGCGGATTTTGATCCAGAGGCATAATTGGGCCATTTTTTTTCGAAAATGAGCAACGAGTGGCCGTTACAGTCAAAGGCGATCATTTTTGGGCCATGTTGAACGAATTTTTGTTCACAAAAATTAAAGAGGAGGATATTGCCAACATTTGGTTTCAACAGGACGGCGCTACGTGTCACACATCTGAAGCTACACTCGATGTTTTGCGCCCTGTTTTTGAAGATCGCATTATCAGCCGCAGAGCTGATGTCGTTTGGCCACCTCGGAGTTGCGATTTGACACCGTTGAACTATTATTTGTGGGGTGCCCTCAAACATAAGTGCTACGCCGACAAGCCAGAGACAATTGACGATTTAAAGGACAATATTCGTGAAGCCATTGGTGAAATACAGCTGCACAC
The DNA here is from genome assembly GCA_963932295.1 of Tipula lateralis. Lineage (NCBI taxonomy): Eukaryota > Metazoa > Arthropoda > Insecta > Diptera > Tipulidae > Tipula > Tipula lateralis. The sequence continues at coordinate 34,246,005 of OZ010736.1, read as the reverse complement.
AATCGATAATGTACTTAATAATTGGACCGATCGTGTAGGCTAAAGCATGGCCAGCCGAAGCATCCATTTGAATTAAATTATTTTCCATTATTAACCGGAAGGATTGTACTTTTAAATAAAAAAAGAAATTTGAGAAAATATTCAGTAGTTTTTTTTTATAGCATTTTCAAAAAAAAAAAAATATTTGGCGGACCCTTTATAACAACCTCTATTTATTCCTGGGTTCGAAGGTGAACGTTTCCAAAACTCGTAATCACTAACATTCCCAGATAACAGCCTATTCATTATTGTACCTGTAAAATGGGCTGCTTTGTACTTGTTGAAACATTTTTCTTATGTCTCTCAAACCTTTATCTTTATCAGCCTCTCGTTTGATAGGACCTACATATTTTTCTTTTTTTCTTGATATACCGAGGACCTATCCCAACTATACCCGTATAATTCGGAAATTTGGGTTCCGATAGTCAACTGTACCTTGGTCAGTAATTAGCATTCCATTTGTCTTTAGCTTGGCGCGTACAGTTAATCGAGTTATGAACATTTTTCATTATCAGTCAATGTCAAACCGTCAGACTAAATTAACGTTGTTACGTTCACGAATGACCAACGTTTCGAAATGATTATAAATTACTATCGTAATTCTAAGTCGGTGATCCCCAACTTTGGGAAAGATTCAAGTTGTGGTTTTAATATCAAAAACACTGCAGAATTCAATCAGTTCGACGCATAGCCCATTGTGATTTTGGTAAAGTTCATGACATACACCCTAAGAAGATTAGATCAAAAACTAAAGCCTCTTGTTCATCTAAGAAGATTAGATCAAAAACTAAAGCCTCTTGAGAGACGCAACTTCTCCAGTGGGGTTTTGCTAAATTTTAAAACAATCACTCCAATACAGCAGATGGCAAAAAGTGGGCGTATTGATCACCACAATGATATTCGCTAACAGTGATATGCGTTCCAACAAGATGATGCCACAAAGTTAGTAAAATAATTGGTCTTTTTTGAAGTGGAAGTTTGCTTACCGTGTAATCTCGAGAAATTATCTTAATGCTCTGAAGAATAAAGGGAGAGTCTACATGGCCCAAAAGTATATTTCCCACAATTTTGTTGTCTGCGATTAACCAAAGTTGCAATATTATATGCTTTACAGCGTACAGTGTATAAGGTGGTAAGAGGGCCAGGTTTTCTTGGAATGGTAAATTGTAGTTGTAGTTTCAGTTTGTTTTTTTTTTTATAATATAGAGTAAGACCCGCTTTTATACACCCTCAATTCTATTAATGTGGTCACCAAACTGCTACTGCATATTCAAGCTGAGATCTTATGTATGCAAATTATAGTACAAAAAGTGCATTTTGGTCTTTAATCTTGGTGGGTCAGCGACAAAGAAAACCGAAAATGGAATTGGCTTTCGATATACTCTGATGGGTGTGTCTGGAGAGTGAAATATCACTGTCAAATGTTACACCTAGATCTTTAATTGTGGTGACGCGTTCAGTTAATGTTCCATTGATATTATAATTGGCAATTATTGGACATATATTTTCCTATGATATGACATTATCTTGCATTTTTGAATATCGAGTTTTAACTGGTTCACTTCACACCATGAACAAATCTTGTCAATATCCTCTTGAAGCTTGTTAAAGTCACTTCTATCGTTTATTTGCTGATTTTATGATCATCAGCAAATAAAAGCACGGAAGAGTGTTGAATTATTTTAGTGATGTCGTCAATAAATATCAGGAAGAGATAGGGACCAATATTTGAACTCTGGTGAACTCCAGATTTTGGCAAAATAGGATTGGACTTTTCACCAGCTATTTCGATAAATAGGTATCTCTTCGTTAAGTAAGTTTGAAACTATTTGACAAACATTGACGAAAAACCAAACTTGTCAAGTTTGATCAATATCTGGCGATGTTGAATGGAGTCAAAAGCTTTACTGAAGTCAGTGGTGTCAATTTGCTGATGATTTTCTAAAGCTTAAGTATAGTAATGTAAGTAAACTCAACTAGGTTGGTGGTAGTTGATCTGCCAAGCATAAATCCATGTTGATGAAATGATAGATGGCTTAAAAATGTTTTCTTGAAGGAATTGCAGACTAATATTTCCAATTTTTTTTTTTTTTTTCGGTTTTTACAGGCCATTATTGGCCCGTACCGTGTCAACAATCTGACTCCAACGGTTTCGATCACGATCCAGCTCTTCATACTGTTGCAAGCAGTTGGAAGATGCCAGATCGCTTTCTACGCCGTGGAGCCATCGTCGCCGACAGCGACCTTTTCGCCTACCGAAAGGCGGTTCTCCCTTTAAAGATCGCTGTATCATTCGGTTCGGATCAGCACGCAGAACGTGTCCGAGCCAGCGTATTCGCTGTCCTTTGATTTCATGCACGATATCAGGAATTTGCATTAAATTCCTGATCTCGTGATTGAAAAGAACTCGGTAAGTGCCATCGACGTCGCGTTTTGGACCATATATCACACGCATGATTCTTCTCTCGAATGTTAGAAGCCATCTTTCGTACTCATCCGTCAAGGTCCAACTCTCACATCCATACATGACAACGGGTCTGATCAACACTCTGTACAGTTTCAGCTTATCCGTATTTGCAAGATATTTTGATTTCAGCAGTGGACGTAGAGGATACAATGCCCGATTGCCAGCGGCAAGGCGGACTCTGATATCCTCGCCCACACTATTATCGTGAGTGATGAGAGATCCAAGATACTTGAATCTCATCACTCCTTCAAACGTGTGGTTTCCACTACTGAAATCAATTGCGTCTTGGTCTCTAAAACCCGAGATTAGATATTTGGTTTTTGACTCGTTAATTTTGAGACCAACGGAAGCTGAACACTGTTCCAGTGGATCAAGTATCTCTTTCACTCCGTTGCCATTTAATCCAATCACACAGATATCATCTGCATATACGCAAGAAGTTGATTGGATTGTCGGAATAAGATATTGTCCTGAGGTGTTGCACTTTTACGAAGCATGTATTCCAACATGAGATTGAAAAGTATCGGGGCCAGCGCATCTCCTTGTCGAACACCAGAAGTAATTGCAAAAATTCTCGATAGCCTGTTCTCAACTTTAACACAGCATTGTGACTGCGTTACTGTCATTTTACACAGATGTACATATTTTTTTGGTATTCCTAAATATTCAAGCGCATACCATAGCCTCTCTCGATTGATCGAGTCATAGGCTTGCTTGAAACATAGGAATACCTGGTGTACATCGCGAGATGTTTCGTAGTACTTGGAAATAATCATCCGTAGCGAAAAAACTTGATCAGTGACTGACCGATTTGGACGGAATCCTCCTTGGTAGTCACCGACAATTTCCTCCGCTAGAGGAGTAATTCTTCCCAAGATAATGTATGACAGTAACTTATATGCTGTGCAAAGGCATACCGCGATAGTTTTCGCATTTCATGCGATCTCCCTTTTTGAATATTGGGCATAACGCGGCCACTTTCCATTCATCAGGCATAACTTCATTTCGTCATACCAATCGAACAAGGTCGAAAAGACAGTTCCACAAAGTTAGCCCTCCGAATATCAAGAGCTCTGAATTAATGCAATCAACCCCTGGTGAACGATTTTTCTTTAATCTCTGCATGGCCATTGTGAATTCCTCATAGGATGGATCCTCAATGAACATCTCCGCGGTCTGTATTTGAGGGTATTCAAACACAGCTTGTGATACATGTGGAACATTAAGTAGATCAGAGAAATGTTCACGCCATGTATCGAGTACCGCATCGACGTTAACACAGAGGTTTCCATCCTGGTCCCGAATGGCAGTTGACCGAGATCTTAAGGTATGGTGCAATTCGGTGATTCCTTTAAAGAAACCACGCGAATTGTGCTCATTGCTGAGTTGTTGTACTCTTAAGACCTTGGCCTTCCACCATTCTCGCTTCTTCAGTCTACAAATGCGTTTAGCTGTCCTTCTAGCGAGAATTGCCTTGTTTTTCCTTGCAATTGTAAACCGAGTCTGCGCTATATTACGTTGCTCAACAGCAAGACGACACTCTTCATCAAACCAATCATTTTTGGGCTTAGTTTTCACTACACCGAGAATGTGCTGGGCAGCATCGACAACCGAGGTTTTCAATACTTCCCAGACACTGTTCACATCATCAGATTGGTAGTTGGATCCTAAAATGCTATTGCTGACAAGATCTTGATATTTTCGTTGCGTTTCTTCATTTATCAGACCTTCACAGGAGAATCGCGTTTTATATTCTCCTGTCCTCCTTGACTTGTACGAAAATTTCCATCGTAGCTTTGCAGCAACCATAAAATGGTCACTGCCTACGAATTTTGTTGACGACCGATACGATCTCACGTCTTGAACAACCCGAGCCCGGTCTTTTGAAATCAACACATGGTCAATTTGGCTTGGGGATGTTTTACGTGGATGTGTCCAGGTTTCCAAATGGATGTTTTTATGGGGAAAGAATGTACTTGCCACTTTGAGATCATGAGCGATCGCAAAGTACATCATTCTTTCCCCATGTTCGGTCGCAGTTTCGTGTCGGGAGTACGGACCTATGTTGTTACATAAGTCGGTCTGATTTCTGCCAGCTCTATCATTAAAGTCACCAATCTGATATCGTGCTCAGGTATAGAGCCCATCAGATTATCCAGATTACTGTATAATGAGTCTTTATCTTGGGGTTGGCTTACATCAGTGGGCGCATGTACACATACAATTGACTGGTTGGCTAATCTCATGTGCAAGCGAAGCTTACACATTCGATTGTCGACTGCTTGGAAGTCCAACACAGCCTTTTTTACCTGCGGCCCAATGAGCAAGCCAACTCCAAGATTTTCGAGGTCATCTCCACTGTGTAGCAACGTATAGCCTTGGGACACATGGACTCCACTTTTAGGCCATCGAGTTTCTTGGAGCGCTACGAGTTCCAGCCGATACTCCTTCATACATGCGATAAGACCGTCCAACGCACCAGGTTTTCTTAGTGACTGCACGTTCCACGTGCTGATCCTCAATCTCGTATCCGGGTACTTAAGCGGGGGGTCATTGTTATTTAGGCGGTATCCGATTTTTGACATTTTTAACTGTAATTGTTTTTTACGGATGCGGGTCGTCAGCCCAGCGATCCAACCAGATTTAGTCGCCTCCTACGACAAGTTCTGGATACTGTGGTGGTATTCTATGGATCTCATGTCTCGTTCGAAATATTTACGAAACATGGTAGCTCCCACTCACAGGGCCAGTATTTTCACCCAATATTTCCAATAATTTAGGTAAAATTGAAGTGGTTGCAATTCCTCGATAGCAGGAAATTTCATTTCTTTTACCAGATTTGAAAATCGGTGTGAGTCTCGAAATTTTCCATTTATCAGGGGAAATATCGGTTTGCAATGACTTATTAAAAATGAGTTTTATATGCTTGCAAACTACATCAGCCAATAATTTAATGATGGATGAAGGGATAGAATCAGGTCCACAGCCACCTTGATTTAATTTCAGTTAGTATCTCCTCTTCAGAAAAAGTTTGAATATGTATTGAACAATTTGCGTAGCTCGGAGGATGATTATTACAAGGTGAATTATCAGATCTGTAAATTATTTGGAAAAAATTATGAGAACAGGTTTGCTATTTTTTGGGGTTCTGGGGACATGATCTATCCAGACGCATAGTGACCGGATATCCTTTAGTTTACCACTTGTCAATGAAAAAATTCCAGAAATATTTGGGATAACTTTTGATATTATTTTGAACTTTGATTATGTATTTCTTGAAACAATCATCATAGTACGCATTGAATTGTTCCTTAGTTGCAATAAATTTTTGTTTATCTTCGTCTGAATAGGTACATCTCATTTTTTTCATAACGTCACTGAATTTCTTTTATGAGGTTACATTAATGCTTTATGTCGACAAGCCAATAACCTTACAAGAGTTCACGGGTAATATCTTATGCAAAATTGTCTATATGTTCCGGTCGATATATGTGAGAAAGTGGTGGCTCCAAATAATTAATGTCTGCAAATGTGCTCGCGTTATTAATATGAACGAGATCACTTTGAACTTTACAACAATACTCATTTTGAACAATTCAATTCTATTGTGAAAGCTTTCAACTATGAAACTTCTAACAACACAGCCTAACAGAATAGTTGCTGCGTTAGACCGTCTCAAAGAGAATATAATTTGTCCATCAACCAAGGTTAGCACCATGGACCCGTGGCCCATATCGCAATATCGTTATTTCTATTATATTAGGATTCCACCGTCTAAAAGGACGTACCTCTGACTAGGTAATGTTCTGCCTACAGATCCGGAGTGAAAAATCGCCGTTTCGGCATTTTCTGTTAGAAGTGGCTCTCCTTAGCCTAGGCGAAGAGGTAGCATAGTGAACAATCGAACCAGATCGTGTTGACGTGGTACGGACTAACAATGTTCTAGAGTCGTTCGTTTTAGCATAATTACCAAAAATTTAAATTCAAATAACAATGTTAAGAAGTGTTTTGAATAAGATTGGTAAGCAGTTAAGATAACTTATCTTTGTTTTTGATTGACTTATCTCGATTAGTAATAATATGCATTTTGTCTTTATAACCATTACTAATCAAAAGCCAACATAACATGATATGTAAATATCACACATTGGAACAACAAATTCCACGTGGTTAATGATATGCAACCATTTAATATAAGCGCATTGATTAATTGCAATGTATTTCCGAAGGTCAATCGTATAAATTATTCGATGTGGAAGGTTCGAGCATATAGCTATAGTCGAATTAGAATCTCGTAAAGCGAATTCGATTATGATTTGTTTTGTATACAAATTTTGATTCCTGTATGTATAATGGATTTTCTTAATATAATGCTGCTTTTTTCTTAAGCAGCTTTTTTTTTATCTTCCAAGGCCATTCGTCATCGCAGTATAAAAATTCAGAAGAAAAAAAAAATTGTTTACTTACACAGAGACTATATAAAAATTGTTCTAGACGTTTGTGTCTATTTATACTATCACGATATATTCTAAAGAATATTTTTTTTTAATTTGCGATTAGAGATTTGTATGTTAGGTACTTGAGTAATTCGACGAATAGTTGTGGTATACAATATCAGTGGCGTAGATTATTAGTTAACAATTCTCAAAAGACCATTACAAATTTCGTTTCAACTATAGTTTCCGTTGAACAATTTTTAATCTTGCAAATCGATTTGTCTCGACCTTGTTGTGATGTGCTACATTTCACCACGGAATGGTTTTACAAACAATCGAGCTCGAGACCGCTCCATCCACTATCGGCGACCTTTTTAGAACAAGTGTAAGGTGGAAAGGTTGATAACGTGAATAACTTTATGTCTAATCAAATGCAATATAATTTTATATCAAAGCAGACTTCTCAGAAATTACATTGTACTACAACATAAGCTCTCGCTAATTTTTCCTGAAACTCGATTCCAAGAGATTCAACACCATCTCTTAAATTAAAATTAGGTTTGTGATTTCTCTTAGAATCGTACCAATCTATAACCTACACCATGCCCTTATGGTCCTTACATAAGGTCGTGGTCCAAACTGTACATTGGTACGGTCAGTATTAACGATTTGGCAAAAGATATATCAACTGTTATAACTATAGCGGCCACTCCTCTTAAGAAATCTGCATGACAACAGTAAAACTTTAGTCAATATTTTCGTACATTGTTACCCAGAGCTATGGTTATATGCTATTTAGAGTCATATATTCAATGAAAATCTGGCTCACATGATCGAAAAAGTCAATATAAATAAAAAACCGACATGGACTGCACAAAAAGTGGCATGGTCAAATGGGCAAATACCGATTATCCGCAGCAAAACATATACAGTTCACTATTTCACACATACGGGAGTGAAACTATTCGATTATCAACTTTACGATTTGCAAGACGACCAGTTTTAGGCTATCGAGTTTTTAGGAGAGCTTCTTGGTCATTTCATCTTTGGCCATTTTGTCTGTGCGGGCTTTTTGCTAATGTTAGCATTAAATCAATATGTATCAACCTTTTCTCATCATTGGTCTTATGTTGAAGTTTCATCTAACGGTCATTGAATAAGTCCGAAGTAAAAGTAAGAAAAAACCAAAATTTTGACAAAACTCGATTTATATTATTCAACATAGTTGCCTTCGAGGGCGATACAAAAAAAAAAGTTAAGTTGTTGTGGCTGCTATCGCACACTTAGACCAATTTTGATCCGTTGTGATACCACTCTATACGGCTATAGGTCCGAGTCTTTTCGTAGAACCATCTGCGCATTGCATAGCTCAATGTCAGGCCTATAGTACTGACATGGAAGATGGGTCGGCCCAAGGATTCTAAACACGACAGAGGATCCAGATATGTTCATTTTTCACCACCGATCGCACCGCCCAAACGAACGAAGGTGAAAAACCCATTTTGCATCCTGCCTCGAATCGGATTCAAACCCGGTACCTCCCGCTCCAACTGCCGCAGCTCTAACCATTGCGCCACCTGGGTGGTCGATACAACAAGTATAGCAATTTTTCAACTTTTCGATGCCACGTTTAAAGTACGGTTTCTCTTTCTCGTCAAAATAGCCCTTAGTTTCAACGACTACTTCATCATTGGACTTAAATTTCTTTCCAGCGAGAATGCTTGAGATCTGATTCGAAGCCCAATTCATACAATTTTGCCATCGTGTTCATCGATCAGTGACACGGTGCATTTTATTGGTGAAACAACAATTTTTCTTTTGCAAATGTGATCATTTCTTTGCTATTTCAGCCTTCAATCGACCAAACGTGCACAGTAATAAACGTTGTTGATGGTGGTTCATTTTTGGAGAGAGTCGATTAATATTATCCATTCACATACCAAAATACAGACGCCAGCACCTTACCGGCCGATTATTGCGTCTTTGCTCGTTTTAGATTCGGTTCGTCGACTACTGTCCACTCAGCTGACTGTGTTTTAGATTCTGATGTGTAATTGTGAAGCCATGTCACATCCATTGTCACATATCGACGATAGAACTCCATTTTATTGCGGTTTAACAGCGCCAAACACTCCACTGAGGCATCGATTCGATGTTGTTTTTGGTCGACTGTAAGCTCACGCGGCACCCACTTTGCACAGAGCTTTCGCATACCCAAATTTTCGTGTAAAATGATACAAACACTCTACCATCTGATATCTTTATAACGTCAGCTAGCTCGTGCACCTTCAATTTACGATCGTTCATAACCAATTTATGGATTGTTTGATGTTTTCTGAAATAACAGCCTCATTTGGGCGTCCACTGCAAAAGTTGCTTCACACAAAATGCTATAACTCAAGAATCAATAGTCAGATTGCTGTCAATTTTATACACGTTAGTTATGAAAACAATTTTAGTAACGCCATCTATGTGTCATCTAGTAACGCTATCTATGTATCATCCTATACGGACTTATTGAATGACCCTGGTAAATTATGACCCTAATAATATTACCCTAGTAATATTATTATCAGTTACATAATTTACAAGTCTCAGTTAAATTTCTTGACTGGGTTACTCTACTATAAACACTTTCAATATGCGATTAGCGATAAAACAAGTTAGGTGGCCTTATGCCGCCTCTTCACCAATATAAATATCGCTTGCGCTAAGAATGAGTCAAACCAGAGTTTTTTTTTATTACTATGCAATCTGGTTTGGGGCTCAAGGCACTCCCTACTCGTTCGCGGTTCGCTTATTTACGTCTTACCTTACGCTTAGCTTATCGAGGACGTACGGCTATAGGTCCGAGTTACCTAACCATCTGCACATTGCATAGAAGATGGTTCGGCCCATGGGTTCTGCACTCAAACAGGGTGTCATAATTCTGTTTATTTATACTATCAAGTGGTGAAAATCCGGTTTTTCTCCCAGTATCAATTCATAACAGTACCATCATCAATGTTTTTGTAACCAATGCAAATCATATGTTGGATCATTTCGTGTTAAAAAAAATTTAGGAAATGGTCACGGCATCAAACACAACATGACACTGTCAAAATTAAAATGGAACCCAAATTAGAGAAGTAAGAGTCTCAAAATTCTCGAATAAGGGAACAGCAACTACAAGCGACTTACCAGAGATTTTTTGAAACTGAATAAGGTGCTTAAGGATCTAAAATGCAACGGTTCTGTCCAAATTGCTCGAAAAATTAGAACAAATAAATTGAGGCCGCCAACGTTCGACGAAACAACAGCACTCAACATTTTGAAACTTCAGTTTGAAATGGCAGCGAGAAGAAACGGGTGATGAAAGTACCACATTTTAGGGAATGCAATAGAAAATAAGACGTAACCAGACGAGAACACCATTTCCTATGTTTCGAAGAAGACTGTTTAAGATCAAAAGTGTCAAATAAATTGGCCAGAGGTGCGAACAGCTTGATAATAAGAGGAGAAGTGAGAAAGCGTTAGAAAGCGTGATAGTAAAACCATCGAGTGTAGTAGTGTAGCATCTAATGCCCTTTGTGAACGTGTCCCATATTTTGATATCTGAAAATGCGAGAGGAGGCTGGCATATATCAATTGCATTAGCGGAATGAAGCCAGATATGTTATCAATCCGTGTCGTTAAGAAGAACTGCCAAAATGAAACATCGTTATACTCAACATCATATCAGACCTACTAAAGGAAGAAGAGATTTTGGCGGGGAGTAGCTTAACGAATCACGATGGTATCTCTAAGAACTGGGGCGAATGAAGAAGATTGGAGCGTTTGTGAAATGTGTGGCAGATGTGTGGTGTAAACAGAGGTTTCTACATTCATGTCGTCGTACATATGGTTTTATATAATTTCAATAATATTTTCAACTTTGCAAGATATACATTAAGGAATTCTCTTTAGCCCAGATAGGTAAAGGATTTTCGTTAGATGACGTATCGCATCGGGCAATAATGCTGCTACCTCATTAACTAAGTAATAATATGAATAATGTCTGAACCGTATGATTATTATGATCCATAGATTTATGGGTCATCTGAGACCTAGTTTCGCCACTATAAAGAGGTAAGTTTAACACAAAGGAAGCCTAACATCCAGACCAACTAAATAAACTAAACGAATGTGAAGTTTTCGACAAAATATCAAAATTAACAAAACAGATATGTATACAATGGTAGCCATAAAAATTAATTTGTTACATATTAAATGCAAATGCATCTTCACAAAATTGAAATAAATCGAATTTAGGGGTCTACTGTATCGAAGATTGCCCAGCTCACAGAGATTTCCAAATGACATGGCGTATATTGTTAGGATAAGATACGCTCTATAATAAAATTTCAATCCCATTTCCATACGATGGAGTTGAACTTTTTGTTGATGACTTGGTATCTGAGACGTTTTTTATATTATTGTATAATTTAATATTTTTTATTTATTTAGATTTATTTATTGAAATGAGATTTCTGGCTGACTATCGATCGATTGGATATGGAATTAGCATCAATTGAGTTTAAGCCAAAAATTTATAAGAAAAGCGGGTCGCTTGCAAACAACTATCGATTCTAAAAATTGTGAATTTAAACCGGAAAATATAAATGGTTCTAAATTACTTGAGCTTGGTCAGGAGACAGTTATCAGTCCAATTTATAATTGTGTCCCTGAAATTAACTTTGATGCAGTGATAACAGAAAATCAGTTTTCCGATTCTTGTAAAATCATTTTTGAATTTATAGATCAGCAACAAATTATAATGTCTGCTTGCCATTTGTTTCATTAAATCCGAAAAAAATCGATGAAAACACTATTAAATCAAATTGGATTCCTCTACTAACTGATCAGTTTAATGAGGCTTTGAAATTTTTAACAATATCTGAAATACGTGAAGTAATTCATCGAGTGCTAAAGGAAAATCGAAAACCTTGCGTTGTATCGTTCCAAACAATGCATATGCTTTCCAAACGACATGAAAAAATGGTTTTTTTTTTTTTTTTTTTTTTTTTTTTTTTTGCGGTTTTTACAGGCCATTGTTGGCCCGTACCGTGTCAACAATCTGGCTCCAACAGTTTCGATCACGAGCTAGCTCTTCATACTGTTGTAAGCAGTTGGAAGATGCCAGATCGCTCTCTACGCCGTGGAGCCATCGTCGCCGACAGCGACCTCTTCGCCTACCGAAAGGCGGTTCTCCCTTTAAAGATCGCTGTATCATTCGTTTCGGATCAGCACGCAGAACGTGACCGAGCCAGCGTATTCGCTGTCCTTTGATTTCATGCACGATATCAGGAATTTGCATTAAATTCCTGATCTCGTGATTGAATAGAACTCGGTATGTGCCATCAATGTCGCGTTTTGGGCCATATATCACACGCATGATTCTTCTCTCGAATGTTAGAAGCCATCTTTCGTACTCATCCGTCAAGGTCCAACTCTCACATCCATACATGACAACGGGTCTGATCAACACTCTGTACAGCTTCAGCTTATCCGTATTTGCAAGATATTTTGATTTCAGCAGTGGCCTTAGAGGATACAAAGCCCGATTGCCAGCGGCAATGCGAACCTTAATATCCTCTCCCACACTATTATCGTGAGTAATGAGAGATCCAAGATACTTGAATCTCATTACTCCTTCAAACGTGTGGTTTCCACTACTGAAATCAATTGCGTCTTGGTCTCTAAAACCAGAGATTAGATATTTGGTTTTGGACTCATTGATTTTGAGACCAACGGAAGCTGAACACTGTTCCAGTGGATCAAGTATCTCTTTCACTCCGTTGCCATTTAATCCAATCACACAGATATCATCTGCATAAGCAAGAAGTTGATTGGATTGTCGGAATAAGATATTGTCCTGAGGTGTTTCACTTTTACGAAGGATGTATTCCAACATGAGATTAAAAAGTATCGGGGACAGCGCATCTCCTTGTCGAACACCAGAAGTAATTGCAAAAATTCTCGATAGCCTGTTCTCAACTTTGACACAGCATTGTGACTGCGTTACTGTCATTTTACACAAATGTACATATTTTTGTGGTATTCCTAAATATTCAAGCGCATACCATAGCCTCTCTCGATTGATCGAGTCATAGGCTTGCTTGAAATCTAGGAATACCTGGTGTACATTGCGAGATGTTTCGTAGTACTTGGAAAGAATCATCCGTAGCGAAAAAACTTGATCAGTGACTGACCGATTTGGACGGAATCCTCCTTGGTAGTCACCGACAATTTCCTCCGCTAGAGGAGTAATTCTTCCCAAGATTATGTAAGACAGTAACTTATATGCTGTGCAAAGGAGAGCTATACCGCGATAATTCTCGCATTTCATGCGATCACCCTTTTTGAATATTGGGCATAACGCGGCCACTTTCCATTCGTCAGGCATAACTTCATTTCGCCATACCAATCGAATAAGGTCGAAAAGACAGTTCCACAAAGTTAGCCCTCCGAATATCAAGAGCTCTGAATTAATGCAATCAACCCCTGGTGAACGATTTTTCTTTAATCTCTGCATGGCCATTGTGAATTCCTCATAGGATGGATCCTCAATGAACATCTCCGCGGTCTGTATTTGAGGGTATTCAAACACAGCTTGTGATACATGTGGAACATTAAGTAGATCAGAGAAATGTTCACGCCATGTATCGAGTACCGCATCGACGTTAACACAGAGGTTTCCATCCTGGTCCCGAATGGCAGTTGACCGAGATCTTAAGGTATGGTGCAATTCGGTGATTCCTTTAAAGAAACCACGTGAATTGTGCTCATTGCTGAGTTGTTGTACTCTTAAGACCTTGGCCTTCCACCATTCGCGCTTCTTCAGTCTACAAATGCGTTTAGCTGTCCTCCTAGCAAGAACTGCCTTGTTTTTCCTTGCAATTGTAAACCGAGTCTGCGCTTCATTGTGGGCTATATTGCGTTGCTCAACAGCAAGACGACACTCCTCATCAAACCAATCATTTTTGGGCTTAGTTTTCACTATACCGAGAGTGTGCTGGGCAGCATCGACAACCGAGGTTTTCAATACTTCCCAGACACTGTTCACATCATCAGATTGGTAATTGGATCGTGAAATGCTATTGCTGACAAGATCTTGGTATTTTCGTTGCGTTTCTTCATTTATCAGACCTTCACAGGAGAATCGCGTTTTATATTCTCCTGTCCTCCTTGACTTGTACGAAAACTTCCATCGCAGCTTTGCAGCAACCATAAAATGGTCACTGCCTACGAATTTTGTTGACGACCGATACGATCTCACGTCTTGAACAACCCGAGCTCGGTCTTTTGAAATCAACACATGGTCAATTTGGCTTCGGGATGTTTTACGTGGATGTGTCCATGTTTCCAAATGGATGTTTTTATGGGGAAAGAATGTACTTGCCACTTTGAGATCATGAGCGATCGCAAAGTACATCATTCTTTCCCCATTTTCGGTCGCAGTTTCGTGTCGGGAGTACGGACCTATGTTATTACATAAGTCGGTCTGATTTCTGCCAGCTCTAGCATTAAAGTCACCAATCACCAATCTGATATCGTGCTCAGGTAAAAAGTGGTTACATATATGATAATGACATAAATTTTTGGTGGGTATCGAAAAAACGACAAATGAATGGCCCTTTGGTGGAAGAAGTAATGCACTTCTTAGAACACCACCAACAACTCCACCGCCAGAGATCACCACAATGCGATGTGAATTACTGAAGTCAACTACTGAAGCCACCTCCAGTGCTCAAATAGATATTATAAACAACGCGGAGATAGTAAATAAATTTCACCAAATGGAAAAATTAATCGCGCAGCTGACCAATGAAGTTGCCGTTCTAAAGAAAGAAAACATAATGCTAAAAGAATCATTAAATACAAATAACAACGCAGGAAACTCAACATTAGTGAGCAACCAAGTACTCGCCTCAGATCAAGCCGAATATCACACTGATGAAGACGAGCTTGAAAGAGAAACCAACTGGATACTACAGAAATCCAAAAGAGCAAATAAGAAACCAAGAAAAGAAACAAACCTAAGCAAGAAAAAAGCTGAATCGTCACCAGAAATTAAGCCAATTCAAACCCATATCAAAAGCGCCAATGCAATTACTGCCCAAAAAGTGCGTGACCCAGAAAAAAAGAAACAGATTCCACCCCCGATCAACATTCTAGGCATAGCAAATCACGGCAGTATTCAGAAACTGATGAAAGAAGTAGTAAGAAATGACTACAAACTAATATCACTCAGTAATAACATCTGGAAAATAAACACAACAGAGGCCGAAGACTACAAAGCTCTAACCAACAAATTAAATGCTCATGGTCACCAGTGGTATACCTACGAAGATAAAAACGATCGATCAATTAAAGTAATGGCAAGAGGTCTCCATCCATCTTGTTCAAAAGATCAAATTATTGAGGACCTGCAAAACAACGGTCTAAAAATAATCGATGCAGTCAACATTATCAGAAAAGAGAGACGAGAAAACAGAGACGGGAATGCTGAAATCACGAGAAGACGTCTCCCACTTTTCATGCTAACCTTCGACAACAAAGAACAAATAGAAATTTTTATAATATTAAGGCTATCCTCAACCTCAAGGTTAAAATAGAAACACCGAGAAAGGTCACTCGACTAATACCTCAATGTAAAAACTGCCAAGATTATAATCATACACAAAAGTACTGTCACCGTGAAGCAAGGTGTGTTAAATGTGCAGGAAAACATGCAGGAAACGACTACACAGTTTCCCGAAATACAGCACCGAAATATAACAATTGTATAGACCAGCATCCAGCAAACTACAGAAGGTGTGAAGTTGCAGTAGAACTACAAAAAATGAGAGATAAATGACGCAAATCAGATACAATAAGAAATGTACAACCTATAAAAAAACACGGAACCAAAACCGCCAATTCCTATTGGGAAATACCGCCGAAATACCTATTGGGGATCACGGCTAACGACTGTTAAAGGAAAAGAACTGTTCGCAGCAGGCAAACAGCTAAAATACGAGTTTTACTCAGGCAGTGCACCTATTGGCCTACGGATATCAGCAAGACTACAGATCTTATAGACTTTTTTATTACAAGAGGGATTTCAGATAATTATATCCATATAGAGAACAGTGAAAGTCTTTCATCAGATCGTTCACCAGTTATTATGTTACTTAGCCAAACAATCATTATGAAAGAGAGTAATGCGAAATTAACAAACTACAAACCTAATTGGGACTTCTTCCAAACACAGCTAACAAAAAGAATAAGTCTGCAGAACCCAATACAAGGACCAGTCCAAATAGAAGACGAACTAGATAAGCTCATCCATGATATCCAAAGGTCTGCGTGGGAAAGTACTCCAAATTATAGTCAGGAAATGACACGCAAAGTTTACTATCCAGAAGAAGTAAGAGAACTTCTTAAAAATAAAACAAAAGCATGAAAGAATTGGCAAAAATATCGAAATCCGGAAAATAAGGAGGTATTTAACCATTTGTGTAACAAATTAAAATACATATTAAAAGACATTAAAAATCAATCAGTTAATAAATATCTAACCACTCTAACTGGGCAAAAAGGTACTGATTATTCATTATGGAAAGCAACTAAAAACCTTAAAAGGCCCAAACTCCAGGTTCCTATAATTAAAAATAAAGAAAATGTGGCTCGAAATGCTAAACAAAAAGCAGATTTGTTTGCCAATCATCTTGAAGAAACATTCCAGCCTTACCCCAAACAAACAGAAGAGGAAAATATTGCTTCGATATATAAACAGGATGAAATAAAAATTACACCTGTAACATTGAAAGAAATTAATTGGGAAATCAAGAATAATCTGAATGCGCATAAGGCTCCAGGGTATGATCTTATAACGGGTCAGATAGTAAAAGCGTTACCAGAGAAAGCATTGAGGAAAGTAGTGCATATAGTAAATACAGCATTTCGGCTAAGATATGTACCAAGACAATGGAAAGTTGCAAAAGTAATTATGATACTTAAGCCGAACAAACCTCCGAATGATAAAGCTTCATATAGGCTAATTTTTTTGCTACCAACATTAACGAAACTATTTGAAAAGGTTCTTCTTAAAAGATTAAAACCAATTATCGAAGAAAGGAATCTCATCCCCACACATCAGTTTGGATTTAGGGAAAAACATTCTACAATAGAACAAGTACATCGAATTACTGATGTAATCGAGAAATCACTTGAAAACAAACAAATATGCTCAACCGTATTCCTTGATGTAGCGCAAGCTTTCGACAAAGTATGGCACCAGGGGCTAGAATTCAAACTTCACCGAGATCTTCCGGAGCAATTTTTTCAAATGCTAAACAAAAAAGAAGAGAGGTACTTCCGAGTAAGATATGAGAATGAATACTCTCAATTAAAAAGAATAACAGCAGGAGTACCACAAGGGAGTGTTCTTGGACCAATTCTTTATCTCCTATATACAAGAGATATACCAATTACTGAAGCAACATTGGCCACTTTCGCCGATGACACGGCAATACTTGCAACAGCAAATAACATCAATGACTCCACTAGTAAATTACAGAGGGCTACTAACCTGATATGTAATTGGACAAAGAAATGGCGAATTAAATTAAATGAAGCAAAATCAATCCAAGTGAACTTTACAAATCTTAAAGTTAATCATATACCAATTATGATAAACTCGATAGCAGTACCGCATGCAAACACTGCTAAATATCTCGGCATGATTTTAGATGCTAAACTTAGATGGGAGGAACACATAAAAAAGAAAAGAGATGAACTAAACATAAAATTTAAAAAAATGTATTGGCTTTTAGGGAGACAATCTGAACTAGCGATCCACAACAAACTTCTGTTATACAAACAAATTCTAAAACCTATATGGACATATGGCAGCCAACTCTGGGGTTGTGCCAAAAAGTCAAATATCAAAAACATACAAACAGCTCAAAATAAGATCCTGCGATGCATCGTTAATGCACCGTGGTACATTCGGAACGACAACCTCCATCGAGATCTAAAGATCGAGCTTGTCGTGGATGAGATTAATTATCATGCAACAAAACATCTACAACGTCTGCACCAGCTGACTACCACTCCAACAAGAAGACTGCAAAGAACCAAATCGCTGGACTTATCGCGACCGGGAGGTCAGTAGACCTATAATGTGGCGAAAAATCTGAGGAGTTAAACGAAACTAGGGATAATCATGTGATTACTCCGACAAATGAAAACGTATTATGCAATATAAATTACTAAATGGGTACAAGACTCAGTCGTAATATAAAAAAAAAAAACATATGGATCGTGTAAGGACAGATTTCACAATCAAAAATATAAAGTCGAACTATATAAAAGTCGAGAAATACGAGTTTATACTAAAGGGGATATAGGTGAAA
Source organism: Tipula lateralis (assembly GCA_963932295.1). NCBI lineage: Eukaryota > Metazoa > Arthropoda > Insecta > Diptera > Tipulidae > Tipula > Tipula lateralis. The sequence goes on along the minus strand of OZ010736.1, from coordinate 34,227,643 downwards.
TTATTCATTATGATAAGAAATTATTTAGACAGTATCGAGGAATAAGACGGAAGAAAATAAAATTAGCAACACAAAACAAAAGCGCCCATAATACTTTTTTAGATCTGGTAAGCTCAACTGATCTTGACCTCTACAAAATTGGTAACACCCAGGATATGACCACTCCCGCAGTTTTGAGAAAGTTAAAATCTGAATACTATAAAAAAATGACCTGCTTCAGGATTGTGATTAGTAGACATTTATTATCAATGCTGTATCACAAGCAAATCGTTACATTTATTCTGTAACAGAACCTTTACAAATGGTCCTTTTACGACAAGAGCAACTTGCTCTTCTTAAATATGAGAATACTATAGAGCAATCCATTTCGATGCTACTGGTGGTATTGTTAAAATTCCTACTTGTCACAATGAACATAATTATAAAAGAATTTTGTACTATGCTTGTGTTGTAAAAGTCAACTTAACCATTATTCCATTCGCTGAATTCATATCATGTCATAAAAAACGTCTCAGATACCAAGTCATCAACAAAAGGTTCAACTCCATCGTATGGAAATGGGATTGATATTTTATTTTAGAGCGTATCCTAACTAACCATATATACCATGTCAGTTGGAAATATCTGTGAGTTGGGCAATCTTCGATACAGTAGGCCCCTAAATTCGATTTATTTCAAAATTGTGAAAATGACTGTGAAAATTTATTCATATTTAGTGTAGTGTAAACTTTTTGTTTAAAAAATAACATTTTTTACCGACTGTATATTTTTTTACCAATACATTTAAACATTTTTGTTTTTGTTGAAAACTTTGTTACGTGAACGTTTGACCATGCGGTCGCACACGTACACAGAATTTATCCCGCGATCTCCACCTGCAGCTATGCCACGGCTAAAGCTCGGTCTGGGGGAGTTTGTCGTGGTGGAGTCTCGCTGGGACCTAGGATGCTGCAAAAACAAACTCAGCCATACTTACCCAGCACTCACATCAACCCATGATCTTCTTCCGAACAATACTTGAATTAACACATTATCTTCTTAAATATGTGAACCATATAATTTAATTTTAATAACAAAAATAATATCATAATAACAATTAACATTCATTCATAATATATAAAGCTTCTTTTGCCATTCATACATGGTTAACGATATAAATATAGCCTCTAAACTATTGGCGCGTGGATACTCAGAGCTCCGTGTAGCACGTGTCAACCTAGAACGAAAAAAAATTAAACATGAACTAGAAAGGGGTAGCTCTTCAATGGCCACTTATAACATGTAGAAAAGGTGATAAGAACACCGTATAACCATCCAAACTTCAATAAAGTAACTACACATATATTAAACCAAACTTAATTGATGGTTTCTCCCAATAAACTATTTAAATCACGAAAATATATCGCCTTCCCTGCTGTCCAAGGTTGGTCCGTCACATCACCGTTAGTACAGCTGCTAATTTTCCACGTGATTATTCTGCCATTTTTTTCCACCTTTTTCGCTTTTACTTTTTTTTTTTTCGCCATCATTAAAATCTATTACCTATTCAATAACCAATAAACCAATTTACCATAATTATTATGGATGGGTTTACAGCATAACCCGAATTATAATTTTTGTTTGAAACTTGTATCATCAAACACATTAGCGAGAATATATTTCATCAGGCGACCGTAACAACTTCACAACCGTTAAATTAATATAAGAGCTCGCCTAATCACATTATTTTTTGTTACGGATGACTCTTTCCAGCTCTATGATATATCTCGTAATGGCACGATCAATCGAATGAGGCCCAAAAGGTGTTCTTGAATATTTTAAAATAACTCAGTCACCATGATGTGGCAAGATTGAGTACAGATAAGCTGAAATTGTACAGAGTACACCTTGACGACTGAACATAAGAGGCACAACTCGAGTTCTTTCCGATCACGACATGGGAATTCCTGATATCGTCAGGATTTTAAGAAAGAGGCACCTTTTGACAAGAAAGGTGTATCGGTCAGTGACAATGACTCGATGACGCTAAACGAGCAATTTAATCTTATGACCACCTACAACAGTATGAAGAGCTGGCTCAGGATCAAAAGCGCCGGGGTAAGACATGATATATGCCAATAATAACCTGAAAAGATTGGTTAGCATCATCGAGATTTTTTGTAGCTGAGCGAACATCTAAAATTACAATTTTCTTACGAGATACAATAGAACATATTGATAAATTCCATCGATGGAATGGTGTCATCTCAACAATCAGAGCAATTAAAATTCTTTTATTGATTTTGACGCGTCGATGAAGAAATTCTTATTTTTCCGAAATTGAAAATTGAATTTTGTCTATCTTTTGTAAAGCCTTTTGTCTACATATACAGATAAACAATTTTTTTATCTTATGTTACATTTATAACATTCAAATGATTACCAAAAAATTTCCATGAGAACAGCATTTGAATGAATTCGGCGTATAGAATGGATTTTCATTGGTATAATGGAAATTGGTATAATTGGGTATTGAATTGGAAATTGGTGATTGTTGATTCTGGAAGATTTATATCGACTGTATTATAGGACATATCGAATATCCATCAAACGCCGAACATGTAGCATATTTAAACCACAAATTGGTCGAAGCATCAATAATAGTATCACCACATCATTCATCGATTCGAAACCAAAAGAAAACATAAAAATTAGGTAAGTATAAGCGCCCACTCGTATACATACATACCCACAAAACACAAATCGGGGCAAAAATATTATATTCAATTAACTTCAAATTGATCATTATCAACCACACATACATATGTATAGTTTCACATAACTTGTAATTTTATTTGAATTTTCCGCATCGACCGAGAGATTTTCCATAGAAAAAAAAAAGTTTTTTTTCCAATTCCTTTCCCATCCATCTCCCGATGCTCGCCACTTAATCTATTTTTATTCAAGAATCATAAATTACCACATTAAACACACGAGATGCGTATAAAAAGTATATATAGTGTGTTGTTACGAAATATTTATATACTTGAGATGAAGAAGAAGATTTCGAGGCTGGCGATGAGAATGAAAACAAATTTGTGCATGGGAAAATTTGTTGCGAAGAAGAAACCATAAAACCACCTTGGTTTTATTAATGGTCTATTCGGAAAATACAACAAAAACCCAATTCAATTTTCTTTTTGCTGCTTCTCTTTGAATGGTCACAATCAATCATCATATACCGACTATATCTTTTCATTATACAAGTTTTCGATTTAATTTTTTTTTCTAATCTTTTTGTGACTTAAATTTATTAGAAATTTTCTTCACGAATTCGGATAAACAAAACTTGACTGTATTTAGTTGGGAAACTTTAAAAGTTTCGATAATTTTGTTTCTCAAGTTTTCGTTGATCGAAAATCGCTCTAATTTGCAAATTCGACCAATCGAGTAAATTAGACTATTTATTGGATTGTATCCTTTTATAGGGTGTGATACTTTTTCATTCGCGTGTCACTAAAGCTTAATATGATTTGTGTTTCCGAAACGAGAAAGCTCAAATCTAGTCCTGAAACCTCAATACCTACAACGTTCGAGTAAGAATTACCGGGCAAAGAAGGCTTATGTATGCTTTTTCCCCGATCTCCACTATTACTGGATTTTTCCATCTAACTCTGTTGGGGCCTACTGATTTTATTTCAGCCCATGGCTTTCCAATTTGTTTGGCTTCCGCGATTATCGTTCGCTTCCACGTTACAGGTGGTCTTCTTACTTTTCTCTTTCCTTGTGGATTCCATTCCAATGCCGTTCGAATTATATCGTCTTGTGATTTCCTTAATGTGTGACCGATCCATCTCCATTTATACGCCTTTGTATATTAGTTTCAATGCTCTCTTGATATGTTTGCCTATGTAGCTCGGTATTGGATATTTTGTTAGGCCAGAAGCACCTTAGTATTCGCCTGAGGCATTTGTTGACAAATATTTGTTTCTTATTCATGATCTGCCGAGTTTGTCTCCATGTTTCGCAGCCGTATAGATGCACTGATTTCACGCATGAGTTGAACATCCGTATTTTGCTGTTTCGAGAGAATACAAGTGTTCCAGACTTTGTGTAGCCAGACTTTGTCCAGACGTTGATGAAGGTTGCTCTGGCTTTATTTATTTGCTTGGTGATATCTTCTTCTGTCTCACCGGTTATTGATAGAGTTCAACCGAGCTTCATTGTCTTAGTCCGATAGTTTCTGTATTTTCTGCTGCATATCGGAATATTTATGAGTAAACCGTCATATATCGTCTGCGTAATCCAGGTCATTAAGTTTGTTCGTTATCCCCATTGAATGCCATTGGGTGGCTCACCGTCCCTTTTTCTCATGCCACTATCTATAATACTACTAGGAACAGTAGTGGTGAGAGTACACATCCTTGCCGTACTCCATGATTGTTCCCGATACATTTCTTGTATGAGTTGGCTTGTTTTGATCAGGATGCCCATTTCGCAAAGTGTCTTCCATATTGCGTTCCTGTGTATGGTGTATAAGGCGCGTGCGAAATTCACGAAGAGAAGGTATAGTGATAAGTTCCATTCATTTGATTGATCTATGATGATGCGAACTGTATTTATATGGTCAGTGCGCAACTTTTCGTGTGCCGATATTCTATCGAGGATAGTCATTGAAAATACCTTGATTGTATTAAGAAGCGATATATCTCTTACCGAGCTAATTTCTGTAAACATTTTGGTTTCAGATTAATGGATGATTAGTCCATTGAATCCTAGTCAGGCACCAGAGGTTCTATGTAAGGCATAATGACATGCCAGGGCGGAGGAGGATTCGTTTCATCTCTTGTGGTTTTCCTTCTTTGCTGTTCCCAAGCGGTCACCCAAAGTTGTATTAACCTTAGAGATTGTTTCTTGACTTTTTTCATGAAGATGTCACTTTATATGTTTCTCCCAATCACCCCCCTAACGGCCAGACATATAAACCAGTGATTTATACAGCGATAACGGATCTAATTATGTCGGTGCAAAGAACCCTTCTTCGAATAAACTATTCGAACTATCAATAGCTGCACCTCACAAGTAGAGGCTGTTCTAAGTTCTGAATACTTAAATTTATTACAACATATAGACATACACACCACCTTTAAAATGGCTACCTGGACGTGTGGTAGAACTACATTCAGGCTTAGATCAAAAAAATGCGAGTAGTCTCATTTCGAAGTTCGGGCGGGATTTTCATAAAAAGGCCAATTCATAAACTATAACCACTACCCGTAGAGTCTTAGAATAATTACGACCAACACAGTCGCCAGAGAACCACCAAACAATGCAACCAACGCTTTAACCGCGTATCATCTTAGCGAAAAGTTGAACAACAAAGAGTTCATCACTATGACACCGATATAGTCAGCCTAAAAGTATTTCAGTGGAGATTATCATAAACTACAATCTTTCGAGATACTAGAAGGACATTAGAAACTGGAGATACTGGAGACTTGTCAAATGACAAAGGAAGCTGGACTTTACTTTTACCATTTTACCATACACCAACTAGAAGAACAGGTGCGGGAAATAATATCACAAAAGACACACTATACTTTTGTCGACCAATAAAGAGGACGTATTACGAAAACATGACATTGGGGATACTATATAGGACAACATTCTGGGTGATGTATTTGGAACTATAACCAATAAGAGGTGTCTCGTTGATCGAATGATACCAACACATCCACCGACTTCGATCACTACCAAATGGTAAAAACTATTACCACGTATGCGATGCAAATAATGATGCATGAGACGTATAGAAAAACAATGAGCCATTATTGATGTCACGGTCATATTCATCCGACATCATTAACTCCATCACAATCTAAACAATCACTTTGTGAAATGAAACCAGAATTGCAAAATGTGCAAAAGTGCATCTTAAAAGTTAAGTTGATGTGGCTGCTATCGCACACTTAAACCAAATTTGATCCGTTGTGATACCACTCTATACGGCTATAGGTCCAAGTCTTTCCGTAGAGTCATCTGCGCATTGCATAGCTCCATGTCAGTCCTATAGTACTGACATGGAAGATGGGTCGACCCAAGGATTCTAAACACGACAGAGGATCCAGATTATGTTTATTTTTCACCACCGATCGCACCGCCCAAACGATCGAGGGTGAAAAACCCATTTTGCATCCTGCCTCGAATCGGATTCGAACCCGGTACCTCCCGCTCCAACTGCCGCAGCTTTAACCACTGCGCCACCTGGGCGGTTAAAGTGCATCTTAAAAACCAAGGATTTCCACTTCTAGCGACCATCGAAGAGAAATCGCACGGAATTAATTCCTCTGTTATTGTATCAATAAAACTAGAACTCGATAGTAACAGACCGCCATACTTTAATCAGTAAATTCCAACCGCAGATGGGGAGGAAACGAGTAATTATCTTGAAGAAACCATCGCTCAGCAAAATATCAATCAAGCACCCTGGCCAGAATCGATAGAGGCACAAAGTGCCTATAGCCTTGTCGGCCCCGATGGCGGTAAAGAAATGCATCACAAGTTCTAACGTACCACGATTTGTGCAATGTAGTTGGTTGTGAATGGTATGCATAATTTATCTTGAACGTACTTCACTGGTTGTCTGATGTTCCAAAAAAATTAAAAACTTTCGTGGGTAACAGAACAGCAGCAATCTCTTAAACAATACCCCGAAATCACTGGCATCATGTTGAATCAAAATTTTGAGGTATTAAACCACAAGTATTGACAGCTTCAGATCTCTGGTGGCATGGACCACCATGGCTAATGGAACCAGAAAGTAATAAGCCAAAACCACAACCGATGTTTACAAATATGGATAAGTCAACCGTAGAAAAGTGATCCAAATACGTTCAAGTTTTGACTGAGAGTGCGATCAAAGATAGTATCACCTGCCAGTTATTAACAAAATTCTCTTCCTGGTTTAAAATTCGGAAGATAATGGTTTATTTTGAGGTTCAAACAGTCAATTCACGCAATACGAGATCAACCTCAAAACAAGTCAATCACTCCATCAGAAATGACTGCTGCAGAAATTGTGATACTTAGGAACGTACAGCAGATAACTTTTAAATCAGAGATAGAAACTTTGATCATCAGAATGATAAAACTTTTATCATCAAAACATCCACTGTCATCACTTGATCCGTTTATCGATGCGAATGGAGTACTTCGAGTTGGCGGGCGGCTTAACACTTCCATATTCCGCTAAACATCCGATTATTCTACCAAAAAATCATATAGTTTGCGAATTAATAGTTCGAGATATCCACATCAATCATATACATGCAAGTAACTGTTTGACGTTAAGCATCGTAAGAAACCTATACTGGATGGTAGGAGCTCGATATGTCATCAAACGCTGTATTAAGTCATGCATAGTATGCACTCGTTACCGATTCTCCGGTAGCATAAAAATTCTCCGGTAGAAAAGGCGTACGTATAACAGTTTTTGTTTGCTTTGCGGTGAAAGCGGTTCATCTAGAAGTAGTCAGCAGCCTTGATACAGACTCGTTCTTAGCAGCTCTCAAACGATTTGTTGCCCGACGCGGAATTCCTGAACAAATATGGTGTTATATCAGCTCAAAGTTTAGTGGTGCCAACAGAGAGCTGCAGAAATTAAAACAACAAATTCTAAATCAGTTATAGAACGCACTAATATCCGACTTTTTACTACAGAAAAGTATCACATACCACTTCAGTCCACCTCACGCCCCACATTTCGGAGGATTGTGGGAATCATCAGTCAAGTCATTCAAATATCACCGTAAAAGGGTAACAAACATCAATTTATGACAAATAGAATCATTGCTCAACTCAAGGCCTTTGTGGAAAATAAATGATGACTCAGCTGATCTAGAAGTATTGACACCTACACACTTTCTATAATTGGAGAATCGTTAACAGGTATTCCTGAACCGAATTTAGAAGAAACTCCATTAAATAAATTATCTCGATGGCATAAAATACAACAACATCTTCAAGGATCCTGGAATCGGTTACATCGCGACTATCTTACTACGTTGCAGCAAGCAAAGATATAAATGGAAACTTAAAACTAATCAACTGGAATTAGATGATGTTGTCCTAATTAGAGAGGACAATTTGTATCCAAGTCAGTGGTTACTAGGAAAAGTAATCGCTATTCATCCTGGAACAGATGGTATTACACGAGTGGTTACTCTAAAGACAGCACGAAACGAAGTCAAGCTTCAATTTGGCGTTCACCGTAAATAAATTAACCACTTGAATATCATCAGTTCCAGAAAAAGTATTTTGAAATCGACCGAAAGAGTCGATCTTTCATACTTCAACAAAACAATTTAAAGTATAGTGAGATGGCCCAACGACCTTAAAAGTGCTGCTATATTTGTTGCGTTAATCTCACGTTGTGCCAAATGTTTTATATTGTAATGTTTTGCATAATAGTCCCAATGCTTCCATTTGTGCTGAAATATATTTGGTATTTGGACTCCAATAAAATCTGGCGCATTTGGTAATTTACTCAAACTGGCCATAATCCCCCGAATTGGTAGAAAATTGCCAGTTATACTATATACTATATAGTCTTTGAATTACTCTCTAATGATTGATAAACTTTTGATAGCTCATGATTAGCTAAATTAAATTATGAGCCCTTGTCAAGGTAAATTTTACTTGCGACACCACGATGTTCTATGTATCATGTGCTGCTAAAAATGCTTTTGTTGTGAACAAACAAAATCATGTTGTCGTTGTCACGCTAGGTTCGGCATCCATTAGCTCAGTCACTCAACAACCTACAATTGCTATAGTGCGAAGTATTTATCAGCGAATTTCTTATTCAAAAAATTTAGTCTAAACGGTAGCTGAGAGACGAGGTCTGAATAATTAAAGAATCTAGTGGATTTGACCATTCAACTCAAAAGTGCCTGCAGCATCCATAAAATAGTGGAAGAGGTTACTCTACTTGTATCAGCTCCAATTGAATCAGAAGCAAAAGGTCAATGTTATTTCACTACGGCCTATACATATCCTTCAAAGAAAGTTTAAGGTGTAAACTAGGGATCAATACTTGCTAGATGACATAAAGTATCTCATATAATAATCTGGCCAAAACTGGCCCGAGTACCGAGTTTACCTTGTATACTTGTCTCCTTCATGCGCGAATCGAAACGAAATTTTCTAGAAAGCGTCATTCAACACACCATCCAAAGCTCAGGCTGGTTTTCGCCTAGGGTATTGCACCTCATTTCTTATCACCCGCCATTCCATAAACATTCGAATGTGCTAACAAATTCACACGTGAGTTATTATAGCATTTTTTTTGTGTTCGGTAGAATCATTCAAAACGAATCCACTATCTAATCGATATATCGTATATACATATGTACATACTCGTATCCACATGGCAAAAATCTCACCTAATTCTTTTAACATTTTAACTTGACATGTAAGTGGCCAAATTAAATGTTCAATTCCTTATCTACATTTTTCGTATTCGATTTTCCTTTTTTCATGTATCCAGTGCGCTATAATTTTGTTACCGTCCGTCCGTCCGTCCGTCGATGTTACATTGGAATTCTCCTCGTTCATATATAGACGACGTATGTATACTCGTATTTCTTATTGGAAAAATGTGTATACATACATATCTATGGAAAAAGGAAAATGGGAAGAAAAAAACTTTAATTTATGGCTTTTCTTCTTGTTCGATTTTTATTTAATTACATGTTCGTTTCAATGGCATGAGTTAATTGTAAAATAAATGTAGACAAATTAAATTATCCACAAAAATACGGAAAAAGGCGAGAGAATTTTATATCCGTGTTTTTCTGTCTCCGTTCGGATCCGTATCAAAGCAAACACACATATATACACATGTAATCGTAATCCGTTTGATAGGAAATCAATGCGACTGTATATATAGACTGGATTGGATTACACATTCCTTATAGTCTATATACATATGGAACGCGTGTGATGCAGCAAATGAAAGGTAGAATGGGAGGTTTTGAATGAACTCTATTGGGTGGGCCATTGGTTGACAGTTGATCGCTCAATCCATGTTTGACTATGTAGTTCAGTCGGTGCTGGCACGAGATATGTGTACTATATACTTGAATTTGGACGGATGTGTCTCAAGGATTGACTGGTTTTGGTTATTGCCTAAATAGGGCCCCTTAAGATTCATCAATAAAATTCGTGGTGTTGTTAATGCAGTTCTTTAGCTGGCCGTGTTGGCAGGAGTGGAGAGTCATTGCGTGAGTTATTGGATGCACACCATTGTGTGACACTCATTGACAGCAGACTCGACGGTGATTCTGGGCGATATACCTCCTCCCTCTTAAAGTGAATTTCCACCAAAATTAGAGTATGTCAGAAGGATTACACCCTAGAAAGGACCACAGACGGTTTCCAATGCAATGCATGATAATGTTGAATGTATGATGTGTGAGCTCGAACAAGGTGACATTGATTGACAGCCGTTAAAGACGTCGAATAAACTGACTGAACTTGACGGTTATACTGTGCAACACGTGTGTATGGTGCGAGTTGAATCACAGTCCTAATCGAAAGAATTATATCGCCTCCGATTTTAATTGTGGCTGTCTGATGTATAGTTTGTCATGTTGGCTGAAGTCGTGATACAGTATGTATGGGGAGTACACTTGGTACTAGAAATTTTCTAAGTCTGTTTTATAAGTGGGATTGTAAGGTAACCTCTAAACCGCCTTCAAAGACTTGTTTGTCTTGGTATATTAGGAGCTATGCACACCCCTCCTTCTGCAGCTCTTGAGATGGCTGACAAATATGAAAGGAGATGGGTCGGCACACAACTGCCCACATGCTCTCAGACATTATGGTGACGAAGCACGTCTTTGGGAAATTATATCTGAAAATCACATATGGGACTATAACAGCCCATCCTACCCCTCCGGCAACGATATGTTAATCTTTACTGACGGATCAATATTTCATAATCTAGCTGGTGCTTTGTATGTATAAACAAAATCCTGAGGTTGAATTGTCATATCCCGCTTAGATACACTACTGTTTTTCATGCAGAAATTGCTGCAATTTTGAAAGCAGTACTCTTTGAATCTGCATTGATTCTGACAGCCAGGCTGCCCTACAGGCGATTGGTTCCAATACTGTTTCATCGAAACTTGTTTTTGGAAACGATAAGTGTTTTAAATCGACTAGACAGGATGAATAAAGTCGGACTTTACTGGATACCCTATCACATGGGTATCAAAGGGAATATAATGGCCGATAAATTGGCCTGATTGGGTGCGACATCCACCTTTGTGGGACCAGATCCCGTTCTAGGAGTGACGTCACTATCTCTTAAACAAGAAAAGATATGGGATAATCTCATCTCCTGTCGTTTATCCAAAATCTTCTTTGGATCAGTAAACCAGCAAAGATCCTAGTCTTTCTTAAATTATGATAGACGCACTTTAAGGATCTTGCTGGACATTCTCACGGGGCATACTGCTCCCTGAATAGTCATATGCTTCGAATGAAAATTCAAAACACCTCATACTTCAAACAGTGTGGGGACGTTGAGGAAGAAACTGTTGAGCACTTTTTGTGCCTCACTGTTTCGGCTGACAATTCCTATTTGAGGACCAATTGACGATCTTGAAGATACCGGATATCTATGACTTCATAAGAAGAACAAACAGATTCCGGAACTGAGAATGTACGCCTGAGAAGGGATGTCACAATTGGCTAATTGAGTTTGAGTGTCTCGAAAAAAAAGTCTGTTTTAGAAGAAGGTTGATATCAGCAATGAAACGCGTGATTCATATAATTTCTATATCCGCTTACATCCGTAGGTGTACCTGTGGAAATTATAGCTAAGAATAATTACGAATAATTAAATTGCCAACAACAAACAATTTGCTGATCAAGTTTCTGAAACTTTTCTTTTTGAAATTGTTAATTTGTTGAACATAATTTTCCAACAATTTTTTTGTAACAAACCATTTATGTAATGAAAACCATAAATCATGAATATCTAGTGATGGCAAAAAGAAGAAGAGCAAAATAAAACAAAAAAATTGGAAAATTGATGATTTTCATTCTCGATATACATTGTTGGTGGAATTCACTATATACGAGTATATAGTTTCTTCAGTATAAATCAGCGATAATTCAAACTTTTGCTTGAACAAAAGTCGTCGAATACAAACACTATTGAAATTGAGAAAGGAAGAAGGACATGAAGATTAAAAATTCAACACAATCTTCCTGTCTATATACAAAACAATATAGCCTCTTGGTCCACTCTCAACGCTTCTCGAAAAAAACGCACAAAAAACGGATAAATATTGTGTCGAGACATTCAAAATAATACAACGGGGCAGTAATTCAATTGATTTTGACAATAAATTCGAGTAAGTGCGATGCGAGGGGCTAAAAATTTCGAAAATATTTTGATGAATTTCCAAATTTCGGCAATATTTCATCCGTCCGATATGACATAGTGCTGCTGTTTTGTATATTTTAATGTAATTTTATCTAATGAGCTGATTCGATTCCACACATGCGGGTCCGATTCAAACTGTCACTCAAGTCGTGTATACGAAGAATTCGGAATATAATTACAATGAATGACAGTTTTGAACTTACTCTTAATATTTCATGTGCATACAGAAACGATTCAATTGGGATAATATGTTTCCAATTTGTTACAAGGAAAATTGAGATAAATTAGTTCGATTTGTCGTCGTCGTTTCGAAAAAAAATATATAATTTTATTATAAAAAATGGTTTTCTTCTTATATCATCAATTTGTGAGATAAGTTGGTTTCCTTAGCAGGAAGTTATACAATTTCAGTTTTTAACCAACAATGTGCTGTATCGAGTTTAAACAGACCCAAATCAGCTTTGACCAGCAGTTATTTTGCCTGAGTGGCTCAAAAGCTGTTCGCATAAAACCCTATCGCATAAGTGTGAAATACGCTGGCGTTTACCTTCAGGTACTTGCACATAGTCAAATCATGGCCAAAGACCACTACCTCGGTTCATCTTTGAACTGTCAGTATACCATGACAAAAACTTCTGTTCGCATGAGTCTTCTCTTCGACTACACTCATCCCGATCGAGAAATATACATACAATATTTAAACATTTGTTTAATTTTATTTTGGCCGGTGTAGAGAAAGCCATGTCAGTACGCAAATTGTCTTGATATTCCATAAAATGACCTGTTTTAAGGTTTCCCTCAAATTGCATTTTAAGGCAGAAAAAACTGCCAAAAAACCGGTCAAAACAAATGAAATAACGAAACTGTTTGTGTACTGGATATCATTCAATTTGAAGACCAAAACTGTTTATGGCAAAAACATGCCGATAAAGAACCGGTCAAAACGAATAAAATTACGAAACTGTTTGCCCAGCGCTTAGTTTTAAGTGATACTGCATGTCTGTACCGAATTTCATTCAAATCAGAGAACAAAAATTTTTATGGCAAAAAAATCAGATAGGCACACTATCTGTTTTTTCAAAAACATTCAAAAATTTTTTTTTCGATTTTATGGTTGATATCGAAGTTAAAGGGGGTTATCGGTTTCGGTTTCGGGTCGGTAACCCTCAATGTGTATAAACGAGACGAGGAGGCGGGCACGAGCACCCAATCAGCTGGCACGCCCTCGAGACAGTTTGTGGCTGAACTAGCCGTGGAGGAAAGATCAAGCGACAGTGAAGCCCTGGGGTTAGGAGAGCTTCTAACTCTGGGCTCTGAGGAGGATGTCTCAGATGAAGACATGAACAGCACGGTGGTGGCGATGGACAGTGCGACGGCGGATGCCGGCAGCTCCCACAGCACCACTCAGAACTAGGTAAGTAAGGGAATTAGAAGTATGCTTAAGGTGCTTCAAATTAACCTTCATCATTCGAGGGCTGCATCGGCAGCTCTGCTCCTCAGACTGACTAGATCGGATGAGGATATAATCTTAATCCAGGAACCTTGGATTAACAGAAACAAGATCTGTGGTCTTCGAATGAAGGGGTATAGTATTCTATACTCAAAAGGGTCTGAGAGGATCAGATCCTGTATTCTAGGAAAGGATAACCTAAATATTTTCTTTCTTTCCCAGCACAGCGATGGGGATATAACGGCGGCCAGTCTGGAGGTTGGTAACAACAAAATCTGGCTGGTGGCGGCCTACATGGGGCAGGAGAAGGAGGTTCCACCGGACAACCTGGGGGAACTGATCCTCGAAACCAAGCGCAGGAAAACCGGGATGATTCTGGGCTGCGATGTTAACGCGCATCATACGATCTGGGGAAGTTCGGACATCAATGAAAGGGGTGATACACTTTTCAATTATTTGTTGGAAACGAACCTGTATGTATGTAATATTGGGAGAGAACCCACTTTTATTATTAAAAATAGAAAGGAAGTTCTGGATGTGACCTTCGCATCAGAGAATATTTTTCATATGATTGTAGAGTGGAAAGTAGGGAAGGAGCATTCCTTCTCTGACCACCGTTATATAACCTTTAATATCAAAATTTGCCCTGCTTCCCAGAAATCTTTTAGGAATCCTAGGAGAACAAACTGGAGTAGGTATAGTGAAGTCCTTAAGCGACTAATACCGTCGGGGGTCCCAGAGCCCCCAGCGACCATTGAGGATATGGACCGCATGGTGGAATCCGTTTCACAAGCTTGTAACCAATCCTTTAGTGCTGCTTGCCCTGAGGTAAAACCCAGGGGGAAGCAGAAACCGGCCTGGTGGTCAAAAGAATTGCGGGCCATAAAGAAGTCGTGCAGAACGGCGTTTAATAACGCCAAGAGGACTAGAGAATCTCAGGACTGGGACTCGTACAAGAAGACGCTGAGACTATATAAGAGAGAATTGAAGAAGGCACAAAGGAGCTCCTGGAGGCTATTCTGTGACAAAATGAAAGATGTCTCGGAAACTTCTCGCCTTCGGAAGATTCTCTCCACAAATCCAACAAACATAGGTTATTTAATTAAACCTGATGGTTCTTGGACCGATTCCAGTGAGGAATCCCTCAAGATTCTCATGGACACTCACTTCCCGGGTAGTTTAGACAACTCGATGGAACTGAGAGCGTCGAGAATAGCTTGTTCGTTGCGCGCACCGGATATCGTAAATAAAAAACGAATTATGTGGGCCATAAAAGGGTTCAAGCCGTACAAATCGGCTCGAACGGATTGGATTATACCGGCAGAAATCCAGAACAACTCGGGGATTATCTTCCCGTGGTTGGAGGCGATCTTTAAGGGTTGTTTAAAGTTGGTCTGCATTCCTAGGCAATGGATGGAGGTCAGGGTGGTTTTTATTTCGAAAGCGGGAAAAGGATCGCATGGCTATCCAAAGGACCTAAGACCTATAACATTATCATCCTTTCTGTTGAAAACCCTGGAAAGGCTGGTAGAAACACATATCAGTATGAATTTAAAGCAGGAGAAATGGTCAGCCTCTCAACATGCGTACTGTAAGGGTAAGTCAGTAGATACAGCCCTACATACCTTGGTACGCACAATTGAGAGATCATTTCACTCAAAGGAGTACTGTTTGGTAGCTTTTCTTGATATTGAGGGCGCCTTTAATAACGTTCAGACAGATGCAATCCTGAAAGGATTATCGTTCATGGAAGTAGAAACCTCCATAATCAAGTTGATCAGTCATATGCTTGGAAGCAGGACTGTTAACTCAGAGTTAGGGGAGTCAACTATAAGAAGACGAGTGGTTAGGGGAACCCCACAAGGGGGAGTCCTGTCTCCTCTTCTCTGGAACATGGTGATTAATGGCCTACTTCTGGAGTTAGAGAGGGAGGGTATAGGAGTGGTCGCCTACACTGATGACGTGGCGATCATGGTATCAGGTAAGTTCTTACCGACTATTAAGGAGGTAATGCAGAACGCGCTTCTTATTATAACGAGATGGGCCAGTAAATGTGGATTGGAAATTAATCCATCTAAGACAGAGCTGGTACTCTTCACGAAGAAATATAAAATTCCAGTAGTTGACCCACCTACTGTAAATGGCACTAAACTGGCTTTTACTGATAAAGCGAGATTTCTGGGTGTAATCTTAGACAGTAAACTAAGCTGGAAGCCGAACATTTTGGAGAGAATCGGCAAAGCTACGACGGCGATGTATTCGTGTAGGAATGCGATAGGCAGACGTTGGGGTCTCAGACCGGAGCTGGTACACTGGCTCTACACGGCCGTAGTAAGACCCGTTCTTATGTATGGAGTGAGTGTTTGGTGGCCAGCACTGGATAGAGTAACCTATAGGAAAAACTTAGAGAAGGTGCAAAGGATGGCCTGTTTGCTGATAAGCGGGGCACTGAGAACAACACCTACTCAGACCTTAATGTTACACCTTCTTCCAGTGGATATATATGGTAAACAGATGGCGGCTAACATAGCCACTAGACTAACGGCCGTGTCTCAGTGGAAACACTTTCAGGCAGGTCACTCAACAATAATTGGTTCGCTAAAGAAGGAAATGTTGAACCTTGACTATATTACGCCGATATTATGCTTCGAAAAAGGTTTTCAACCCTTTATCCCTTCAAGAGAATTCTGGGGGAATAAGCTAGCACTGGAAACCGAAGCTATACAATTCTACACGGACGGCTCGAAGCTAGATGGTAAGGTCGGAGCTGGGCTGTTCTGTGGAACATTAAATATAAGTACTTCCGTTCGTCTCCCTGACCACTGCAGCGTGTACCAGGCGGAAATAATAGCGATTGAGGAAGCCTTGAACTGGTTGAGGCATAACGTGATATCCAAGAGGGATATCAAGATTTATGTGGACAGTCAGGCGGCTATCAAGTCGCTGGAAGCAGTGCTGTTGAAGTCTAGGGTGGCATTGGGTTGCCACTCGTCTCTTAACGAGATGAGTGAGCATTTCAATATTCAGATTATCTGGGTCCCCGGCCACTCTGACGTCAAGGGTAACTGCAGGGCAGACGAACTAGCTAGGCAAGGTACAACTCTTCAGCTAAAGCCTGAAAGGGCCAATGTGGGGAGGCCTACAGCGGAGCTTAGACTGGCTCTGAGGAAAAGGGCGGAAGCTTCAGCACAGGAGAGGTGGTCTAACACCCTCACATGCGAGAGAGCGAGACAAATGTGGCCAAGGTTGGATCTGAATCGCTCCAGGACCTTAATCTCTCTGGAGAGGAGAGATCTAAGAAGAATAGTAGGAATATTAACGGGACACTGCCTTTTCGGGGAGCATGCGAGAAGGCTGGGTCTAGAAACAAATGACTTCTGTAGAAGCTGCATGGACGAAGAGGAGGAAGAGACGCTTGTTCACTTCCTGTGCTCTTGTCCTGCACTGGCACTAAGAAGACATTTACACTTGGGTAAGTATGTAATGCACAACCTTTCAGATCTTGCAGATAGTAAAGTGCGGGACATTTTACGCTACATTAGTAGCTCAGGATGGTTGCAATAGAGTGTTAGGGGTATTAGGGGACTAAGATCCTGTGGTATCACAACGGACCGGCAACGGTCTAAGTGTGCGTTAGCAGCCACTCTTACCTAACCTAACCTAACCTATGGTTGATATCGATTAATATATCCACAATAAACATGTTATTACCATAGAGAACATTTAACGAACATTCCACGTTATTAGTTCGAAAGATTTGTTTTACCTTGGACCGACCAGTTAGCGAATTAATCTGTTAATATTCTAATGTGAAACAATTAAGGTGGGAATTAAATATACAGGTGGGAATATTTAATTTTATTAATATTTCATACAGGTGGGACTTAACGTCAACCCTAATAAAACAGTAGGAGGACAAAGAAAGCTGTCCCTATCTTGAATGGCACAACGATCCAATTTTGCAAAGCAGTTAAATATCTAGATGTAATACTAGATCAGAAACTGACTTGGAATCAACATATCATCATATTCTATATGTATCTTGGGCCTGTCAAAAGCTTTATGGTAGTTGGGGATCGATACAAAAGATGATCCACTGGTCATATTTAACCATTATCAAACCACAAACCTTTTTATGTGGTATTTCTTGATCAGAATGAGTTCCTCATTAGGAACTCATAAGGCCCCAATACTGATCATTGAGGAACTCCACCCGTCACTTTGTATTCCATGATACCATCGTCTGTATTAGTTCATGCAGAGCATTGAGAATAAAGCCCCATTTTGCCGAGTTGAACGCATTCTTGATATCCAGTGTGACCACTGCACAGTATTTTTTGGAGCCTCCACTCCATCTTCTACCATCTGTCGCTTCCTTTGCGATTTTTATGACGTGTTGAATGGTGTCGATTGTCGATCGAGCCTTTCTGAATCCATTTTATCGCTCGGCGTATTTCCGACCCTTTCAACTGCTTTCTCCAATCGGTTATATATTATGCGCTCTAATACTTTACCAGCCGTATCTAACATGCACAATGGTCGGTACGCGGATAGATCTTCTGGCGGTTTATTTTCCTTTGGCAACAACACCAGGCGTTGCCTCTTCCACCGTTCCGGAAATACCCCTTCTCTCAGACACGAGTTGTAAACTTCTCTAAAGTCGTCAGATCTGGCTCAGATGGCGGCCTTTAAAGCAATATTTGGAATATTGTCGCTGTAGATACCAAAGGAACTTCCTCTGAGTCAGATGGCAGGGATCAAATCATTTTGTTGCGGAAATAAAGCGGTTACAATTACCTGGACAAGTGGGTCATGGTCAACTTCACTGCACAGCTCTTTCTATCATTAACGCTTACTCGCTTTAATTGCCTGCTTAAACTGATTTCGGACATCCAAGTATGTTTTGCATAAACCAGGATAAGATTCTCTACACCAGGGCCCTTGGTATTTTCTCCTTGCAAGGTGGCACATTCAGCGCAATTGTGCAATCTGCTCAGTTCACCAGTATGCTGATTGACGATGGTTATCTAATTGTCTTTCTACCATAGTTTTACAGCAAGCGTCAGTGATCACGTTCATTATTTCCGTCGCTTTTGCGTTGGCCGTCCCCAAGAGGTTGAGCTTTACAAGGAAGAGCTTTAATAAGTCTTCCTCGAGCGTACATGCTCTACAGTCAACCGGTTTCCTTATAGGTTTTTTACGAGCTTGTACCAGTTTTTTTTCAAACAGTATAGCTTGGTGGTCACTATGCGTGAAGTGTTCAATGACTTTCCATGCAGTCACCAAACGTGTCAAGCAGCTGCTACCAAATGTCAATTCAATTATGGAGGATGCACCGCCCTTACGAAGAGTCGGTATATCACCAGTGCTAAGTAACACAACATCTATTGAGGAGAATGCCTCGAGTAATGCTAATCGTCTTCTATTCGTATTTTTGCTTCCTCATTCTGTTGCCCAGGCGTTAAACTCACCAGCAATAGCAACAGTAATCGGACATCAGCAATCAATCGGTCCAAGTATAGTGATTAAACTCTTCTATTGTGGCACTAGGTGGTGCATAGCAGTTGTAGAAATGCAAACCGTTCACTTTCGCTCGCACAAATCCTACATTGGGAATATTAGCTCTTTCCCGTATGATCCGTCTGCCACAGGCTCATATTCCAGCTTTAGCTGTTGCATCGGTTACCCAGCTACACCCTTATAATTATATTTTTGTATTATTCGTACATAATAGCGACATCAACTCTAGCTTCATGCACGGACTGGACAAATATGTCCTGTGTACCCACAATGGTTTAGGTTTAGCTGGAGGAACTTCATAGCCGTGTATATGTATTTATTCATGTGTATTTGTGTATGTATGTATTTTTATTATTTTTTTCTATGACTAAATTCCTTTTCCTTATGATTTTTATTGTTGAGATGTAATTTGCATCATTTTAGACTATAAGAAGTTTTCAGAAATCTTGATTTTCTGATGAACATATTCTAGGATTATGGTAACATCATCGTTATGGTTGGTCTTTATCTATCATACTATTAATCAAATTAATTATTACAGATTCCTGAGCCATAAGTTAACAAATTTTCTGTCAGAGTTTGTATTTATCTTTTAAATAAGATAGGTGTGTGGACTGTATAAATAATAAAATTAAAATTAATAAAGTTACAGATTATTGAGCGACAAATTAATAAACTTATCTATAACTATAATTTAGTTTTAATTTTAATCAAAATACAGCCGCGCAGATAGGTGTGGCGGACTGGAGAATGCTAATTAGCGATTGCAGTTTAGTAGATTAGAATTGTGATTGTCTGTTAACTAACAGTAGTTTAATGCCAGGTGTCTGTAACCGGATCGTTCTCTCCTTCCTATCCTTACCTATTGTTTTATGTAAACGACTGTAGGAATATGCCTGGCGTTACCCAGGAATCTTGTGTAGCGCTTGGTCCTACAGTCTATCAATCAATCAATTTGTGGAATTTTATTTTGGCTGGTATATAGAAAGCCATGTACGCAAATTGTCTTGATATTCCATCATCAAATGACCCTGAATTAATTGTCTGTTTTAAGTTTTCCCTCAGATTGAATTTTAAGGAAAAAAACCGGTCAAAACGAATTAAATTACGAAACTGTTTGCACAGCGCCTATTTTTAAGTCATACCGCAGGTTTGTACCGGATTTCATTCAAATCGGAGAACAAAAATTTTTATGGCAAAAAAAAACAGATGGGCTAATTTTATGGCAAAAAAAACAGAACACTATCTGTTTTTACTAAAACATTCAAATATTTTTTTTTTCGTTTTTATGGTTGACATCGATTAATATATCCATAATAAACATGTTATTACCATAGAGAACATTAAACGAACAGTCCACGTTCGAAAGATTTGTTTTACCTTCACCCGAGCAGTTAGCGAATTAATCAATAATTCTAATGTGAAACAATTAACGTGGGAATTCAATATACAGTCGAAAAAAATAGATCAAATGTAAGAAGTCATTGACTCAGTATTCATACAGGTGTGACTTAACGTTAACCCTAATTACACAGTAGGAGTAGAAAGAAAGCTGCCCCTATCTTGAATGGCACAACGATCCAATTTTGCAAAGCAGTTAAATATCTAGATGTAATACTAGATCAGAAACTGACGTGGAATCAACATATCACCATATTCTATATGTATCTAGGGCCTGTCAATAGATTAATGGTAGTTGGGGATCGATACAAAAGAAGATCCACTGGTCATATTTTACTACTATCAAACCACAAACCTTTTTATGTGGTATTTCTTGATCAGAATGAGTCCCTCATTAGAATAGGAGTTTATGGTATGATATATAACGGGGCAAAGAAGGATGGACGAACAGAGATATATCATTTGGCCATATCCAAGTCCATCGGGATTAATGCCACTATATTTCTGCTCTGTGCAAATGTTGGTCTAACCCACTGTTTAATAGTGGAGATATTTATGATTTATCGGACAGGGAGTTTTAAAGGAACTTTTGTCCTGTTGTCTCTTGTACCTGTTGATCAAAGCTGATTTCAGCATGAATATTTTATTCATGCTAGCCCAGGTGGCGCAGTGTTTAAAGCTTCGGCAGTTGGAGCGGGAGGTACCGGGTTCGAATCCCAATAGGGGCAGGATGCAAAAGAGATTTTTCACCATCTGATTACGATCGTTGGTGCTAATGAACACATCTATGGCCCTCTGTTGGAGTGCAGAACTCATGGACCGACCCATCTTCGATGGCAGTACTATAGGCTGGCATGGAGCTATGCAATACACAGATGGTTCTACGTAAATATAGCTGTACGTCCTTAATTTAGCCAGTGAGGCGTAAAGTAGGACGTAAATAACCGAACCGCGAAGATTGCATAGTATAAAAAAAGATAACTCTTTCATGCTATAATTCAGAGAAATGAAGCCATTGATGGCTCCTCCTAGAGCGGTACAGTCATTTATTGAACTAAAACCATTCTCCGAGGTCGCAAGAGAAAAGTGCTGGGTGGCTTCAAAATGAACCCACATACTGACGTAACTTTCCACGTCCAGTGGTTAAAGTTGCGGCAGTTGGAGCGGGAGGTACCGGGTTCGAATCCGGACCTATAACCGTACATAGAGTGGTATCACAACGGACCAATCGCCGGTCTAAGGGTGCGATAGCAGCCACAACAACCTAACAACCTAACCTTCCACGTCTGTATCATTCTAAAATAATGATATGTCCTCCCTTTGTCGATAGTAGTAAGAATCTTTTAGTACTCAACAAAACAAATTTTAGCTTATTCATTGGCTTCTTCAGGGGTCACATTGCATGTCATATTGTACAGCTAGTGTCCTGGATAGCCTGCAATACTACTAGTCGTACGTCCTCGATATGGCTTCTGCTTAAGGTAGGACGTTAATGCCTTTACTTTGGCTCTCACATTTGAGTAATTTGGTGACTTCAACTCATTGATTTTATAGTATTTGCCGTGAGACCGAGATGAATAATATTAATGTCAGATATGGTGAGTATATCAGATATGGGGATATGGTGATAACTATAAAGCGAGTAGTGTAAAAAATACTATGGAATCTGTGTTGACTATGGAATCTCTCAGTGTATTGGCCCAATAATTTCCGAACCAAAAAAACACGCATCATTCTTTTTTATGTTTATTTTGTCATTTAAATTTTATTAAATTATTTTTAAACATTATAAATTTTCTTGAAAAAATATTTCTTTTTTTTTTTTTATTTTATATTTTCTTATTAATTTCTGTCCATTTTTTATTACAATGTTTTATATTATTTTTAATTTTTTTTTTACATATTTCCTATTGTTGTATTGTATTGTTTGTTGAAATTGTTGCTTTTTGTTTATCGTTAAAAAAAAACATAAAAAAAAAAAATTATAAATAAAAATAAAACAAATAAAAATCGTAATTTACTGCATTTTGTACAGCAAAATAATAAAATTAAAAACAAAAACTTAACACATAAAAAATTATAAATAAAAAAAAGTTTGTATTATTATTTATTTTAAACTTAATTAAATAATAAATTGTTATTGTTAAATCATTTCAAAATAAAATTATAGAGTAAAAAAAGCTTATGAGGTAGATACACTGTTTGTTGTTTTTTTTTATTATATATTTCATTATGTTTCACAAAATATGTTTATTAATTAATATTAATTAATTTATTTTTTTTTTCTTGGCATTGGGAATATATTTATTTATTAATTTTTAAAATTAAACAAAATAAAAATTATTATTTATATTTTTAATTTAAAACAAAAAAAAATCCAATGATACAAAATAATTATTAGTTTTATCTTTAAATAGAGATTACAAAATATTATATATTACACCTGAGCTAGAGGTGCATCTAAAAATACAAAAATAATTTTTATTTTTATTAAATATAATTTACAAAACCTAGTATTTCATTAAATATATAAAAAATGTAAAATATTAAAATTATATATAATATATATAATTTGAGGTATAATTATTATTTTTTGCCATATCGAACAGATTTATTTTTATTCAGAAATTTTGGAATGTTGAATAATAAAGAGATTAAAATTATAATAAATACATATATTAATTAATTAATTAAATAAATTAAATTTATATTTATGTATCGAAAGTAGAAAACAATTAACATATGTGTTTGTGTGTGTGTGTTTGTGGTATGGTAACTGAATTTTATTTTTATATAACTACACGTGAAAATAAATTAAAATTAATATAATTATTAATTAATTATAACATAATTATAATATTTATATATATATATAAATTAATAATGTGTGGGTGTTTATTTAAAATAATATTGTAACAAAACAAATATATATAAATATTTGTAAATTTTACAACAAATTGTTAATTATAATTATAAATATATGGTGAAAAGAGATAATTAATATTAATTAATTAATTTTTTTTTGTTACGTAGCTGTTGTTATCTTTTCTTGTTCTGTTTCAATCGATTATTTTTTTTAGTATATACATTTAAACGAAATATAATTGTTTTTATTTTATTACAAAATTGAATATTATTTTTATTGATGTGGTTAATTATTTAATTAATTGTTATTGTACTATTTTGTAAATTTTATTGCTAATTTTGGAAAGATTATACACTTTTATATATGGAATGATTGGGCGTCACTTTTTTTGTAATTCGGCAGAATCGAGTCATGCAGATATGGATGTGTTTAAATTATATTATTGTTCAGTCTATTGTTTATTTATTTATATATATTTATATAAATTAGTTTAAAAAAAAATCATAAAGCTATCGTATTGCACTTTGTCGTCTATTTATAAGAAAAATAAATAAAAAACGAAAATAATTTGTAAATTCAAAAAAAATGTTTATTTATTGGCACTATTGCAGTTTTATTATGAGGTGGAGGTGTCTAGTAGTTGTCTACCTGCATGACTGGTTCGTTTGATAATTAACTAATTAAAAAAAAATTATATTCCTTAACACACATAACGATACGTATACACTAACCACATCAATTAAGTAGTTATTTGTAATAAATTGTTAGTTTTTAATTTGTTTTTGTACTTGCAAGGCACGATATCCATTTATCCTTACAAAGCTTAATTATTTTTTTTTTATATGTTGTTTGTTTTTATACACAAAATAAAATATAAAACTTAATTACTTTTAGTAATTTACGAACAAAAAAAAAATGTGATTAAATAAATCAAAATGTTTTTAAAAAACATTTCAAAGCGTAAAGCATAAAATTTACGTATGAATAAATATTAAGGTTGTGTTCCAAAACAAATAATATTACATATATAAAAAATTCAACTATCGCGATACAATCACGATATATTTTAGTCGAGACAAACTTTTCTTTTTTACAAACAACCTAAATATCTATCTACATTATACAATCATACATATATAGTATTAAGTCGCTTAATCAATTACAAAAAAAATAATAATAATTTGAGAAATTATATTATTTAAAAATTTTAGATTTCTAAATGATTAATTAACGGTTTAGTTTAATAAATTATATCAGGTTACATTAGTTTCTTAAATCTGCTCTTTTATTATTTATTACTTATTTATTTTATTATGTGTACATTACTAATAAAATAATGGTATATTTTTAATCAGGTACCCAGAATTATTATAAATTATTAATTTTTTATTTAGAGATTTTAATGTTTTTATTTATTTATTATTATTTATCTTTTTTTTTTCATTTTCGTTTGAGCAAAAAAATTATTTTGTTTTTATATGGAAAATGGTTAATTAATAGAAAACAAAAAAAAAATTTATTGAATTAATAAAATATTTACAATACAAATATATAGATTAGAGAGTTCGAGGAGTTTGGGCTTAGATAGTGGAGTTGAATTTTAGACAAATTTTAATTTATGTTAACCAATATTTTTATATATTATAAACAGAGATTGTGAACATTTAAACAAAAGGAGATTTCGTAATGATTAATGTTATTGTTGATCCAAGCAAGATTGAACGGAATATGTGTATTTTGGCTTAGTCTGAGTATAAAAAAAAATGATTTCCGAAGCGGTGTCAACCTAACTAGTCGACAACAAACGCACTTCGATCAACACTTTTTCGAACTCAGGTCTAAACTAGCATTTTTAAACATAATATATTGGTTAACTAATTATATAAAAACACTAACTACATAACCACAAAAATATTTATAAAATACTTTTGATGTATTACAACAGATCAGCTAATAATTAGAACAGCCAATAGTTAATTTCAAATATAAACAATAATCAACTCACCAAAAAAAAAAAACTCCAACGCACGCCTCTATATACAACTAATTAAATACATAATTAATTATTAAATTATTAATTTTTGTTCTTTGTTTTTTGTTTCATTGTAGAATATTATAATATAAATATATCATTAATATTTTTGTTGTTTTTTTTTTATAAAATTAAAATTATCACAATTATATTAAATATATATACTTAATTATAATTATTATGTATATATAATAAGAATTAATATTTTTTTTTTTATTTATACATTCAATGTATTTAAATATCAATAATAATATTGGGGTTTATTAATTTTATTTTAAACGTTCCTGTTAATTAATTAATTAAATTTTTGAAAATCTATCTAAACGATTTAATATGTTTTTTTTTGTTTTAGGTCACCCCACAACCCGATTAATTAATTATTTGAAAATTAATTAAAAACTGGAATTAAACATATAATATAAACTAATAAGCCTCATAAATTTTGTCGTTAATATTTGTCAATTAATAATTAATTAATTATCCGTTTGGCCCAATAATTGGCCGACGATAATTCCACGCCGGCGTTGTTAATGGCCTTGTGCTACGATTTGTTTCGTTCAATAATTCAGAATCGTTTAGTTCATCATTATCGTAGTCTAAATTTGTTGTTGTGTTATCTAATGTTGTGTCTAATAATATTTGTTGACTATTGTCTAATGTAAACGTACTATTATTTAAATACTGGAAACAAAATAAAAAAAATTATTTTACATAATTAAATAAGTTAATTATTTGTTGAACTTACCTGAGGATAGTTATTAACAATTTTTAAATTACCATTTATTTTTTGTGAGGAAGGATTTGTAGATATGGAATGTGGTGTTGGTATTGTTGAATTTTGTGTAGTATTAGGAGGTAGATTTTTAATGACACCATTATGTATTTTATTTGTATTCCCGTTGACGTGCGCTGGTGTCGGTGTCGTCCGTATATGCGATATAACATTGTTGTCGCAAATCGATTGTGACCCATTTAATAAATGTCTCGATGATGGCAAATCATCGGGAGCTGGTGGTATTTCTTCAATATATTTATTATCCGTCGATATATTATTCAATTCGATCGAATTCAATTCCGAACTTGTGGTCGTCACATCATTATTTGTTGTACTAGTCCGATTATAACCGTTTGGTACGATAACAGTGTCTGCTCTACTAATTAATGTTTGCATTTCGTGCACGTCCGATATACATTGGGCGCCAGTCGAATTGGGCCCAATCGGCAACGAACGATTATTATTTAAATTTCGTCCATGTTTTTTACATGTCCGATCCCTGATTATGTATATAATACAAAAAAATACGCAAACCAATGATAGTAGGGTACCAATTACAATACCTAGCGTTGGATCAACACTTATCTTTTCCGAATGAGATTCATATTCGTTTTCGATTGGTAGCGAAATATAGATTGGATGGCCCTCGCCCGATGTACTGACGGCACGAATTGTTATTTTCATTTTATCGGTGTTCGTTACATTAACGAATTTATATGAATTACTCGTTACGTTTAGTACAGCCGAATCGTTTTCGCCATTCTTTGTCCACTGGATTAAATAGTGCAGCAGCTTGCCATTGGCATTTATTGGTGGGCTCCAGAACAGTGTTATACCATCGGTTTTTGAAATGTTGTGCCAATTTACTGGTCCTGGAACTGTACAAAACAATTTACTAGTCTGTATCTGAGTGTCAATTATAAATAACTTACCATCACTTTTTGTCGGCACATCGCGTGACATTCCAAACTCCTCTTTACCATCGCACGATATCAAAATAAATCGATACAGTGTATAAGGTATCAGTTTTGTAATCGTTTCCTGGCTCGAATCCGCATTAATACTGGAACGAAAGAAAATTGTTTTAATATTTTTTTATAATTCGTTCGAAAATTGTGTAGATTCGGCCGGGTTTTTAATACGAACTCACATAGGAATGCACTCAGTCGATGGATCCTGTCGTATCAAATCGACAATTTTATAACAAATTTTTATACATCGTCGCCGATCTCGAAATGCCAAATTATTCCATGCCAATGTTATACTTCGTGATTCGATTTGTGTTATACGAAAATTGAGATAGTCGCGTATATTTGCAATCGAACCATCGAATATATTCCATTCGACGTATCGTAAATCTTGTTCGAATGGTTCACCATTTGCATCGTATACTGAGCCCAATAGTCTAACTACTAATTTATTGGTATTTGGTATTAAAATTCCGGTTACATTACCGGGCATTTCAACATCGATTATTGTTATGTTCGTGTTCTTATTACTATGATTATTACTATTATTGTCATTTGTAATGTAATTAATTTTTGTGACGGCCGGAATTTTAACAAAATTTGTCTCAACATCAGACCATTTTATAAATTCGTCGAGTATATTGTGGGTACCGATTATGTGATCGGAAAATATTGCTGGATTCGATGTGTCGTTATACCAAAATTGTAAAGTTAGTTTTTTGGGTCGAATAGTTTCGATTTTAGGCCACCATAGGTAGATACGGTTTTCATAGACTTCCGATTGTACGCTGACTGTAACAAAAAATGAGAATCATATAGAATATTTGTAATTGTACCAACAATGTGTATGTATATACTCACGGCCTTGTGTAGCACATTTCACCGGCTCCGACAATTTAGAAGGATGAAAAAACTCATTTCGTCTTGATCCCTGATAGTTGTGTTTATTTTGGGCCAAAAATCCGCGTAAATATATAGTATACGTCTTGAGTGGTATCATATTTTTTTCGATCGTAAAATTTGCGTCGTCCGAAAAATCAAACAACTGATTATCAATCCACGTGTACGGATTCTCACTCACCATATACGATCCCATCATTTTAATCATTTGCGATGTTTCGTACGTAAGCAACACGGTCGAATGATTAATTGGATAGCATTTAACATTTATCGGTTTACGATAAATTGAACTTCTTCGCACCGTTACAAAACCGGCAATATGATTTTCGCCAAGTTCATTTTCAGCAAAACATTGATAAATACCCTCGTCTTCGGGATCGATTGAGTGAATTTTTAGAATTGGTTTATCATAGTTCATACGTAAATTTCCTTCGAGCGGTCGCCCATTGTGGTACCATGTCAATTTGGGCGGGGGATTCCCAACCGCGCTACAATTTAGCGAAGCTGTCGCGACTACCGACGTATTAATTGACATAATGATGTGTTGGAAGATAGGTGGTGATAAGATTGTGACATTAAAAACTTGAGAAAAATTTCCTGATTGGCATATATAAACGCCATCGTGACTTAGCACACTAATATTTTGTAGACGAAGTATTATACCATCGCCGATCAATACTGGTGGTGATTTGTTGCTAAAACGCGAGATAAATTTCCATTGAATTGCGGTTTTTGTGTAACAGATACAAAACATTTCGAGCGTTTTACCAGCCTCTAATTTAATCGTTTGATTTTGGAGCGATGGCAGAAGACCAATTTTTGCGTCAGATTCATCGAACGGAATGACTGAGACGGTTGCTGTATAGTTTCGTTGTGATTTTGGAAGAAATTTATTTTTTGCGGCACATTTATACTTTCCATTATCAATGCCTCGAATACGAGTTATCAATAAACTTCCGTTGCTTAATTTAAAATAACGATTATCGGGTCTCGTATCGGTCGCATTAAACTGCAGCAAAACTTTATTAAAATACCAGTTGATTTCGGCTGGTGGAAAACTTATAACAGGACAATGAATAACGAGTGGATATCCAAGAGTTCCAGTTATATTCGAATCCGTGGTATTTTCACGCTGAAAAATAGCCGCATTAACAACACATTTTCGTGATAAAATGGCGCCAGCATTATTTTCTGTTTCGTTTGCCAAACATCGATACACTCCCGATGAATTTTCGGTAAAATAAATTTTCAAAGTTCCATTAGTATAAACGCGAAATCCCTTTAGTTTTGTATCGGACAAATTTTGACCGTTACGCAACCATGTATACCGGACATTGATCGTAGGCATTCGATTTTTTCGACTAGTTACTGATATATCGATTGTTCGCTTACGTCGTTTCGTATATTCTTCGTCTTCGACGCCCTCGTCCTCATCATCGTCCTCCTCCTCGTCCTCGTGATATTCTTTGTCGTGTTTATTTTTTATCTGGTCTGTTCGATGTCTCGTGTAATCATGATGCGTCTGTGTGTTCTCATTATAATCATCGTATTCTTCGTTATTATCGAGATCATCATCTGCATATTCCGTATCGTAATCTTGATTAGTATTCACCGATGGATCAACTGTTACATTCACCGAACATGGCAGATAGAGCGGTAAGTTTTTCGAGACTAATCCCGTCGATGGCGGTTCCAATATAAATTTTATCCTTGGATCAGGACCCTTCTCGTTTATAAAACCATAAACTGGAAATAAATAAACAAAAATAAAAACCATTAAGATTCTTCCACAACATGCTTGTATGAAGTGCATCTTTGGACTTCCTAACGTTCATCTTCATAGTAACGTATTCTACAATTGTTTTGTTTACTGTAAATTCGAAGAACAAACCATCGATAATTTATTTATCAAACCATATGGATAATTTATGTACAGCTCCAACTCCTAAACAAAAACACTAAATTATAATTCCAAGGCCGATGAAAATTTAGTTGATAGATATTTCGAGGTGCGGGAAATTCGAGGCATGCGCGTTTGCTAGTAAAAATTATTTCTAATTAAATTTCAAGTTAGTATTCTGACTGTTTTTCCAAAATAATTAAAACTTATGTCTAATTTTAATTTAACATTGGAATAGAAGGGAAGAAGTTGATGCCAATCACTTGCTTATCATTATGATACACGTAACAAGGTGCTTAGTAGAATCCCAAACAAAGAATTTTGCAACGTTTTACATTATAAATAAATCTCAGATTATGATTAAACCTCCCTCGCCTTTAGCATTGGATCCATTCAACACAAATAAGAAAATTAAAAGTTCGAAATGATTTTAAAATTGTTAATTTTTTTAATTGATATTCATAAGAATTCAAAAGTTAAATATTTAAACATAATTAGATGATTTCAAACAAAAATTGCATCATACACTTCGTTCGTCGTTGGATTTGGCTAAATCACTCTGATTTATCCGGTGACATTATTGTTTCTGAACTATTCGAAGGCACCTATGAATTATCAAGATAGAGTTTCACTCAGAAATAATAACCTGTATCGAGACAGGATTTTCAAAATGTTCAAAGGTCGATAGCAGATAAGGAGATTCTCTCACAGGACCACCAGGGAGTAAGTGGGAAATAAAATTCAACTCATAGTCAAACTATGAGTCTTCAAACAGAGTCTATTCTTTATCTATGATGTGGCTGGTATTTTACCTGGCATTAGGTATAAAATGCTAGACGACGAATACCAAAAAACCACATTGATTATGTATTAATACAGAAAAATCAACAGTGCAGGAAACCCAGAGGGAACAAAAGGGCTTCCAATGGACACTAGCAAATAATATAACAAAATCATGAAACATCAACACCGAGTAGATTAACAAATCAGTGTTTCAAAGAAGCTCTTTAAAAAGAGAAAAAAAAGACCCTCTGGAAGTTATACGTTTCAGACTCATATACATATAAAAAATCTCTCTATGAATCTTAATGTTTAGTGGGAATGTTCAGTGGATTACATGTATAGATGAGTAAGAAAGGCCAATTGAGTTGATGGCCAGATGACTAACCCAACATGTAAGAGTAAATATATTATTAAAGAGTAAGTGCTTTGGCGTAGAGGATGTTGAAAACGTCAATTTAAAATATAAAAGTCAGAACCAGTGAGGAAAAAGTTACTGCTCAATCATACTCAGTGACACTGTAGTCCTCTGCCACAGTACGTCAAAAACTCCATTAATTGTAAAGGCCAACACCAGAACTATTGTGACTGCGAGGTAGCTAGAAAGTTTGATAAAAAGTAAAAACTGTTTGAATCCATCTCATCGTACGCTTGATTTGATGAATTCGATTAAACGGTTCTTCAATTGTGTCACTTATCAGACCTAGAAACTAGATGGATTAGTCAAAAATGTCAGCAACATCTATAAAATAAATAATTGAAGCACAGAACAGTTTGGTGACCTTCGACAACCCTAAGACAATCATTTCAAAACAAAATTTCTTATTTCTCATAGATTAAGAGCTAATCAACTGATATAAAATCTATCAAAGAACGTAACCACCAAGTTTATTCACATACAGGCGTTGAGTATGCAGGTCATCTACAAATAAAACAGGTAAACGTAGACAATACAAAACCTATAAAGTACAAGACCATATTCATCTATCTTGCCACCAAAAGCTACGCACATTAAAGTAAAGTAATGGAACTATTCCAAGAAGCGTCCACTGTTGTCTTTATTATATTTCACTCAAAACGAGTGACGTGTGCAGTGAAAAATTTCTTCAAAGCCAACAACTGGCAAAATACAGCTTAATTATGAATATCTTGTTGGAACAGTCAGATGGAATAACATGGAGAGACAGTATTTAATTCTAGGGCCTTTATACCCAATATCTAATGACGTAACCGATGTAAATTTATCACACTCGGACTTTTTGTAATGCAAGCTCATTAAGCCCACAGAGATCTAATAACAAACGTTCTTAGAATTCGAAGACTACAACAACGCTCAAAATAATAACATACAAAGAAACAACTCAACAACGTCTTGTGATTTTATTAGCAAACAATTTATCCTTCTCTCTGAACGCCGCGGTGTCTCTCTCTTCAAAGATCAAAGAATCATTCGACACGGATTAGCATGCAGAACGTACCAAGCCAGCGTACTTGCCGTCTTTTGATTACTTGGTTTCACAGGCCAGAGATCAGATATTTAGTTTCGGACTCGTTGAGTTTGAGATCAATGGAAGCCGCATAATGTTCTGGCGAATGAAGCATCTCTTTCACTCTGTTTCCACTTAACCCAAGTACACAGTTATCATCTGGATATGTAAAAAGTTGATTGGATTGTCGGAATAAGGTATAAGGGTGCTTCACTTTTACGAAAGATGTCTTGCAACGTGACATTTAAAAGTGCAAGACTGTTCAAAACAGTTTTGCGAAAATTGCTCTTCTGTACGCCATTTTAATCTGCCTCCGCTATCATTACCATCGGTTACATATTCTGCATTCGTCAAAAAATAGAATGGACTATTGCTCGATGGTACAATTGATATGTTCGCGGTCTTGACGAGGCGTGCAGTTAATTTTAGGCCTCTACTATACGACGTTGGAGTGAGGTTGGCCTTCTTCAATCATCTTCTTACGTACATTGACTACATTTTGAACTTATCTTATCCGCTGTTGTACATCGAAACCAGTTACATGACGATTTCGCAACTACGTTAGGACAATAAATCAATCATCCCCTCTCATAAATATACCAATACCGGCTAGTATGTGGTTTTGTATTGAAGGTACTGGTTTCCTGAAAGGTACTGTTTTTCTGAAAGTATTCACTCTTGAAATTCCAGATTGGCTCATGAGCTGACAAGCGACTTCTTGGTGATTGCGTCCTTCTCGCAATAAAGCAACTTGGCGGTCTTTTTTGGAGTAGTATCCATGAGTTCTCTTTCCAACTTGTGAAGTGCGTTTGTAAACCTGGTTTCTTGTTGGATATTCAAATACGTGCACATGCATTTACATTCTGAGCATCAATCAACATCAACTCGTCACCACTTTTCAAGCAGTACTCTGATAAGAATTTTATATGAAAACTTCGATATGAAGGCGTACGGAGTATAATTAGTACAGGATCTGAAGCAAAATGATCATTCTGGAAAATTTGGAAGAAAATGAGCATTTTTACCGAAAAAAATTATATTTTAGGACGAAGCTCATCATGAATCCGTTGGAATTATTTTTTATAGGAAGATGTAACGGATAACTGCTGCAATAACTCTGAAGTCTATTCAAGATTTGAAAGAACAAATTCTATAAAACCTGACATTGTGAACGCCTTACACTCAGATACGTTTGAAACAGTTCTAGTATTCCTTCACCTTTAAAGATAATGGCATCTGTTTCAATTCTCCCACTGTTTACGATTTTGTTACGAAGATCCAAACATCGTTTGTCCTCTTCGCAATGATATGTCTTATCTCGGTTCCAGATTTTGAACGATTTTTCTGATCTGTTTCTGGATTAAGTGTGGTGTCAATATAACTAGATCTGGTGTTCCTTGATGAACCACTGTGATAGTGTCGATTATGCTATCAATGGTTTTTGACACAAAATTGACAAAATTTTTGTACCCTGAATCCGGAACTGATCATGAATCATGTAGCTACTCCACATCACAAAGAAGAAACTAATTTAGTTCAGACATGAGATCACTCTTATAAGGAGATATTACACATAGCAGATATTACTGAATATGACACCCATAATTGAGGATGTGCGATGGGAGTAAATCAAAGTTCACTTTGTAGGCGACACTTAACCTTTGCAATTATTTATGAATTTTTTTCAAAAATTCAGACGATTGGTTGTGGAAACGATAAGACACAAAATAGCAGACGATGCATGCTTCAGAAGAAATTTCAACACCAACGCAAACAAAAAATCGCTAGGTAATTCACTTCGGGTTTCGGCGTAAACTTAAGCCACTATAAATATTCAATGAATGCCAAATTGAATATAGAACGATTGCACGATCCCTACAGACTATTTCCAAGTGGCACCAAAGATTCCAGAAGAGACATTTTTCTACAGAGGAATAGTCGCGAGAAGGTCGATTAGTCCACTGATGATGTTACTGTGGATCTGGTTAAAGCTGACGCAGATTTACAATTAACACAAACAGTTATTCCTGATACATTGGCCTAAAATACTTTTTTTTACGTTAAATTTTATTTGGGTGCAGGGCGGACTTTTAGACTGTCCTAGCT
Organism: Tipula lateralis; assembly: GCA_963932295.1. Taxonomy (NCBI): domain Eukaryota; kingdom Metazoa; phylum Arthropoda; class Insecta; order Diptera; family Tipulidae; genus Tipula; species Tipula lateralis. The sequence continues at coordinate 34,193,022 of OZ010736.1, read as the reverse complement.
CCTTGTAACTGTCAGAGCTCCTGCACCCAACGCGCGATCCTTCAAGTAAAGGTTGATAGCTGCCTTGTGCATTTTATACTTCAACGGAAACTGAAAACCGACCAACAAATTCCACTTCTTAGATGTTCGATGAATAAATTCGTGCTTTGCATCTTCAGTTCGAGGTTTCGGCAGCTTCACCGTAAACCTATGCGCATTGACTGTTCCTCGTGTTACCCGTCCTGGGTTAACAAATGGTGGTGTTTTCTCCTTTAATTCTGCAGAACCTTTACCATTTATTAATCTATAGAACACACAGAGTTCTGCAACATCTCTGCGGTACTGTAAGCCTTCTAGATCTTTCGTAAGTCTGGAGTTTCGTATTATTCGGATGGCACGCCGCTGAACTCTATCCAGTAACTGGAGAGAAGTCCCACTTGCTCCATCCCAAACCTGACAGCAATATTCTATACATGGTCTAATAAAGGTTTTATATATCTGGAGAACCTGATGCGATTTAAAAAACCGTCTGCATCTTTTGAGGAACCCGAGTTTACGTGAAGCTGATTTGGCCAAATTTGAACACCAAGCAGACGAATTAAGTCACAACCCACGAGAACGTGGTCTTTTACCACAAAAGGGTATTCGTTGCGACTTCTTTTACGCGAGAATGTGCATATTTGTGTTTTTTGTCGTTAAATTTGACCTGATTTTTTACTCCCCACTCAAATATTGTACTCAAATCGGAATTAAGCGAAGTGACAACTTCCAGCCGTTTACCGTTTTACTCTGAAGGAGTAGGCTCGACCTCGAATGAAATAGAAGAGTGCAATGTTGCATCATCGACAAAACTGTGGATAGGGTTCACAGTGCTATCCAACAAATCATTAATGTATAACAAAAACAAAGTTGGTGACAAAACTGATCCTTGAGGGACTCCGGCATTGATGATCTCCCATTTAGCACAACGTTGATCTTTCGGTCTTGGAGAAAGCTTTTTATCCACTTGATGGTCATTGCATCTAAGCCGTATGCCACAAGTGTACAAATGAGATTCTCATGCCAAACCTTGTCAAAAGCATTGGATGTATCCAAAGCGATTGCAAAGGCTTCTCCGAGTTGCATAAGGGCGAGATACCATTTGTTTGTAACATACGTCAAAAGATCGGTTGTGGAGCGGATTTCGCGGAAGTCATATTGTTTATCTGAAATTATTTTATTAATCTCAAGATAACCACGGCTGACACAATTGATATTGGCCGGTAGTTTGAAAGGTCGATTTTATCACAACTACGTTTAAGAACCGGTTGCACCTTGCTTATAAGAAAGGAGAGAATTTTTAGTTAATATTGGAGCCAAGTCACCGGCAAACTCCTTCAATATTCGAACAGGAATTCCGTCAGGTCCGGTGGCCTTATTAATGTACATTGCCTTCAGGTTCCTGAGACAATTTCCTCCGAGACGTTGATAGGATCCCTTTTGGAACCACAATACGGAATTGATGGAGGTGTAACTCCATCCGGGACAACTAAGGTCGAGTTTGAAGTGAATAAGCTTGCCAGTAAGTCGGCCTGCGCACATTTCTCTTTTCGCTTCCTTAGCACAGATTTTTTTACAGTTGTTACGAGTGGCCTTATATACTTCAAACGAAAATTGGTTGCGTTTATATTTCTTGTGAGCAGAATTATTTTGTCTGGCTGCTTTGGCGGCTTCTTTTGAAAAGATTTTAAAATTAGGATTGGGATTGGAAAAGGATGATGGGATATATTTATTCATTCCATGTAGAACGGTTTCGAATAAATTGGAAACGGCGTCGTCTATTTGATTGTTATAAAAACAATGGCTCTCCCACGGGAAATGTTGCAAAAATGGCCATAACCCATCATTGTCAGCCTGGTTAAAATGCCATAGACGCCTTGGCTGCTGTCTAAATTCTGGTGGTGTTGCGACAGATATTTTTACTGTTATCAGGTTGTGGTCAGAATTTCCAATTCCAGCATCGACACCCGCTTCCATGGAATGCGGAATTGTTGTAAGGCAAAGATCCAGAATATGACTGCTTGTAGAATTTTGACATTCAAATGTGGAATCACTAACAATATGCGTAAGGTCATGCGAAACAGCAAGCCACTCCGTCTGACTCCGTTTTTTATGGTGGGCATTAAAGTCACCAACCATAATTAATTCGCAGTAGGGATGTTGATTGCGAATGTCATCACATTTGTCTGACAAAACCTCGAAGAAATGCATAGCTTCTGAATCCGTTTGATTGGGGGATTCATATAAACTAATTAAAAAAAGGATTTTATTAAGGAGCGATATTTTAAGTACAATAGTTTGAGCGGTCTTTGAGAAAATTTCGTACTTCTGATGGCGAGCGTACGGTATGTGGGGTTCATACATATGCACACTCCACGTTGCAACTCGAATGCTTGTTCGAACTGGTAGCGCTTGAAGTAGAATTCGTTCTCGTAGATGTTATGAGATAATTTTGTTTCCATTAGCACTAATATGTCGGGTCTGCGTGATTCGAGATGTTGTTGATGTGCGCAATTTTTATTAGTCACGAGTCCACGGACATTGGCAAAATGGATGGTACGGCTATCAATTGTATCTTACGAGGATTATGCCTCGCCCCGCGAATGAATGGCTGATGAATTCCATGAATTTTAAATTAGGAAAAGAAGCTCTGGCAACGAATCTTGGATCCGGAAACAAAACAGCAGTCCATGATATGGAGCCCAACAGGGTCAAACTCACTTATAAAAGCTAAGCAACAAAAAACAACAACAAAAGTAATGATGTCAGTTTACTTCAACCCGACCAAAAATTGTAGCTACTATTCCTCTGAAAAAGGGTCAGACAACTCATAAGACTGTTAACCAAAAGTGTTTAATAATTTCTTTAAAAACCGGAAGAAAGAGGATTTGCGGCCTTACTTTTTACATTTTGAGAACGCGCCAGCTCACACTGTTGAATAACGAATAACTTTATTGCGATCTTTGGCATCGAAGAAATACCAGCAAAATATTTCTTGGAACTAGCACCTCTTAAATTCTGATTACTTCCAAAACTTGAAAAAAAAAATTGTGAGGAAGTTAAAGCAAGATTTTGATTACTGTTTTGAGACGTGAATTTTTATTACCCTCGTACGTATTCTACCCCAACTTATCATACATAAAAGCTGTTGTAAATCAATCGAATGAAATATATGTTTTCATCGTGACTCACCACTTTTCCTAGTTTTCAAGCACAATTTTTTTCGTAGAAAAACGTTCGACATGCCTGCTCCACATACATATACATACGAGTATATACGAGTATATCGATTTACGTAACAAATAAAAATGTATTATATGAGGTAATGACCTTAAATTTTATAATAATGAAAGGCATTGAATGAACACAAACAATATTTTTATATATAGAGTTTAAACTACTTATATACGAGTATATACATAATTAGTATATAATCATAAATTTCTCACAGGTCATGGCTGATTGCAATCATTTTTTTAGATTCTTAAATATTTTATTCATTTTATAGTTTACAGTTCAATCACCCTAACATATACCTACCCTCAAAAAAATCGATATTGATTATTCGATGCGAGCATGACACAAACCCTATTTTTCTTAGATTATTATACGGAAAATCATTTATCTATTATTGTATATAGAGAGAGAAAAACCATGGTCAGCTGAAAATTAGTCAAGTTCATCATCATGAAAATTTTATTATCGCAAAAATTCACAAACGAGAAGAAAAACTGTTTCATTTTCGCAATCGGCGCTTGTCATGCGCCGTACTAAAAATTTATATGACTATATACCGATGTTTCGCGTGTGTGTACATATATGAATGGGCGCTTCATTGTATTTGGTTGGTTATATAAAAGCCGAGTGAACTCGTATCGAAGCTATGTTATGACATCGTTCAAAATTTTTCAATGACTTCTTCTATTGCTTAGTTGTTATACAAGGAAAAAAAATTTTTCAGTTTTTAAATTATTGCTTCCACATTTCCCACGCAAATATGTGTGTACAAAATACAAGAAGTACTAAAAAAACATTTTCACTCTCAATTCCGGATGCAGTCGCCTGTATACAATATAAATAATAAAGTCAAACTGCATACAAAAACTATATATAATAAATATATAATCAGGGTTGCGATTACGATGATGAGTAATCCGGCAAAGAAATCTATAGTTTTGTATATGGATGTACATATATTGAAAGCGATATTAACACAAAATGTGTTAACTATTAAAACAAATACCGCACATCAATTTCACAACCAAAACAACTGATACGAGTATATAAAATAAAAAAAATGCATTGTCTCAGAAGATGTCTTATACGAGAGTACAAGTAGAAGTATATTTGCTTTGCACACACAAAAACATTTTTTTTTCTATAACCGCGTACACTTCATCATCACATCGCGTATCATACAAACAAAAAAACACAAGTTGCATTGTTATGTAGTTGGAGTTTAAAGTAAAATCATGACTCTTAAAAAAAAAAAATAATAAAAAGTCAACAAGAAAAAAATTGTGGTAGGTCAATACGACGACAGCGCACTAATACCTCAACACATACTAAATTGGGTTTAAATTTAACAAATTTTTTATTTTATTCATACATATAATCGACAAAGTACATATGTACAAGTTTTACATATATATCACTTAAATAAAATTTTAAGAAAATATAAAATTGATGCAGGAAGATTGAGAGAGAAAATTTTATGTGTTGTAATAAATTTTATTTTATTTTATTTTATTTTACATACGAACGAGTACGAGTGTACATGCTATATACTAAACTTCAGCATTATAATAATATATATTCATGGACAGTGTATATATGTACATACGAGTATATATACTTGTTGTAAGACTCTGACTTACCGCAAACTTAACAAAAAGTGAATAACAATATATTGTCATATACCACAAACGATATTTTTATTTATTTTGGTGGATCGAAATGATGGGAGGGTATAGCCCTGATTGTGGGGGGATCCATGTTTCGTAAATATTTTGAATTTATCGCAGGAGGCGACTAAATTTGGTTTGAAGAAACTGTACGAGTTAAAAATGTCAACAAAATCGGATGCAGCCAACATAACAACGAGCCCACGCTTAAGAATCCGCGACATCAGATTAAGAATCGGCTCGAGAAACGTGCCTTGTCTCCAAAGGCTATACATTGACTATACATATCTACACAGTGAAGATGATCTCGTAAATCTTGAGTATAGATTTTTATTGAAGCCAAATTGCCGAAAGCTAAGCCCAAAACTGATTGGTTTGATGAGGAGTGTCGTCTGGCTGTTGAGCAACGATATATATCCCATAATGAAGCACAAACGAGGTTGAGGATCGGCACGTGGAACGTGCAGTCACTTCGAAAACCTGGCGCGTTTGACGGCCTTATGACATCTATGGGAGTATCGGTTGGAACTCGTAACGCTCCAAGAAACTCGATGGCCTTAAAGAAGATACCATGTGTCCCACGGCTATACGTTTCTACACAGTGGAGATGACCTCGGAAATCGTGGAGTTGGATTTCTCATTGGACCACAGGTAAAAAAGGCTGTACTGGACTTTCAGGCAGTCGATAATCGAATGTGTAAGCTTCGCTTGCACATGAGATTATGGCCAACCTGTCAATTGTATGTGTACATGCGCCCACTAATGTAAGCCAACCCCAAGATGGGCTCTATATTTGAGCACGATGTCAGATTGTTGATTGACGACTTTAATGCTAGAGCTGGCAGAAATCAGACCGACTTATGTAACAATATAGGTCCGTACTCCCGACACGAAACTGCGACCGAAAATGGGGAAAGAATGATGTACTTTGCGATCGCTCATGATCTCAAAGTGGCAATTATATTCTTTCGTCATAAAAACATCCATTTGGAAACATGGCCACATCCACGTAAAACATCCCCAAGCCAAATTGAACATGGGTTGATTTCTAAAGGGCGGGTTCGGATTGTCCAAGACGTGAGATCATTATCTGGTCACTGCAAAGCTACGATGGAGATTTATGTATAGGTCAGGGAGAACAGGGTAATATACAACGCGATTCTCCTGTGAAGGTCTGATAAATGAAGAAACGCAACGTAAATATCAAGATCTTGTCAGCAATAGCATTTTGCGATCTAATTACCAATATGATGTAGTGAACAGTGTATGGGAAGTATTGAAAACCCTGTCGATGCTGCCCAGCACACTCTCAGTATAGTGAAAACTAAGCCAAAAATAATTGGTTTGATTAGGAGTGTCGCCTTGCTATTGAGCAACGCAATATAGCCCACAATGAAGCACACTCGGCTTACAATTGTTCAGTTCTTGCTAGCTAAATGCATTTGTAGACAGAAGTACAACAACTCAGCAATGAGCGTTTCTTTAAAGGAATCACCGAATTGCACCATACCTTAAGATCTCGGTCAACTGCCATTCGGGACCAAGATGGAAACCTCTGTATTAACGTCAATGCAGTACTCGATACATGGCGTGAAAATTTTTCTTCCCCACTTAATGTTCCAGAAGTATCACAAGCTGTTTTTGAGTACCCTCAAATACAGACCGCAGAGATGTTCATTGAGGATCCATCCTATGAGGAATTCACAATGGCCATGCAGAGATTAAAGAAAAATCGTTCACCAGGAGTTGATTGCATTAATTCAGAGCTCTTGATATTAGGAGGGCTAACTTTGTGGAACTGTCTTTTCGACCTTGTTCGATTGGTATGTTGAAATGAAGTTATGCCTGACGAATGGAAAGTGGCCGCGTTATGCCCAATATTCAAAAAGGGTGATCGCATGAAATGCGAAAACTATCGCGGTATAGCTCTCCTTTGCACAGCATATAAGTTACTGTCATACATTATCTTGGGAAGAATTACTCCTCTAGCGGAGGAAATTGTCGGTGACTACCAAGGAGGATTCCGTCCAAATCGGTCAGTCACTGATCAAGTTTTTTCGCTACGGATGATTATTTCCAAGTACTACGAAACATCTCGCGATGTACACCAGGTATTCCTAGATTTCAAGCAAGCCTATGACTCGATCAATCGAGAGAGATTATGGTATGCGCTTAAATATTTAGGAGTACCAAAAAAATATGTACATCTGTGTAAAATGACAGTAACGCAGTCACAATGCTGTGTCAAAGTTGAGAACAGGCTATCGAGAATTTTTGCAATTATTTCTGGTGTTCGACAAGGAGATGCGCTGTCCCCGATACTTTTTAATCTCATGTTGGAATATAACCTTCGTAAAAGTGAGACACTTCAGGACAGTATCTTTTTCGGACAATCCAATCAACTTATTTCATATGCTGATGATATCTGAGTGATTGGATTAAATGACAACGGAGTGAAAGAGATAGTTGATCCACTGGAACAGTGTTCAGTTTCCGTTGGTCCCAAAATCAATGAGTCCCAAACAAAATATATAATCTCTGGTTTTCGAAACCAAACGCAACTGATATCAGTTGTGGTAACCCCACGTTTGAAGGAGTAATAAGATTCAAGTATCTTGGATCTCTCATTACTCACGATAATAGTGTGGGAGAGGATATCAAGTTTCGGCTTGCCACTGGCAATCGGGCTTTGTATCCTCTACGTCCACTGCTGAAATCAAAATATCTTGCAAATACGGATAAGCTGAAACTGTACAGAGTGTTGATCAGACCCGTTGTCATGTATGGATGTGAGAGTTAGACTTTGACGGATGAGTACGGAAGATGGCTTCTAACATTCGAGAGAAGAATCATGCGTGTGATATATGACAAAACGCGACGTTGATGGCACATACCGAGTTCTATTTAACCACGAGATCAGGAATTTAATGCAAATTCCTGATATCGTGCATGAAATTACGGGCTATTACTGGCCCGTACCGTGTAAACAATCTTGCTCCATCGGTTTCAATGACGAGCGAGCCCTTCAGATGGCACTCTACACCGTGGAGCCATCGTCATTGGCAAAAAGGCGGCTGTATTATTTGGCTCGGATCAGCACGTCAAAACCAGCGTACTCGCTGTCCTTTGATTTCATGCACGATATCAGGAATTCGCATTAAATTGCTGATATAGTGATTGAAAAGAGCTCGGTATGTGCCATTAACATCGCGTTTAGGGCCATATATCACACGCATGATTCTTCTCTCGAATGTTAGGAGTCATTTTTGTACTCATCCGTCACGTGAAGTTTATCCCTGATTTGTCCCAAAATTGTTTTTGTAATTTTATTAAAAAATTTGGGCATATAATTCGATACCGAGAACCTAATACTAAACCCAGTTACAGTATTCACAATTTAAAAGTCTTATCAAATGTACGAAAGAGTATCAACTACGGAACTCGTTGCTCTTCGAAGAAACTCGATGAAGCTTAATATGGAGACTATTCGTGTCTCAACACTATACAGGGGATATCATCGTTTCGTTAATATACCCATGGAATACCACCACACCAGGGCTAACTACAGGAGGCGACTAAACTGGTTTGCAACAAAATATCAAAGTGTTAACAGTGTCAACAAAACAAAACAACATACCCCCAAAACCACAACGAACCACCATTTAAGTACGCGGACGTGAGATTAAGTTTTGGCACAGGAACTTGGAGTCATTAAGAAAACGTGACTTGTTTTTCACATAAATGAAAGAGTATCGGTTCATGGCTCTCCAAGACACTTAGTGGTGTAAAAGTGCAAAGCCATATTCAAGACCATATTCTAGATTGACCATATGTGGATTTCAAATGGGTGGGCCCAACACATAAGTTATTATCTGTTTTTAACAAAGTGGTCTCTTCTTACCACATGTGGCCATTGCACAGCCACGATCGAAATTTTCGTACGAATCAGGAAGAGCAAAATTTGACAATCTTATCAGCGACAAAATTTGGAAATCTTATCAGCATTAACATTTTGCGATCTAATTAACAGTCTGATGAAGTGAACACTGTCGGGCTCTATCTAGCAGACCACAAAGATGTTCATTGAGGATCTATAATTGAATACGAGTGACGGACGATACAAAAAATGGCAGTAGTATTAATTGTGTAATAATCTAGGTTAGGTTAGGTAAGGTTGAGTGGCTGCTACAGCACAGATGGACCGGCGACGGCCCATTGTAATACTACTGGATTTTACTTCCCTATTACCGTATTCGACCACATTTTATTCGCTGAGGCTACGTGTCTTAATGGGCACCCGCAACTTTACCCTTTCCGGTAGCAGTTGAAGAGTTGTATCATTCCTCGCTAGTCCGTTCGCCCTGCAGTTCCCCATGACGTCCGAGTGGCCGGGGACCCAGACTATCTGAATGTTGAAATGATCACTCATCTCATTCAGAGACAAGTGGCAACCCAACGTCACTCTAGACGTCAGAGAAACAGAGTCCAGCGACTTGATTGCCACCTGAGTAATAATCTAAGGTTATATCAAAAACGTTGAGCGGTTTTAAAATCAGTCAAAATATGACATGTTGAGTTAATAATAACAATGATCAAATTTTAAATGAATGGTGGGCAATTATAGGTCGGGATGTCATGACCTCTATTTCGAAGACCACTCTAGAAGAAGAATCAACAGCCAAGGATGACGCCTATATACGATCAAAAGTTTTAACTATAGCTAACCAAAGGTGCAGATAGCTTGACGATTACGGAACATACCATACGTATCGGTTATAACCAATGCTAGCTTGAAGTGGTGGTAAAGGACATATTTAGTTAATGAAATTTTCGTTCTTCGTGAAGATTAATAAGCTCTGGTAACGTTAAGTATTGTTTGGAGCTGTACCACACTCAGAGAAATTTGCGGAGCCCAATAAGATGAAGTATCACGACGAGGGACATTTATTTACAGTTGGTGACAAAACGGGAACGATATTTGGAGCCACTACGAGTTCATTTGTTGATGGAAGAGAGATACTTCAAACAATGGTACAAGTAACCACACATTAGTGGTGCATGAGACAGAAAGCAGCGTAACAGAGGTATTAGACCGTTGTCATAGGACGTTGACCGTTGATAACTGGCATTTATCTAGGAATCGATATCCTGATAAAGGTTCAATAAACACTGATAAAGACAGTAGCTTAACATTAAGAACCATCGGAGAAAGTAGTAGATACACCTGGACGTAATATACGAATGGCCATATACGGAGTGGTAATAATAATATAGCTTGAAGTGGCGGTGATGGTGGTGGTCATATAATATGGTGAAATTTTCGGTACGGACTTCATAAAGAATAATTTGCTTAAAGCTGTCACCATACTTACAGAAATTGGAAGAGTCCACTAAGAGGAAGTATCAACACAACGAGGGGCATTTACGAGTGATATAGGATAACTGGGAGTTGAGATTTGGGCGTGAATGGACTATAAGATTCCAAAAATTGAAACTGGACTCAGTGGAATGATTTTGGGAGGATATGGAAAAGTTTCAATGGGATAGATGGCACTAAAAATTCTGATAGCAAAGGTAGAATAGTGATATCGATCTAAGTAAAAAGACATTTGTATATAATGTTATGTATGTCTACCATCGAAGAAATTACAGAAGTCATACAGTAGGATAAAAGTTGAATATATAAGCATGATATAATCAAAACGATTGTGCTTTCACAATACTTATGTAGCTCGTTAAACCTATAATAATTAACATGTCTTAATTCAATTCAAATAAAAACGTTTCTTGCAGGAACTACTTGGCAAAATGCATTGTTTATTCTCACATAAAGCTTTTCATAATTTTATCCGAAAGGGTTTGTTCGAACTAACTATATACGAACCATTATATAAAATGATTTATGAGTTGTTTTTGTATTACAAAAGCAATCGACCACCATCATTGATCGTGATAAAATGTTCAGTAATAAACTTTTTATAGTTATTATTTTTTATATAGTATGAGTTATGACTGCCTGCAATTGTGTACATACTCGTATATATCGACTTTATATCGATTGCTTTTATATACATGGTGTAATATAAAATAACCTTCCACAATAATTTTCCACTTAATCTTTATATATAGAAATTAGTTAAGTACACACAACAATGTATATAAACAAATGATTCGGCATATTATGTACATATACACATACAGCAATCCCTCGTTTTACGGAGACTCGCTTTGCGAAAATTTAAGGTTACGAGCACGACTAAAATTTCGGTATACGGACGAATTGTACACTATAATGAATGTACAGATATCAGTTTTCTCGTCCGTTACGAGCTCACTAAAATAAATCAAAACGAAATTTTCAAGATAGGGTATGAAGCTGGAATGAGATAAGTAGACCAGATTGACATTTCAGATCTCCTAGGAAACGCTGATAAAGACAAGAATTTTTTATGCTAACAGATAAAAACACCGATGGCAAGATTCTTTTTTAGCAAAAATATTTTTTGAGAATGAGCCATCTACAAAAACAAGCCTCAACATAGCAAGACAAATTGAAAATGCGATTATGTGCTAGAATGTACTAAGAGTCGAACAACCTAGCCAGACAAACCTCATTAAAGAATGTTCAAATTTGAATTAACTTTTTAAATTTGCCGCCATTGGATTTTTTACACTAAAATGGTTTCTGTTTATTGACAGCTGCCAAGTATAAGCCTTGAAGTTAGTAAATATGGAGAAGTATACGATTAAACAACGCGTCTTCACTGTTGAAAATTATGCAGAAGTTGGAAGAAAATTACTGCTTTTAGTGAAAGTAGATATTAGTGAAAAGCTAACCACATCAATATATCTTCGTACAGCAATTTTTACCTAAAGGCTTACAGTTAACACAACAATTATTGCCAACTGATCATGGATTACGTAGCGCATTTATTAATTTGGCACTTGCAGCAAAAGGAGACAATCATGATTTTTTTTAACAAAGAGACCTTTAGTGATGAAGTACATTTTAAAATTGCTGCATATAAACAAAATGGTCAAAGGTGAGATGAAAATCGACAAGATAAATTGGAAAAATAATATATGTGTAGTTTTTGATCTGGTCGATTAATTGGTCCATAGGTCTTTGAAAATTGAACTAGACACGCTGTTACTGTGAATGGTACTCGTTATTGAACAATGATTACTAACTTTTTGTTTGACGAGTTTGAGCATATTAATGTGCAGAATATGTAGTTTCAACAGGAGGGTGGAATATTTTGAAATAGACATTTGCTGATCGAATAATTTTAAGAAGTGGAACTATTTTTTGGCCACCAAGATCATGTAATCTAACACCATTAAAAAATTTTATTTGGTTTTTTGAAGAGCGAAGATTACACTTATAATCCATTCATTTCTGGAAGAAAACATAGCTTCGAGCAAATTACTCAAATTGAACCACAATTATCTCAACATGTGTTAGGCAATTTTATTTAAAGATCGATGTAGGGCTAGAAGAGGTGGCCACAAAATATGCTGTATAAGATAGCAGAAAATTTTCAGCAGAAAAAATGATTTTTATACTCGCCACCAGGGGCACTACTATCGCCAAAGAGAATTTCTTCTGCTGTCATTTTTGTATAGCCAACAGAATTTTTCTGTAAATTTTTTAATTTTCTTCAGTATTTAACTGCAAAATTATTCCAGATTTCAAATAAAATATGTATATTATTTCCATAAGATTATAATATACTGTATAAAACATATTAATTTCATCTAGAGTTTAGGCACTTACTGTAAGCTATGAATGAAGCCCCTGTAATAAATATTTCAGTTTGACTTTCCAGAAACTAAGTCATCTTATCTCTATACATACAACTATGAAGTTTGAGGATAATCGACCGAGTTTGAGCGCCTCCAGAATTTTTCAGTTTTGGCCCACACATAAAAATCAGTTTTTTCACTGTGAGCTATGGATGGCCCCCCTGTAACCAATATGCCATTATGATTTTCCAATAGCTTAGGTGACAATACATCTGAATACAAAGCAATATTGGTTACAGAGAGGTCCATCCATAGCTCACAGTGAAAAAACTGATTTTTATGTATGGGCCAAAACTTTGAAAAATTCTGGAGGCGCTCAAACTCGGTCGATTATCCTCAAACTTCATATTTGTATGTATCTTATCTCGATGACTTAGCTTCTGGAAAGACAGGGGCTTCATTCATATAGCTTACAGTAGTTAAACTGGAGATGAAATTAATATGTTTTATACAGTATATTATAATCTTATGGAAATAATTTACATATTTTATTTGAAACCTGGAATAATTTTGTAGTTTAAGTATTGAAGAAAATTAAAAAATTTACAGAAAAATTCTGTTGGCTATACAAAAATGATAGCAGAAGAAATTCTCTTTAGCGATAGAAGTGCCTCTGGTGGTGAGTATAAAAATCATTTTTTCTGCTGAAAATTTTCTGCTATCTTATACAGCATCCACAAAATCTGACATTCTTTTATATTATTACTTTGGTGTTTTATTTAAATTCCCATAGTTGATGAGATTATGTTTTAATTGATTGATTAGACTATAGCACCCGGATAACTTCGGGCCTGTTTCTACAACCGTTTACATAAAACAATAAATAAGGATATAAAGGTATTTTAGTTAGGAAAGAAGGACCCGGTTACAGACACCTAACAAATTGTGACTAAACTACTGTTGCCACAATAATTGATGAGATAAGAGTCTGTATAAAACATTTAAACATCTAAGAAAATTACAAGTAAAAACTCGTTTGGTTTTAAAAATGTGTCGCCAGTTGTACCTTAATGGTTATAAGAGAGTTTCTCCAAAGAAAGAGTTAGGCCAAAAGTTGACATGCTCCGGATGACATAAAAATTCTGGCGGTTTGACTACCTACATTCTATATCATGCAACCCAGTATTTTGTATGAAACCGCAGTCCGGTGGCTGGCGAGTGTTCTAATCTGAACCATTATGGAAAGAGTAAAGAAGGGATCGAAAATTATCTAATCTTTTAAGAATTGTATTGGAAGATGAGAGTTGAAACCACTTATTGCACATTGAGTGTATAAGAGAGGATATCATGGTTCACCTTAAGTACGAAAGATGGCTTCTTACATTCGAGAGAAAAATCATGCTTGTGATATATGGCCCAAAACGCGACGTTGATGACACATACTGACTTCTGTTCAATCACGAGATTAAGAATTTAATGCTGGCTCGGTCACGTTTTGCGTGCTGATCCCAACCAAATGATACAGTGATTTTTTAAGAGAGTAGAGAGTGATTTGGCTGGCTCGTCAAAGACAGCGTAGTCCGATGGTCACCTCAGAAAATGGTTTCCTTATCTTGGACGACTTTATCCTGGGATCTTATTCTGGACAGCATACTAAGCTGGAACAACATAGAAATAGTTAAGAGAGGATTGATAATTTTCTACTCCTGTAAGAATGGCATTGGTGAAAAATGGAGGTTGGAATCACTTACTGTACATTGGCTCTCTACTTCAGTCATCGAACCCAGTATTTTGTATGGAAGCGCAGTCCGATGCCACCTCAGAAAATGGGCTCCATATCCTGGATAGCATACTAAGCTGGAACACAATGAAAAGAGTAAAGAAGAGATCGATAGTTCTCTACTCTTGTAATAATTCCAGTGGCCAAATATGGGGGTTGGAACCATTAATTGTACATTGGTTTCTTCTTCAGTCATTTAACCCAATATTTTGTATGAAAATATAATCCAACGGCCACCTCAGACAATTGTATCATCCTGGACGGTGCATCGATACGTATAATTGGTTCGTAAGGTCTCAGTTAAGACGCAGTTAGGGTCTATTATGGCCAGTAATTTATTTAAAAATGTATAGAAGTTCGAACGCATCTTTAACTTTCTAATAAGATCGCATAGTCATTTCGATGTACGCATACTATCCGCAAAGCGAGGGCATACTGTATATATAAATAAGAATTTATAAAATAAAATTAAAAGATTTCTCTTGTTATTTGTTAAACAAATAAATAAATTACTAGCAAACCATCTTCATTTGTACAAGCCAAGTAGAAAAGTTAGCGAAATACATTTAATAATGATAAATGATTATTTTAACTTATAATTAGCATTCATTTTAATTTAAGAGCAAAAATACGTTTTATTAATAAAACCGCGTTCGTATACATTTACTATATATGATGCTCTCGATTGTTGTGTACCAAGGAAGTGCAGATCACTTGATCATATATACTTGTATATATAGTCTTAGATCAACATATATGAAACACTCCACTTCTTAATAAATGGCATAATTTGAATTTTATTATGCAATTTTATGTCTGTCTAGACAAATTCTTTTAATTTCATCTTGTTAATGTTGGAATTATTACTGTAGTTATTCAATTTTGCCATATACATATATTTTGACTGTACATATATAATATATACATACATTTATGTATATACGTATATTTAAATTGTTTTATAAATTTATAACAATAAATGATTACGTACCTACATGTATATGTATATATAAATTGTTAGCATATTCGCGGATATCATAAATATGCATCTTACATATTATTATAAGACGCGATTAGAATGACATATACAATAATACATACATATACATCTATATATTTGTATATGTACGTATATAATACTTATCGCATACTTAACGTATAAAGTTTGTTGATTTTATTCGAGTGTAAATATTTGTTGATTAGGATCCATGACGATAAGTATATACATGATACCAATATTTAGCAATTTATAATGGGTGAAAATGATGAGAAAAATAACAACAAAAATTGTTCAAAATTCTTCTTTGCTTTTCTTTTCATTTATTTCTTATTTTTTAAAATTTAAACCTGACCCAAATTTCAAGAATGATGTCTTATATTTCGGTATGTACTTTCGATAAAGAACGATAATGTATATAATCCTTCTGTGAATACATACGTAATGTCTAAAAACGAATAATAAATGTCTTTTGAAAGGATTCTTACGTATAATTAGACAATTAATTAATCAATAAAAATTAATGATGGGTCAAGATTACAATTTTTAATTCTTAAGGTATAAATAAAATTGTACAAGATGCATATACAGCAGCACCGATTAAGATTCTTATCACCAAAATTCTATTCTTGGCATAGATACCCATTTAAACACCAAAACTGAAGATCGGATAGTTAAATCTAAGATGAGTAACGTTAACATGATTTTTAATAAAAAATATATACTGAATAGCATACTTAGCTGGAACATAATGGAAAGAGTAAAGTAGGCTTTCATAACTCTCTATTCTTGTAAAAATCCTTATGGTCAAAGATGAGGGTTGGAACCACTAACTAAACATTGGCTCTATACTTCAGTCATCTAACCTTGTATTATGTATAGGAATGCAGCGCCCTCCTCAGAAAATTGTAACTGTGTGTATCCAGAGCCTCAACTTCGGAGATTATTTTACATCTCATTCCAAACAAATGCCAACGAGTACAAATATAAAGCTCAACGAGTACAAATCGACTATAACATCCCGTCACCATTCTTCTAAAATCATTCAGTTATGAACCCTGAGGTTGATGGGAGATGAACTAATTGCAGATAAAAGTCGGAAGAAATACGCTTCTGGTCACGAAATGCCGTCTCTTACTAATCAGAATCAATAACGAGGACCAGAAAAAATATATATGAGAGCACATCTCCTAAATGATACGACAGAGGTCAGTAGATATGACGTCATGAATATTTAGAGCTTCGTCAAAAGCTGAGATTGATTCGAATAAAACGAGAGAGAAAGAAAGCCGGTCCATCAGGACAGATACTCTAACCTAATTCAACTTATATCTTACTTGACATTGGTGTTTTTACTCATTAAAAAATCAGAACTCACGTTAACATGCACCCCGTCACTCAGGATCGATTAGCTCATTGTAAAATCCCTTCCCAGACGTACACTGTCAGTCCAGATATCTGTCTGTTTGTCTAATGATGTCCAAGATATCCGGTATCCTTAAGGTTGTCAGTTGATTCTCAAAAAGAAGTTTGCGTTGTTCTGAATTTTATATTCATGGAATAATGGCCAGCAAGATCTTCGAAGTGCCTATATCATAATTCAAGAAGGACTGAGATCTTTGCTGATTTATTATTGTACCAAATAAGATTTTGAATAGGCAACAAGAAATGAAGTTCTCTCACCTTTACTGTTGCAGGCCATCAAAGTGATAGTCGATATCTCTTTTAAGAAATAATAACTATACTCTTAGAACGTTCTCAGGCCTCTCAAAAATAGAAGCTGCTCCCAAACGAGCTAATTTATCAACCAATACATTTCCTTCCAAGTGACTGAGTATCCAGTGAAGTATAACGTCATTTGGACTCCCTAATCGATGCAATGTAACAATTAAACAGTATCCGAGTCAATTGCCCTTAGTGCAGCCTGCCTATCATAGAGCCAGCCTGGCCTCTGCCATTCATTTTCTTTGAGGCACTCTATGTGATTAGGTAAATCGATTTGGTGCAATGTAATTTGCATATGGCCTATAAATTGGAATAGTAGCAGCTCGTACTCGATTTGGCTTCGGCGTAACGTTGGATTTTAAAATGGAACTGTGAAAGAGTTGAGAGTGCTTCGTCTCCAAAACAGATAACAAAGATAAAAACAAAGTATTTCGGTTTTAGAAATATATTTATTTTTAATGCAGTCTTATCACATTACGAGCTTCATAAACACGGCTTCAACGGCAAAATTAGGAAAGTTCGCATCTTATTTAGACCGGCCTGGTTTGAACTTATTCTAGACAGCTATCTGGATAGCTTATAATCTTGGTTATCATTTCTCTGTATCGCTGAATATAACTAATAGGTATTGGAGCTGAAAACAATCGTTCACCTTGGGGAGAGTAAAATACCATCCTGATGCCACTCAATAGCACGAATCTGAATTTACAATTTAAGTTGGGTTTTAATTCCAAACTCAACAATTGTTGGTAAGATTGTTAGCTATTCTGAAGTCCGAAGGGCATTTTGAAAAATTCAAAAGAACCGAAATGGTTTTGCATATTAACCGTCTTAAATACATCAACAGGCGCAGCAAGCATTAGATAATTTGCCCTTACTTCTTACATACATTGTTGGTGAAAGCTTTGCTTCCTTCAAGACGAAGAAACATTTTGAATATGCGAGATCGCGATCCGATCGGGATCTGTAATGGCATTTAGGTCATGATAATCTCCACATGGTCAATCTATCCCACTTTTATTCTTAACCATGACGAAGAGAAGATGATACCAAAGAAAATGACAGTTGGCATAAATTCAATTGAGCTCGATCAGTGCGGTTTTGTGTATCTGATCGGGTCCAAGTGGTATGGACTTAGATAAATACTGTTTTACTGAACTTTTGTAATATGATTGTTCAGTTAAAGAGGGACACATTTTCAAGATTTGACTGTACCCGATTTTAGAAGTTTGTCGAATATACATACAGATGCTTTGACCGTAGGTGGTCATTGCACTTTCAGCCATACTATAGATGATATTGGGTCGAGAAGTTACACCTTCAGTTTAGGATGAAAATAATTAACTTAACTCGTAAACACGTGACGAAAACGTCCACCAATCGAATTTTTTGATTGAGATATATGTTTAAGTCCCTTATCTGTTGAGATTGCAAGGTAAATGACATTTTCTTGCAGAACTGGCGAATTTATGGTGGCAGTAGCCACTCCGTCAATGTCGATAAAAACACGTTTGCTTTTACCGCTTTTAAATTGATTTTCTCAAGTTAAAATCGAAAGACGCTGTAAAAAGTCGAACTGTAAGGTGCTGAATGTAGAGAAAAACACTGGGCGTGTCTGTAGATCCATTCCAGAATGTCGACTATTGGTTTATTGCCAAAAGTATATATAGTGGTTACACAAACTTTTAGGAAGTCAACGTTTTTTTGTTTTATTCGGAGTGATCGAAATTATTCTGAATAAGCCAATTCACTATATCACCTGAAAAATGTTGGTATATTGAGAATTGTCAGTCTGCAATTTCGATTAAAAACTGCGCAATTTGAACTAAGTCAGAAAAGTTTTTGGATACAAATTTGGGCAATTTAAAAATTCATCGGACTAAGTATTGGAGAAATAATGTAATTATGAAGCCCAGATAGCTCATCTATTTAGCTTTTCGAAACATTTAACATATTAATCCGAACAAAGCAAATGAACTGCCCAAGATACCTCAATTCTTCTGAAAACCACATCTTCCCAATATATCCAAGTGAAAAAAAAACATCTGACAAATTATGAAGACACACACAGAAGCAACTACGAGACATCGTACAGGTTGAAATCGAATTTCAAAAAGAACCACTGAAACCATTGAAGTGATGATTTTGACTAGCCAAATTATTAGGTACCTATAAGCATTGCCACACGGGTGGAGAAATAATTGACTGATTCTCGCAGTTGCAACGTATTGACGGTATTTCAATCGATTCTTAGAGGGCAACGAACAACCAAATCGGTTATATGGACAGAAATAGATACCTAACCGAAATGGTATGAGTTGCAGCAAACAATTCACAACACTTCGAGTTGATGTAAATAGATTAATTTCGTAGAATTCAAAAATAATATTCGTGTAATATAATACTAAATTAACAAGAATAACAACAATGCCGATCACTTTTTTGTGTTATGAAACCTAAAGAAAATTGTAACATCGTATTAGAAATTGCAATTTTCATTATGTGAAAAATATATTATTATCTGTTTGTGAAACTTCTAGCCCAAAGCTTATAACATATTAAGACTGTGTTAAACTCCAATTATCTCGTGTTTTATAATTCAATTATGTAAGAGAAAATTCGTTTGTAAGCTCGACACAACTGTCTGACACAATATGGTATACAAAGAGTGGCGCCTTATAAATAAAACTGATATTAGATTTCTTTACAAAACTCAATTTATTGTTTAACTCCTACATCTGAGCGGTAGTTGACCCGAGACCACAAAGTTACATACAATTTTTAACATAATTTTGTTAGTTCTGAGTTTCGACAGAATAAAAGATCTTGTAACCTAGGCGACATATCTAAACTCCTCGTTTAACATTTCAATTCAGTTTGCGTGAGACATAATAATCGGTCGTTTCCAGTCAGTATATAAGAAGGAAAAACATATTCTTGTAGTACCTGACACCTTATGAATCCATTAAGAACTCATAATTCCCAGTGCTGCAAAACTTTAAATCTATATCAATTCTGAACTCTCTAGCAAGCCCTCTTTTACTACATTAGGACAATTAATAAATTTCACAATCTTTACGAAATATAAACTTCGTTCGCAAATCATTCAAAATTCTAAGTTTTCCGTTTAGACAGAGAAGAGCTTTCAGTGACCTTTCTGTTACTGGCGCTATTACATAATCTTGACTACTTGTTCCAGATTTGGACTATTTTCTATGAGGAGTATCATATGTCTGAACGCATTTAGACAAGATTCCCTAAGTTGCTATGCTTAAAGTATTTTCCATCAAACTTTTATATAAGCTTTGAGACACGGTTCAATAAAGATGATAGTAGATTATAGTATTTAAAATGTGCCTTGACCAGGTGGTACAAAACGAGTAAGTGGATGCTTTTAAATTAAAAAATAATTCTGTTTGATTGGTACACAAACTTTAATGGTTCAGTTCGTGACAGTAAATGGTAAAGTATTGTTCGGTGATGCAAAGTGAACCATTCAAAGAATCATCCATGTGAATTTCTTCTGGTCAACGTAGCGTTTCTGAAACAGAGCTGGCCATACTATAAGAGAAACTGACTTTACGCATTCCTAAGTGTTCCCATATAAGTAAGTAAGCCTCCAACAAAAAAGTATTTCGCACACTTTTCCGAGTCTACAAGAAGTGGTAGTAATTTTTTGACTATATGCCTGCTATTCACTATTAATAAGGAATAGTGTAAAAGACCTATTTAAAGATAAAGTAGCAGCATAAATTAGAACAATCGAACTCAATTACATAGTGGCATTCAAAAAAATAAGGTCGGAGTTATAATAGGAAGAGGCATACAATTAATGCCTTTTGGAAATATGTCGACAGGTTTTAAGGCTCGATTATTGGTTCAGCGATTAGGACAAACCAGACTTGATCAAGCTCGTGACAGTGTAGATATAGTGATTAAACCATTTATAAATGTCAATATACTGAGCGTCAATTCTCTTCAGATCATGAGAGTTATAGAGTTTTTGTTATGAAAGTGTTTGGTAGCTTAACATATTTAATTTCTACCGCCCAGGTGGCACAGTGGTTAAAGCTGCGGCAGTTGGAGCGAGAGGTACCGGGTTCGAATCCCGATAGGGACAGGATGCAAAAGGGGTTTTTCACCACTTCATTTACGTTCGGTGGTGTGAATGAACATAACTATAACCCTCTGTTGGAGTGCAGAATCCACCCTGTCAGTACTATATAGGCTGGCATGAAGCTATGCAATGTGCAGATGGTTGAGTAAATCGGACCTAAAGCCGCACGTCCTCGATTTGGCTGCAAAGCGTGAGGTAAGAACGTAAAAAAGGGAACCGCAAAAGAATTGGGAGTGCCTTAAGCCCCAAAACGGAAAGTCGAAGAAAAAACAATGATGGATATAGATGTCAATTAGGATCATTATACAACAGAGCTCTTATCAGATAACGAGCAAAGCGTTTTCGAAAAGTCAAAACTATATAAATTTTTGAAGAAGCTATTACGAAGCTCTTGATCAAAAGATTGTTGAAATGAGAGAATTCAGTACTCCCACGAAACGCAGAGTAGTGTTTGATGCATCTATACCGACGTAGTCAGATCCTAGCAATATAAGTTGATAATACTTTGTATTCCGAATAACCAATACCACAAAATAGTTGTCTATGTTGATAATTTGATGACTGGAACTGGATACTCCTGGCAATGATGAGTCAGATCAACACTGGAAAATATTTAATCAAATTGGATAAAGCTTCGACTAATCTTCGTCGAGTCGACTAATTCAAAATAACTTTAAGGAAGTTTAACAATAATATCTAAAAATTATGGAATCATTTATGGCCTCTCACTTCCAAAGGCATAAATGGCACGGCATAAAAAGTGAATTGAGAACTACTGGCTTATATTTGGAATACAAATTAGCAAGCTAAGGTCATATGAAAGTGTAGTGTATCAAGTAGAAAGTATTAGTGAGAGTTCGACCTTAATCATGTAGCTACAATAAATCAACTCAGCATACCGAGTATAAAACCGAACCATATTGTGGAATGAATCAAAAATTATTCATTTGCTGGGTTGATATGATCCAATTCTAAACTATCGATGACCGTAGAAAATTATCATTGGAAAATTGGACAACTATTGGAATAGTTAAATTTTGTCCAAATATTAGCGAAAGCATAAATTAGAATAACTCGTCGGCTGGTATACCTTCACGAGGTATATCGACAGATGATGTAGCATCCAGTAGATTATGTTAAAATGGTCGTATATGGATTACTAAAAATGATCATGCTGGCCAAAACCAATGGCGTACGATTTATACAAAGGAACATTACATCAATAAAAGAGCCAACGGACCTGCAACAATTCATTGAGAAAAAGTAGGGAAAGGTTAAGAGCATCAAATTCTACAGAAAAAAGGATTTTGCAAGGCCTATACAAACATTACAGGGTGGTTACAGAGGCAAAATTTTTTTTTTTTTTCTCATTTAAGTCTCTTCTCATGTCTTATGGCACATTCGCGGATGACGTCGTCAATCAATTGAATTTCTAGATCATTGTGTATTTCCCGGTTAGTCACGAATCGGTAAGCGTTGGTGATCATTCGAAGAAATTTATTTTGACTACATTGTATAATGTCTCTATTAGACTTATGAGTACAATCCCATAGCTGCGCGCCATACATCCATATTGGTTTGAAGATAGTTTGATAGACTAGTCTTTTGCAATACAGGTTCATTTTGGAATGATGCCCAATTAACCAGTACATTTGACGTTGTTTAAATCGTATCTGTTCAGCTTTTTGTCTTACGTGATGTTTCCAGTTGAGCCTTGAATCTAAATGCAGACCAAGGTATTTTGCCGAATCAGCCTGCGGCACTTGCGCTCCATTGAGGTATAAGCGTAGATTGTTATTTTTGTGTCGAAGTGTAAATGTCACATGGGTTGATTTAAACTCATTAAGCACAATTTTCCAATCAATTGTCCATTTAGTAACGTCGTTCAATGCTCGTTGCAGATTTTCCACTGCCCTTGATTGTGATTCGTCTACTGACATAATTACGGTGTCATCGGCAAATGTACCGATGAATGTTTTATTCGTAGGTATGTCCGCAGTGTAGAGAAGGTAGAGGACAGGTCCCAAAACACTTCCCTGCGGAACTCCCGCTAACGTTGGATAAAAGTCAGAACATATTTCTTCATGGATGACTCTGAATTGACGATCAGAGAGGCAGCATTTTGAATATCAATCCCTCGTGCCAAACCCTATCAAAGGCCTGGGATACATCCAGAAATACGGCGGGGCAATATTTCTTTTCTTCTAACGCTTGCTCTATTACCGTAGTTATTCGATGAGTGGTTGTTCCTGAACCCAAATTGAAAATCAGGGACGTTTACCATGGGCTTTAGACGTTTCAGTAGTAGTTTTTCAAACAGCTTTGATAGGGTCGGAAGCAGTGAAATTGGTCTGTATGATGTTACTTCTTCATCTGGTTTACCAGGTTTCTTCAGCATAATTATTTGGGCCGTTTTGAAGCATTTGGGTACATACTTCAACCTCATACAGGCATTAAATAAGTATGTGATCATGATGATTGCTTTACGTGGAAGCTCCTTGAACAGACCCGGTGATATTTCATCAATTCCTGGTGCCTTCTTTTGGTTCAGACTTTTGTCGATTTCTTGAGCAATTTCCATTGGTGTGACCCTTTTAAAATCCTGATTTGATTGATAAGCAGGTGTTGCGTCAATGTTGGATTGAATGTCATGGGGCTGAAACACTGTTGCAAGGTGTTGAGCAAAGAGTTCCGCTTTTTCTTTGTCTTGTCGAACCCAACTGCCTTGAGCATTTCTTATAGGTGGTATTCGAACTACAGGTCGTTTAAATTTTCTGGTTGCTTTCCATAACGAGTAATCCTTATTCATTTCAGGACCTAGCCCTCTTAGGTAGTTGTCGAAGCAATCCTGTTTGAAGCTTTTAATTAGTCTATTGACTTTGTTACTTACACGATTGAAAGTTGTCTTGTCAGCGGGATTTCTGGTCAGATGCCATATTCTCCTTGCCTTTCTTCTTTCTTTAAATTGTTCTCTGATTTCAGCTGGATATTTGACTTCGAACTCCGCTTTATCCGTTATTTCTGGAGTAGTTAGACTGGCGGCCAATTGAATGTATTCAATAAAATTGTTTGTTTGTTGTTCCAATTCGTCAATACTTTTAATACTAACTTTTAGCTCAACTATATCTTCCAATTTTTCTTTGAAGAGATCCCAATCCGTGAATCGATTAGTTAGGTTTTGCTTTTTCTTTTTCTTGATGACTATAGTGTTTACTGATAACAGTACAGGGATGTGATCAGAAGTTAAGTCGTTAATTCCTTCGACACTAGTGCAACTGGATGAAATACCTTTTGTGATGAAGAAATCAAGTAGATCTGGAATTTTTCCTGCATCCGTTGGCCAATACGTTGGCCCTCTTGGAGAAAAATATTCGCAGTTATTTTCATGAATGACATTGAACAAAGCATTCGCTTTCCCAGGGGAAATTAGCCTGGAATCCCAAGCTGTATGTTTTATATTATAGTCCCCTCCAATAATAAACCTTGAACCGAGTTTATTGAAGACATTATTAAATTGTGACTTCGTTGGTGAATGCCGTGGGGACAGTATGCTGCCGCAATATTTAAATCTGCGCCATTATATCGGATTGAGATCACAGTTACTTGCATATAGCTTTCACGAATATCCTCTTGTTGATTATGTTTGATATTATTTTTTATTAGTACAGCTGAACCGCCTCTGGCTCTTTCACTAGGATGGGTTGTCCAGTAAGAGGTAAATCCCTTTATTCTGATAAAGCTTTTGTTCGAGAAGTGTGTTTCTGATATCAGAGCAATGTCTATGTTGTTTGGCAAAATTTGACATCTTTTTTATGAAATAATTCATTTATTTCTTATATTTGCCGGCTGCAGCTTAATTATTACGAGAGTTTCTCATCACGACGCGGTCTCCAGTTCGATTATTGCCGTTGATCAAAAATGTACATGCACCGGATGACATAAAAAGTCATTTTGTTGTAAAAAAAACATTCATGATCATCTACGATGTGTGCACTAATACGCTAAAATGTTTCGTAAAGTCTCAGTTGATACGCGGTAAGGATCGTTTACGGCCTCTAAGACATAGGTAGATTATCTCATATTTGAAATATGTTTTCGGATCTTAACTATGGATCCAATTAACCTAGACCATCCTAAAATTACATCGTTCCACGCCAAAGATGGGTCGACCTATAGTTATTCTGTCTTGCAGGGGATAATAGATGTTTGGACTCAGTGGTTTGCGCTTTATAATAGATGAGGAGAAACTTTTGAGCCAATGTGTACATTAACCAATAAATAAGAAACGACAACAAAGGGTTAGTATATAGAAGAATAAATTAAAACCATTTTTGTTATCTACTCTACATACATCTCCACCCACAGTAAAATAATTATCTAGATTACATACCCAGTTGTTAATTATTTCAATATCTTAAAACATGTGTGTACATACTCTTATATACAACATATATAGATTATAATACGCGGTCTCCTTGAGACTTAAGAATTTGCATAATATTAAGTTTTGTAAATTAATAAAAATCTAGAAAACGTATAATTTAATTATACATTGCCAAAATCATAACAAAGTTGCACATATCTTACAACAAATTATTAAGTATTTTCCAATAAATCTCAAGAAATATGTAATTAAAGAAAGAACAAATCTTTAATTTATTTTATTGTGAAAATTCAAAGAAACGCCGTGAGTCATTGCGAATCATATAAAAACCATATCTTATATAGCGTATGAGTGTGTTGAAACAATGTATATATGTACGCCGGATATAACGGACATTCTTTTATACAAACATTCAATAGCAAAGAATTTGTATACCTAACCATCAGGTATATGCCATCAAGAAGTCTATTTTAGTAAGAAAAATTTTTTTAAACGAAGAAAAACCAAAAAGGCGAAGGAAAATTAAAATTTTTCATTTGTTATGTAACATAATGTTACAAAGATATCAAACAAAGATAATAAAATCGGTTTAAGATAAAATTTATTATCAATTTTTATTATTAATAACCAAAGGTCCTCGATGTCATAAAATCA
The DNA here is from genome assembly GCA_963932295.1 of Tipula lateralis. NCBI lineage: Eukaryota > Metazoa > Arthropoda > Insecta > Diptera > Tipulidae > Tipula > Tipula lateralis. The sequence goes on along the minus strand of OZ010736.1, from coordinate 34,166,697 downwards.
TATTTTTGTTCGGGGGGCGAGATAGTTGACTATTAAAAAAACCAAAAAAAAAAAATTATCAATATAAATTATAAATCTTGGGTTGGTGACTGTGGACCCAAACATGTATGTATATTCTCTCATTATGTCTATAAGGTATACTCGTATAACGACTTCGTATCCATCAGATAAAATAATCTTATATTTATAACATAATAGGATTTGGAAATGTTTGTGATACGAGTTCGAGCACTACAAAATAAAAAAGGTCAAGCTTTGATATATTATTCCATGAAATGGTTTACGTTTTTATTGAGCAATGTTTGGTACAATGTTCGGATGAATATTTTATATATAAAATTCACTAACGTTCAATAATGTCTAAATCATGCCAATGCAGAGAATATAATACAAGGGCAGTAACAAAAGTTTTTTAAAACACCAAAAATACCAGATCCTTTACACCAAAGACTTCGTCCAAATATTCAGAACGATCGGTTAAAATTGAAACGAGAAAACCCAAAATAGCTGAGGATGCATCAGAGGAAATTCCACCACCAACGAAAACAAAAATTCACTATGTGATTCTTTTCGATTACAAAAAGTGCATGTGGAACGATTTTAACGATTGATAACGTTACTGTGGTTCTGGCCCAGCTCAATGTTGCCGAAGATCCACGATTGACTCAAGAAATTATTGCTGATGAATTGGCCTTGAATACCATGGCTGTATCGCGAAAATTAAATAATCATCTGGGATACGTGAAGAAATCTGCTCGAGGGGCTCTACGAATTTTAAATGAGGTCAAGTGCGTTTTGCTTTATTTTTCCCAAATAAATTCGAAAATAAGCAGTCTTGCAACTTTAGTAAGGTCGTTACTGGAAACAAATTTTGGTCTAAGTACGATCCGGAAACCAAATAGCAGTCCATAGTATGGAGCCCAACAGGAGCAAACCCACCGGTAAAAGCTAAGCAACAAAAGTAATGATGTCAGTTATTTTCACCCGATCATAAATTGTGGCTACTATTCCTTGGAAAAGTCAGGTGGTAACTGCAAAATTGTTAACCAAAGACCGTCTACCAAAAGATATCAAAAATTTGTTGTAAAACCGGAAGAAAGAGGATTTGCCATATTTCCTTGGATTTAACGAAGATTGAGAAATTTTTTTTCTAGTCAACTAACCGAACTTTTGTTACTTCTCTCGTATATAGACACAAAATTATTATTCAACCAAAGCTTGTAATAGTTTTGAATAGTCCAGTTGAATATTTTCGACAACACATGGTTCTATTAAAGTGATTCTGTATATTGTATAAAATCGAACATTAGCGAGATTTTATTCCAATTATCGCCAGTGATCCAATTATCGGAAATTTCACAGAAATAGAATATGTACATATATTTAGATTTGCACCGAGACGACCATAAATTATAATAAACAAATATCTTAAATTTGTATACAAACAAACAAAAAATTAATTGCTTGTTGGTTTTTCTCCAGACTCTACACGTGTAACGGAGCGTGTTGTTTAAAGGTAAAATACAACACGGGGTAGTGTCAAAATATTACCTTCGGAAAAATCGAAATATAAATATAAAAGTTTTTATCAATGGCATGATGAACTTATTATCTGGTTGTCTCTATAGACGGCTACGATATATCAATTGTTATCCGTTCGATTGGTGCGCTCCCACGTTATATTGTTCCATCTCGTTTGGGCCTCTATCTCTTACATGTTGTCCAAATCTCACGACGTCGACTCTCTTGCTCGAAGTTGTTTCAATATTTCACCCAAAAAACTTTGTCTGAATTTGGTACGTATTTTAATCTCTCCAAGATGGCCTCCTGAACTTCCACCGTATACTCCTGGTATTTGCTTCTCTGGAGCACCAACTGCTCCATCTCTAAGTATAACAATTTCCACTGATCCCACTAGAACTTAGCGATGGTACTTCTTTCCAAACTGGTTTACTATCCTCCTTCTTTCAGCTGATAATTGGACTTAAAACTGGCTGTCTATATGATGAGTTACTCAGGTTATTTACAATTTCAGTTTGAGATGTCCAAGCTTCCCAAGTTTGAGATTTCCAACATTATCTTCCGAGCCGTACCTCAGCTGTAAGGCTTCAATTAATTTTTCATTTGATTCCCGCTCGGTTGTAGATAAGATCTGCAAAATTTTAAGAGGTAGGCCAATGCTAAAAGTAGCGCATTTGCACGTAATTGATTATCGACTCCTTCCACTGTGGTTTCGAACTGCGTCTTGAATGTCTGAAGTCTGAAGCGATATCTAGTTGTTGCTTCATCCATTGGCTGTTGTTGAGCTATCAGTGCATACAGCATCGTTGATCCAATATTGGTGGAGTTGGAGTGACCGAGTTTCTCTCGTTTGGATGTAATTCTGTTCCAAACACAGTTTCATAGAGATCCTCTCGCACTTCTTTCATTACGTTCTGTAATCTTAATGCGGTTGTGTGTAAAAACATTCGTTGGACTGACCACCTACAATGTGCGCCAATCGTTAAAAAGGTTTGTAAGGTCTCAGTTGAGACTCGGTAAGGGCCGTTTACGGTCTCTAAGCCATAGATTTTATTTTTTATAATCTTAGCGCCAAATTCGTTGGGAATGACTAGACTCATTAATTTTACCATGGCATTAAGAGTGGGATTTCCAGATGGCTTTGTCGAATAAATCATTTATTTGCTGGGTGAGGTACGCATGCGATTTAACTCGAAAGGAAAAAGTCGAATCCATATCACCCAGTTTACGCTACAAATGTTGATCGACCTATTGACGATTATGGCAATGCAACTTTCGTTTCGGAAGAAGTCGATGAATTTGGTGTAAGCTTGGTTCGCATGGATTTTTATCGCATCCAAATCCGACATCTCTGCTTGTTCAAACTTTCCAAATGAACCTCGTCGCTAAAATTTTTTTTATAAATTTCGGTCAGCTTCCAACTGCTTCATAATCCAATCAGCAAACACATGGTAATGTTACGAAGTCAAAAGGGTTTTGTAACGGTGATTCAAATTTTGCAATGTTTAAGTCACAGGAAGGCCAAATTCTTGTGGCAAATAACATATTCTTGCAACAGGATGACACTACGTGCTACATATCGAACGATGAACATTCTGTCGCTATAATTATTGCGATTTAACGTGTTTTGTTTTTTCACTCTTGGAGCTATCATAGAACAAAGGTTTATGCGAATAAAGCGCAAACAACAGATCCGGCAGATTAACTCGATTTTGGCCACCAAACATGGAATAGTCGACTCGGTGCGACGGTTGAGGTAAGGATAAAAATAATGCAATTCCTTCCCTTAGGAGTATCTCAAGGCAGATAAATCTGTTTCTGCGCAATATGCCTACATAACTTTACATACTTTTAAGTTAGCCTCCATTAAATTAAATAAATTTTATGAAAATTAAATCTTGATAGATGAGTACGAGACAAATGACTTCGAGTACACTGGTTCGGTCATGTTCTTCGTGCTAGTTTAGAATGAATAGTAATGCGACGATCTATTAAATGAGCCCCCCTTTCGGTAAAGTCAAAGAGATCCCTATCTGCGATGATGGCACCACTAAGTTCATATACAACTCGATTCTATGCAAAGCGTGTATATACACAGAGGTCGGCACTCTAAGTGGTTCCAACTTCACGCTACTGAAGCAACCAAACAGTGTATGAAATCAGGTTCGTGTTTTTACAAACATCAGCACAGAATGTTTACTTAACACTCGTTTTCATTGAAGAGGATGTAACGGTTAACCAACAAATAAAGTTTTTAAGAGATGATTTGTTACCTTGGACACATTATCAGTTCAGTAGAAACTATTGGACGTTGCAATAAAACTTGGCATCATCCTATAAAGCCCGTGAAATTCGCACATTTTTTGTTTCCAGCTTCATTTCCTCACAACAACTGTCACTATATTGTTCGAACAGACCCCATGAATGTTTCTATATGGTCCATTCGGCAAGTCAAAGTATAAACTAAAAAATATGAGGTTGTCAACGCTTTAAAGATCTGTAGGGATATGATAATAATATATTGATACTGAGATAGTTGTGAACGGCCTGATACAGTTGATGGGAGTTATACTAGAACTCCGCATGTGGCGTTGGTTGACAGCTAGGGTGCTAAATCAACCAGCCCGTTGAGACGTTGAGTCTCTTTGAATTGTATGGCATCCTTTTGTGTATTCTGTAATGTTGGTTCACTAGGCCTGTTTCCATTTGATGACGGCATAGATTGGCTGTGTGATCGAAAAGATCATACCCGAATTACAGATATAGTTTGAATCGAAACCGTTTCTCGATTTTGGTAATTTTCTATTGTGGCGTGACTGTTCATTGTATTTGTGTGAATCATGACTAATTTGTGTACTTTGCTGTGAGTGCCACAGATCGTTCTTCACCGAGAATAGGGCAAAATATTATCACACCACATTCAGCGTATGATTTTTTGACCCAATTGGACTTCTTGGTCCAACAATCGCGTTGGCTAAGATCTTCCTGGAAAGAAAGTGGTCGAAGCAATTAAAATGGGACGATCTGTTGCCTATAAATGAATATGATTTCTGGTTCCAATTCAGAAAATATATATCATCAATTCAACAATAAGGATTCCTAGATGTATCTCTATAACAGATGAGCAACATATTGAAATACACGGAGTGCTTACGGTGCATGCTTATATTTGCGGACTATCGATGCAAATTCATGTCGTGCGATTCTTATGTGCATAGCAAATCGCGTGTCGCGTCATTGAAAAACAAAACAATTCCACGATTGGAGTTAAATGCTGCAATGTTGCTCTGTCGATTATTGTTAAAAACACTTGAGGCCACGAAGTTACAACCAAGAAGAATTATACTGTAGAGCGATTCATCAATTGTATTATCTTGGTTGCAAGTATCACCACATCGGTTAAAGACTTATTTGTCCAATCGAGTGTGTGAAATTCAAGAAATCCCATTTCCGGTCAAATGGTTACATATACCATCGGAGTTTAATCCAGCGGACTTCATTTTACATAATGACTTCATTGATGTCAGTTTTTATGAACTGATCCAAAAATTTAGTTCATTTCGAAGGCTATTAAATGTCGTTGGATATTGTTATCGATTTGCAACAATTTCTGTAGTATTTTTGGACGAGATAAAAGGTTTATACATCGAACATGAGAGAGATTAACCTACGACGAGCTTTACATCGCTTTGGAGAAACTCGTAAAGGCAGGAATTTTGGATCAATTTTGGTTGGGATGACAAACAAGTTTTAACTGGAATTTTTTGCTGTACTCGTTTACGGTATCGATAAGTAAATCACGTCGAAAGTTTGCATTGCGTACATACTAGGGTGCGTTCACCAATGTTCGAAGTATTCGTGACTGCACTCTTTCCAGTTTTATTATGTTGGAAGCACATGCGGAGCCCCACAACTGAATACCATATGTCCAGATGGGCTTAAGTATCATTTACAGTCTAAACTTACTTTTGAGTGTTTTCCAATTAACCAATTTAGTTTAACACATTTTAAATTGATTTGTTGACGCTTAGCTTCAATATGTTTTTTCCACGTGAGTCTTCTATCTAAATGAAGTCCAAGATATTTAACACTTTCGTGTTGTGGGAGAGCGATGTTATTTATTTTGACAGGCGGACAGGTGAGTTTACGGAGTGTGAATGTAATGTGCGCCGAGCTACGTAACTTGACTTTCACGTAATTTGATGTTGGTAAGTCTGCTGTATAGATCAAGTACAACACTGGCCCTAGTACACTGCCTTGAGGTACTCCTGCATGAATATCAAATAAATCTGTGGATGCGGAATTATATTTCACCAAAAACTTTCGATTGAGCAAGTAATTTTCAATTTTTTCGAAAAGCTTTGAGAGAGTTAATAAGCTAATTGGGCGATATGAGTTAACTTTTGTTTCATCTTTGCCAGGTTTTGGAATCATTATAATAACTGAAGTTTTCCAGATTTCTGGATAATGGCCTGTTTTCAATATAGCGTTGAATATACATATAAGTTATTAGTTTGACACATTTATCCGGTAGATTTGACATCATTTTGCCACTTATCAGATCATGTCCGGGTGAATTTTCTTCTAAAATGAACTTTTTACGGTCAAACAAAGCAATTTCCACGATTGGAGTTAAATGCTGTAATATTGCTCTGTCGATTATTGTTAAAAACACTTGAGGCCACGAAGTTACAACCAAGAAGCATTATACTGTGAAGCGATTCATCAATTGTATTATCTTGGTTGCAAGTATCACCACGTCGGTTAAAGACTTATTTGTCCAATCGAATTCAAGAAATCACATTTCCGGTAATAATTATAATTTGGGTCCAAATACATACATTGGGGTTCAACTTAAAGTATAATGGCTTATCAAGCTCTACATGCACCTGCCGACATCCTAAAATTCCGAGTACAAATCGGTAACGTACAGCATTTTGACTCTATTTGTTTGGTGTGGAAGTTTCCGATATTAAAACCAGAGAATTTCTTGTATTTCCTAGTTCAATTTGGGTTAAAACATTCAACTAAGCACATACTTAACTATCGAACAATTTGTTTAAGTTTTTATTTTATTATTAAAAGCTATATACGAAAACCGAAACTATAAAAACGTGGCTAGATTAGAGAGAAAGATATACGAAAGAAAATCAACTTATATTATAAGAAAAGATTGTTGTTGTCTTTATTATATAAAATATTCGATGGAATTCTTGTATATACATTTACTTATGTACGAGTATATGCATAGCTTATATACTTTATATATCGTTAGATTCAAAACTAAATTATATTGTATCTAAATTTTACATCAATTTCAATTATGGCAATCGTTTGAATATTATTAGACCTATTTCTTATTATTATTCGTTCTAATAAGAATATACAAGTATTTATAAAGAATGTTAGTATAGAGACTAGTTTTTAAATAATGAATAAAGGTGTGGCTAAATTTTGTTTGTACACATGGACGAAATTCATATCTTGGTCGATCGATCATATATACTTTTTATGTAAATTGTAACAATTAAGATATATTTGACTCTGTTTTCCAATTAATTACATGCCTTCGTTAAAGAATGTTGTTCTTAACTCTGACTAAGTATCTGTACAAAATGTGTAATGAACTGTGGTCATAATCAAACACCAATCATGGTTAAATTTCTCAGAAAGCTTGTTCTTTGGAATATTTCATATGTGAAACGCGTTTACGATGATAATTCAAATTATACCTCAGCTAAGTGTCTGTATATTATATACGAGTGCGACCAAACCGAATAACGTAAGACAATTAAATTATCGATTGAAATAGTTTTAGTAAAATGTTGATTAAATTTAAATTTATGAATAGAGGTCATGCAGTAATTTTATTAGATTATTTTTTTTTCTAAAAAGCTTATTCCATTTGTTGATATACTTGATCGTTCATATACTGAGAAGTAAGTAAAACAAGTTTCAATTTTAAGATACGACTATGTCTTAGAAATATAAGAAATGATTATGAATATATACAGAGTTGAGCTAATTTATTAGTGTAGTTATAACTCCTACTATTAAGACGATTAGACTATACCTAAGGCCAATCATTCAAATAGATGGTTGATTAACGCTGAATATACGGGGTGTTTGCCGGAAATACTCACTACAATGTGTGGTCAAAGGTGTGAAATTTTTAACAAAATTTGTTAATATAAAATTAGGTGAGTGTACGTCAAATCGGTACAGTGACCTCCACACACCCAACAAGTCCAACACATAACCTCACTATCAACTACAATTCATGCGTTTCAGTCGAGCGGTTAGATACTATGAGGTGACAACACTTGGCCATGTCTTACAAAGTCGGCCAAAACCTACTGTGAAACATTCAAATGGAAAATGTTATACCGCCCGCTGTATTGACCGAATCGGCGTTTTCCAATTACTATTTGGCATGGCTTAGCAGCAGTTCCTTTTAATGAAGAATATCGGGTCGATTTATGGATACCCTCAAAAAATGACATTATTTCAGTAAGAAGATAATCTAATTCTTTAATTTGTCAGTCATCTTAGCCTACAACACTACCGTCAGCATTATTTTTGTATGAATATATCCAACTCATTAGGCAAACCTCCAGTGAGGCTGCTACTCAAATGCTTATATCTGGTTTAGATTGTCGTAGCCTTTATTTGAAGTGTTCAAGTACGATTTGACTGTGAGTGAATCCTTCACTATTTGTTGGATACGACATTTTCTGTCGAGAATTCTCTAGAATGATCATTCTTTACATGAGCCAACAATACTGTTATGTGCGCTAATAATCAGTTCTCCAGTTTATTGTGCATTCAAGGAATCAATGGAGGATATAACGCATACTGTGAATATTCCCCATAAATGCGTTGCTGGTTGTAATTCATCCAATTGTACATATGAAGATCAATCGAAAAACTCATTCTTCAGACGTTTTAGACGTGAGCTTATTATACATAACATTTCATAAGAGACCATTAGTATCTCGTCGATAAACAAGAATTATATATCGTTTGTTAAAGCATAACTCTAAGGAACTTAAGCGTATTGTGCAATGTCGAACTCTCTACTAACTTTTACCATATAGAATATGAGAAGAATATGATAAACGATGGAGCTGTAATCGTGACAGCTAGTGATAATGATATGGGAGTTGAACTTGAACTCCACAGAGTGGCATTGGTTGACAGCTAGGGCACTGAATCAACCAGCCGATGAAGACGTTTGTCTTATGAAATATATGGCATCTTGTATGTGATCTTTAATATTTATTCCGCTAGGCCGGTTTCGATCTGATGACGTCATTGATTTGTTGTGTGATCGAAAAGATCAAATCAATCTCAATAGGCATATGCGACCGGACTTGAAGTATGTTGCATTTCGTTTTTATATATGTTGTGAGGCTATGTTGCAACAGTTCTAGCGAATTACAGAATTTTGAATTGTAATCTATTTTCGATTATTTCGTTATATACTTTACTATTGTGGCGTGACTATTCGTCGTATTTGTGAACGCCACATAATCTGTTGAGTAGTTCATGTTAAAGAACCAGGGTTCATGTTAAAGGAAAGGTTTATTTAGTTATTGCGTTTTCAATTATGAAGAGCTGAGGCAATTATGGTTCTCCTTTTATTTGTTCCTGAGCACTATGAGTAATTGGGATATATGTATATTTCTCGTTGGTTTACATTCATAGGTCGGTCCAGCATCTTCTCTTTTTCTACACCTAAGTTTAACATGTACACTATTGTCTACAACTAAGTGTAATTGCGTATGCGATCTTAAGGTGGTTGTCGCGTTGTCTATGTGCTCCATAAACTCCATATCTGCCCTAGCCTCAGATGTTATTTGGGTACCATAAATACTTCTTTAGCTGTATCATACTCCTCAATCACTTCACATTCATTTACAACATGGCATGTATACCGAATGGTACGTAGTACTTGTAACCTACTTGTACGATTGTCTCAATACTTGCACTTCGATATATCTTCACTTGTAGATGTCTTTGTCTAATCGTAATTTTGCGATATCGTAATGTTTCCAAAGTACAAGGTTGTAACAAATTCTGTCGAACTGTTTGTATGCAAGATGTAGGTTGTATTTTGGTCTCGATTAACTGAATTATTTACAATATGTATGAGCCTTGGGGCGCTACATATGTACACACATTTTAACTATATGAAATTCATTCATATGACCACTACGAGCACGTTTGCATCGATTGAACGTTAGGATTTTCCATCACTCTTTCATACATATCAGGCAGAACGTTAGGAATTTGGTAGCCAGTTTGCATAAACTAACTACTTTACGAAACCCTGTGAAACCGTTAAATCGCATGGACAAGGTGGCCATTCGACCGGACCATTTCTCGAGAGCCACATATCACTGTAGTCTAGTCCAACCGATGTTGGCCAAACCCAGCATGAAATCCACTCTATACGGGTAATTTTTGTGATTCTAATGAAGTCTCTTGAAGCACATGTGGGTTTGTTGCAGTAAAATAACACAAATTTTGCTTATTGATAAAGCCATGATGTTTTGATTATATTCAGGATTTTTTTTAAACTTTAGAAGATATCTTTGCAAGAGTTTAAGCTGAGATCTTTACTCAAAGTTCGCTACAATGTTGTTTGAGAGATTCCTAATCTCTGTGAACGACGTGAAACCGACCGATTTGGGTCATTTTTAAATAAAGCACTCACATCTGCGATATTTTTGGAACTTCGACGTTGTGCGTAGTAACACTGTCACAGGAACATCTCAAAGTGTAAATATTAACTATGAATTTACCCACTACAGTCAGCACAACCTGTCTGATGAGACGATTATTTGGACCGGAAATTGGAGTAAGCGCTCTTAAATTTGATTAATCTGTTGACAAATATTTCGGTCTATTAGCTTTCGATATTTTATGACTAATAGGAAAGTTTATATCAACTTTTTAATCGATATGAATCTCTTAAACATCTCTGGGACCTTCCCAAAGTAATAACTTTGGAGGACATTTGTATACATACATCATTTTTGCACTTTTGTCGTCTGTCAAAATGATTGGACCATCATTTCTTGCTGAAGAAGTCATGCTGTTGATTGGCCTCGAATTACATTTTGTAGAGATAGCTGAAGAGCTAGTTGTATGCTAACAAACCAAAAGTACTTGACCATCTTATTCGTGACCAAATTATCACTCAATTACATTTCAACAAGAGCTCATATAATTATAATCTTCTCTTCCACTCATGATAAATTTAACATTCTAATCCGGTATTTCCACTACAACTGACGCGAGTTCAACCAGTGAGTTATTTGGTGGATGAAAAAATGTATTTATCAAACAAATAGTGGTTTTCGATGTGGTCGCACTATACCACTATCGAAAATGATTTTATCGAATGATTTTTTATGACCACAAGTATTATTTACGAGAAGCAATCTACCACCAATATAAATTACGGATGTTGACATTTAAACTATTTTACAGAAATAATATAAATTGATTGGGTCGAACCTACCAAAAATTTCTTGTAGTTATTGTTGTTTAAAAGATCGCAAAATTGATAAATCTGTCTTTTTATCTAACAGAAATATATTTTTCTAGACGAAAACGAAAAATTGGATTTTGATTTTATATAGAAAATTGTTTGGCTTAGGTTAGGTTTTTTGTCAGATATCGATCTAATACAAATATTGGGCGGACAATTTTAAAGACACATATCTTTGAAATGATTCTCTAGGGACATGCGTCAGCAACCCAAATGATACCACAGAGTCAATGGAACATGGAAAATGGAATCATTGATAATAAAACTGGGGGACCAAGCAGGCTCAAGTTTTAACATTGTGTAATCATAAAGAGTTTTCCTGCCTGCTATTTGGATAGCTGTCAATTTCGAAGCTTTCATCTTTTGACATTTGACAAGTAAAAACTATAGACTTAACTCTTAAGGCTTTTAAAGATCAATTAATACAAGAACTCAAGCCGGTCGATAAAAATAAACGTCGTACTCGCTGATTGGGTCCTTCAAATGCATCAAAATGATCCGGATTTCCATCGAAAAATCATCTTCAATGGTGAGGCCAATTGTCACCTCGGAAGCTACGTTAATAAGCAGAATTTTCTCATTTGGGACACCCAAAATCCAAGAATGATTGTTCAAAAGCCTCTTCATCGTCAACGTATCATTGTTTTTGGGCTGGCAATGTGATTGGACCTTACTTTTTTTTAAATGAGGCTGATGAAATTGGAAGATATTAACGTTTATGCTCAGTAAGACGCTATGTGCTTTTGCAAGAAAAATTTCTTGACCGTGTTATTTCTCGAAAAGGTGATCATAATTGGCCACCAATATCTTGTGATTTAGCACCTTAAGACTTTTTTGTAGGTCACATGAAAAATAAGGTCTATGCCTAATGCTCCACAATCGATTCAAAACCTGAAAGATGGAATTTGAGAAATTATCGAGAAGATAAAGCCGCAAATGTGCGATTTGGTCATGGTGGAAAATTTCATGATATGGTGCTGCAAGCGTTGCCGTGGCAGGCATTTTGGCTGATATCGCTTTCAAATTCTAATGGTAGGTATTGGAAGGTAGGTGTGGAAGGAAATATTCCTCTTTTCAATGAAAAAAAGATTCATTGATTTCTCTTAAAAATACTCCTTGTTGTATACGTCAAAATGAAACCTCTTATTGGAAAATCCTTTATATATGAATCATCTCTTTGTTAACATTCAAAAAGTGAGGATTAACTGATACCTAAGTTATTCTCTCAAGTATTCATCATTTACTTTGGATGAATTTTTGAAGATAACTAATGTCTTAGTGACTATACCTTTAAAGCTCTTCTGCCGACTGGTATATAAACATTTTAAACCTTAATAATACTTACAAACTAGTTAGGTTAGGTTAGGTTGAGTGGCTGCTACAGCACACTTAGACCGGCGACGGTCCGTTGTGATACCACAGGATCTTACTTGCCATTACCCTTCTGAGAACCAGTTTGATCTACTTATGTAGCGTTTTCGAGAACAGTGAGGCAGTCCATTAAGAACTTACCCAAATATTCATGTTTTTTATGTGCCAAAGCCGGACATGAGCATAGGAGGTAGACTACCGTCTCTTCTTCCTCCTCGTTCATACAGCTTCTGCACAAGTCATTTGATCCTAGTCCTAGCCTCCTCACATTTTCTCCAAGTAGGCAGGGCCTGTGAGTATTCCCACGATTCGTTTTTAAATCACGTCTTCGTAGGAACATCAGTGTCTTTGAGCGTTTCAAGTCCAGCTTTGGCCAGACTTGCCTTGTTACCCTGCATTGGACGATGTTCTTCCACCTTTCATTCGCTGAGGCTACTGCCTCCTTGTTTAGCATGGTCTTGAGTGCCTTAATGGGCTCCCCAACTTTCCCTTCCCGGTAGCAATTGGAGAGCTGTGCAATGCCGCGTAGAGAAACAGAGGTCAGCGACTTGATTCGTGTAGTATAGTTTGAAAACATAGTAAGAATTCTAAAAATGATTTATAAACGATCATTACAGCAAATGTGGGAGACGTATGTTTGAAAGCTGAAGTATTAAATAAGCGTCGATGCTCCGAAAAAAGTCAAGCTTTATAGACACTAATTGAATCCAACAAGCCAAGCACAGTTTTCTAATCGAACATTAACTACAAACATTAAAGACTCGATTATTATTTATATAATAATATTGCTCTCGCTTCATTTAGTATACCAAAAAACTTGATCACCCACAAAATTCGATAAATGATAATTCTTCAAGATTGCTTACAATTTTGCAACAATTGCATCGTCACCTTTCTCTTTCAATTTGTCTTATGAAAACGTTTACCAAATTGTGATATTTGTATTTTTTGCTTTACATCTGAAGATTTATCAGTTCAATGATGATCAAAGCAATATACATTTTGGTCTGAATACCAACAAAAAATTGTAAATATTCAACACCATCGATTACATACAAGTAAAAATATTTTTTACCTTTTAATTGCTAAGTGATTAGGATGTTAAGAAAACTAAAATCAGGTAAGAGAAATCACGAAAATGATTTTTGACAGATCATATTTTTATTTTACATCTTTTAAATTCTGTTTGTTGAAATAAGATTAAATATTTGCTGATGCACACTAAACAGTTTAAGAACCATAACGTTAAGCAAACACTAAAACATCTTAAAAGTGGTACATTCTACTGAACTACATAATCAAGCCAAAATGATGTTTCTATTTTCTTTTCCTACAAAGTGTATGAAGACCGCTCGTTAATAATGATGGATTCCTGGCTAGGCCATGTACCTTGCAGTTTCAAAAACAGTCTGTGACCAGGGAGTTCTGCTCGTGATTTAGAGATGACTGGCAACACAGTGGCACTGATCTTTAGCAAACTGAGTGAAATTTGGACGAAAGTGGAATGGATCCAGGGACTTGAGTGCCGCTTAACTGTTAACACAGATAACAATATCAACTTTTGATGCCACATTATATTTCAACCAGTTCCATACCTTTTCAATCGCTCACACTTGAGTCAACTTAATGGAGACGCATATGCTCAACTCGCACTTGTAACAGAAAATGCCAGCCACAACTTTAAGCTTACAGTCATCTAAGTTAAATTTCAATGTCTCAGTTACCAGTGCCGATTTATCCTCCCATAAGATGTGGTTGCACATGATTTCGATAACCCTTATTGAATGAAGCATAAAACCATTGTTCAAATTCATCCGATTCCCAAGTATCTCACCTTGTGATTCACATATATAGTGGGGTGCCATTCAAAGTTATAGTGGCAACTGCCGAAACATAACATGTCTTGTGTGAACAGAATCAGTTTTGTTTTGGATGGGTTTACCATCAATCAACGCAGCATGCTGTGACTTCGCCCATTTATCTGGAATGGTTGTCTTTATCAAAGTTTTTTTTTAATATTTTGAGATGAAAGGATGATAGCGTTATTTGTCTTAGGTCTTTCGGGTAGCCAAATGAGCTTTTTCTCGCCCTCGGAATGAAGATCACTTTGATTTCCCTCCATTTTCTAGGAATGTATGACATCTTTAAACATCCGCCACCAGCCAAATAATGATCTGCAGCTGTCCTGCTGGTATAATTCGAACAGGGTAGCTGAATTATAAGGCTAGCCCCCTCCACCCTCTAAACTTAAAACTAAATTTCCATTAGAGATACTCTTATAATTAATTTTCTCCATGAGCGACTCGATCTGGAGATTCTGTAAATATTATAACAGAAGTGCGTCCAGGGTTTTATTTACGACTTCATTAATGCATTTTTGTACACTTTTAGGTTCTTTTTGTAGGAGTCCCTATCTTTAAAGTTTAAAGTCTTCCGAGTTTTTGGTTCTATTGAAAGCTTTCCTCGAGACATTCTGGTACGTCCCCAGTTATGGTGACCACAACACTGGTTTGAGGTTGCACGATCGGAAAGCTACTTCTTGAATATGGAAGGTAACTATCAAAAGATAATTTAAATAATTTATAAAGAAAGACTGCGCTTGGCACAGCGGCTACAAACTGTTCAGCTCTACTATGAAAGTCAGCTTTCTGTAAGGAATGATTTTCATGCGATTAGAACATCTCAACCTGAAACCATTTATTACGTATAATTAGTACACAATTATATGTTGTCGCAATCCAATGAAATGCTTTTACACACAATAGCAGGTGTGTAAATGCAATTCAACCTCCACTCGTATAAATAAGTATATTAAAATACGAACATCCATTTACCCAAACAACACTGCCCCAATGGCGTCTAAACATCATCAAATTAGCGACATCTTATACAATCCCAAACGATATTCCTTGAAACGATTGATTACCTCAACACGCTGGATGTCATCTTGGTTTAACCTCTTGTTTAAAATGCTTCCAGTCACTGTTCTTTGGTTTAGCGATCCATTTCATAAACAATAATCTGTATAAAACCTAGAATAACATCATTCTGCTGATGTTATGAGCTACGAGGAATTTCTTTCAACCGATACATCAAATATAAGTAAATATTTTGTTTACCATCCCAATAAATTCTTAATCACCTGTATTATCTGTATACTTCTACGAAATAGCTGTAGATTTTGTAAGCTTTTTAAAAGCATAACGAAATATTATAGCTGATTATATACCACTAGAGATATAAATATAAACTCAAAAACTCCTCGACAAATATGTATCGACTGTTAAAAGGTTGGGAACCGCTGGTATATACTAAAACTAAATATTAATGCACATAAATGCATATTCAAAAGTTCAGTGAATATATAACACAGATAAAAAGCCAAAGGTACTATGTAGTAAATAAATAAACCACGGAAAGATATATAAAATTTATCAGAAACCACATCCCAATGTTAAAATAACAAAACAATCCAGAAATGCATCAGTTCACGATTTTCTATATTAAAATATTTATACACTTATGATGAACGAACAACCTGTAGGATTTAAAAATTATATGACGGGAAATTGAATCGTAAACATTGAAATAGAAATGTAATAGACGACCTTAAAAATAAAATATTACTTATAGCTGAAGATTTCCATATAAGCGATCTGCAATACGTCCCACATTTCAAATCAGCTTATACCGAGAATTTGTTTATTGTCATATTTGCGTTGATTGACTGACGACTTTACGTCTATTATATTTACCTGAAAGTAGAAAAATAGAAATAAATTATAAATTTTATATCAACCTCAAAGCTTTATTAACAACATAAGAGAATATTTCTAATGATGTGGGTGATCTACAATATATTTTAAAAATAGATCTTATATTGTGTATGTCGTCTGTCTTGTAAATCTTATCATACCGCAAAATATTAATTTACAGTGTATTTATGTATGCTTGTCTATAAACTAAAGATGAATAAACCCATGATAGTGTCTAATGGTATAAACTGTTTACATGTAAGCCCGACCCTATTCGATTGACAAGCCCAGTTTATTGTTCGTCTCTCTGAGGTAAACTCGACTGGCCTATACCTATAACGTTCCAACACAAAACATAAAAAATTTTTCCTCTATCCTATTTATTCAATTTTCTTGAGCTTTCGATGACTTTCAGAATATTCCTAAGATACATTTCCTTGAGATGAGAACAACCTCTATACATCCTGGTTGGACTAGAAAAGGGCACGTGCAAAGCACGATTGCTTCACTAGTCAGTGTTGCGTCACCACTCCCACAACCGTACTGATTTAATGCCTTTTAATGATCAGCCTAGTTATTTGGCACTATAGTTGCTACTAGACCTGGGCAACAATTCTATTGGACTTTCGATGTCAGAAAGTATGATTTTAGCTTTTGAATTGCAGCCTGCGTTTATCCATTTTTATAACAGTGGAAAAGTATTAAAATCTCACTGAGTAATCTGAGTGAGCAAAAGTTTAGTTAATAATGATTAAAGCTTATACATAGAACAATAAATTGTATTAACGTATTGCCTGCAACGTAAGATTTGTGGTGACTCGAAAAGAACGATTCTGTAAATAGTGGACCGCAGATTAAACGATTATCTTGCTACCATTACAGTACAATGGCTGTGAAAATTATTGAAGTATCTTGGATCGTTTGGGATGAATTACTGCACTTTTAGAACTAATCCCAAAATTGTAATACAATGATCTAAGGTAAACGTCCATAATGTGGATCGTTGTACCAATTGCGGATCGTACTACGTTATTTTACTAAAAATAAGAAAAATATTTAATTTATCAATGTGTGCAATTTCCTAAAATATAGAACTATATGTTATGCAGTTAGTATTAGTGTTTTGGCGGGATTTATGATGCATAAATATTATTTTTTTGTGTTAGTTGTTCGCTGGAACGCAGGTGTGAAACATCAAGTGTTGTAATTGAGTTTTGCTAACCAAATTCTTAAGGAATTTGCTATTTTAAAATAAGGTTTTAATCGACGGTTATATAATTTTTAATAGGTTTTTAATTAGAATTGGTAAGTTATAAACTATTATTTCATAAAATAACAACACTTTCTAGCAAAAAATTAATTTGACTAGGTTCACATTATGTACATTACTTTTTCATAAATGCCGGATTGCAGATCGTGTGATCCACTTTATGTACTTCACCTATCAATTTTAAATATGAACTAATTATACCAATAATTTTCATTAAACTACCAAATGTTTATTTAAATTATAAATTAAGAATGTTTTCTTGTGGTGAGCTAATTTGGACCTATGTTTTTGTAAATTATTTTCTTGTTTTTGGAACGCTAATTTGATTAAAAACACTAAAAATTTTAGTCTTAGAAGCAAAATAAATTGTAATAATATAAATAAAATGAAGCAAAAATGGTAGATCCAACTTAGGTCAACTTCTATATTACACTATTTGGCAATTAAAATTACTTTATAGATTCTATATTATAACTATTTAACTTAAGAAAATCATCTTTTAAAACTTGTACTGACGGCTCTAATGTGGATCGTGCGATCCGAATTAGGTGACACTAGAGAATTATTTTGTACATATATTGGATCTTGTTTAAATAAAATGGATCCTAGAGTTTTATTATATATAATTAAGTATTAGAGCAACAGTAGAATGGCAGCCAAAAAGTTAGCAGGAAGTAAAGAAAAATCGAACGATGTCTTAAAAAATGCCCTAGAAGCTGTCAATAATGGCATGACTGTTCACACGGCCAGCAAAACCTTCGAAGTGCCCAAAACAACATTATATAACCACTTTAAAAAGCATCTAAGTTGTGATGTTAAACAGGGGGCACCAACCATTTTTACTAAAGAACAGGAGGGTCATTTATGCTCATGGATTGACCATATGGCAAAAACTGGATTTCCCATATCTAAGGAAACTTTGCTAGATTGTGTACAATTACTTGCTAAAGATTTGCAGATTGCACACAAATTTAAAGATGGCAGATCTGGTAAATAATTTTAAACATTTAATTTATGTTCGTTCATGCTTTATAAGTACTATAATATTTCTTGATAGGTCGCCACTGGTACGAGGGCTTCTTGAAAAGAAACTCTTCAGTATCGAAGAGAGTAGCGCAATATCTGATTAAGAGTCGTGCCCAAGTTACTGAAACCAAAATAAAATAATGGTTCACAGAAATAAGAGTTTACTTAGAAAAAAACGGATACCTATCTATATTCGATTATCCAGAGCGAATTTTTAATTGTGACGAAACCGCATTTATCTTAAGTCCAAAAGAAAACTCGGTTTTAGTAACTAAAGGACAAAAATCTGTTTATTCATTAGTAGCTAACGATGAGAAAGAAAATATAACAACACTTGTCATGGGTAGTGCGTCAGGGAAACTTGGTCCTCCGATGGTTGTTTTTCCTTATAAAAGAATTCCTCTCAGCGTAGCTAAAAGTATCCCAGCCAGTTGGGGAATAGGACAAAGTGATTCGGGTTGGATGACAGGAGAGCTATATTTTGAATACATAGCCAATATCTTCTTCCCTTGGCTTATAAGGAATAATATTCAATTTCCGATTATTCTTTTTGTTGATGGTCACACATCTCACATGACGTTAACGCTTAGTCAATTTTGCAATGAAAAGAAAATTGTACTGATCGCGCTTCTACCAAATTCAACATCGCTCCTACAACCAATGGATGTGGCATTCTTTCATCCTTTAAAACAAAGCTGAAGAGAGGCAGTTAAAAAGTGGCGAATGGATAATAATGGTGTGAAAATGCGCCGTGAAGATTTTGCACCGGTACTTTCACCAATTTTAAACAAGCCTAGCTTTGAAAAAAATTTGATCAGCGGCTTTAAAGCTTGCGGTTTGTGCCATCTAGACTCAGACGCAGTTAATTACAGTAAACTGATCAGCCGTGAATATCAATTATTACCGGAAATGAGAAATAATAATAATGAGATTTCCACTGTTACTGATGGAAATACGTGTTCCAAAATACTGCAGCAAAATCTAGATCATCTTCAGCAATACCTAGGTAATGAAAAATTAAGTAAATTCGAGAAGTCTTTAATTTATAATTGGAATGGCGAGACAGAGGATGCGAGCCTTTTTAAATATTGGAAAGATCTCAAAACCGAAATTTCTTTGAAGAGTACTATCGATGAAAATGAACGAGAATTGGGATCTTCCGTGGAAATTGGAGAAACCAGCTTAGTCAACAATTTAGCTAATATCGATGAAATTGAATTTGACCTAGATGAACTTATGGGCGATAACTCGAACATCATATTAAATGTAGATATTGATGGCTCAGTAACAGTAAACAATGATCCCCAAACACCAGTTAAATGTGCGGAAAACTTAGTAAATAACAATTTACCGACTCCATTCAAACAAAATTTAATTTGGCCAGTGCCTGCGAATTCACTACCAACAAATAAAAAGAAACTACCAGCAGTGGTATCCTCTGAGTAGTGGATTACGTATACCAAATCAAAATTGGACAAAAAAGAAAAAGAGCAGAATGAAAAAGAACAACGGAAAAGAGTGCGAGAAGCAAAAAAGCAGCCTATTGATCAAAATCAAATAGCGTTTACAAAACCAGATGAAAATCCATCTGAGATTAGCGTGGAAAGGTTTAACCTTGACTATAAAATTCAACAATATGTAATTGTACAGTATGAAGGTGAATTCTTCCCTGGCATTATACAAAATAAGACAAACGAAGAGTACTTTGTAAATGTAATGTGTATGTCTGGCCATAATTGGAAATGGCCCGATAAAGATGATGTTTGTTGGTACAGCAAAAAAAATGTAGTTCAAGCCATAGTAGAACCAGAACTGATGACTGCTAGAGGAGTTTATTCTGTTAAGGAAGTGAAAATGGTGCGCGATTCAAGCAATTAAGAAAATTCCAAATTTTTCAGAATTTTTTAACTGTATTGTATGTATGTGTAATATGTGATAGAAATATGTGATATACGAATGATTATTTTTAAATTATAATGGCATGGAGCTTATTTTAATTTTTTATTTTTCATGATTTTTAAATATATGTATATATTTGTTTATATTAAATTGAATTCTTAGTCATAAAAATTAATAAAATTCACATAAAAAAATTAGTTTTAATTTTTAGTGGGAACTTAAAAGGGAGATCCGCTTTATGTACATCTATCGATTCGCGTTAGGGAACTGCATTTTTAGGACGATCCACTTTATGTGCCTTAGTATTAAATTAGATTTATGTTGAAAAATTAATTGAAACATTTAAAAAATATATTGTTTTATAAATAAATTACAAATATTGTTAGCTGAAACTCGAAAAATAGAAAGGATGGAAAATATTTAAATACAGTATATGTATAATGTAGCAATTCATCAAAGCCTTGTGTTTTAAATAGCGATCCACAATTGGGACATTTACCTTAATTTATTATATATTATATATTATGTTATCGAGATTGATGCATGCAGAATAGTATACTAGTCAACCAGCATTTTGGGTTTAGCAAACAATGGGTTTAGAGAGATAAACAGGTAACCGATTTTTAATTAGAACATCGTGATGTTTTTCAGTAGCCACACTCACGTTGGATGATGCTGAGAAAGGAGTGATGATGCGATGGCAATATTGCGTTAAATGAGAAGCCTCAGATCATTTGAAGTGGTCCAGTTTTGACAGTTTGTGAAATTCATATACACAGATATATACACATTCAAACACACTGTGTTTAATTGTGTAGTTCGAAATTGACTTTGCTCTAGATGAACGCCCTTTAGTCATATCTGTCACTAACATTCCTTTTTTTATATATATTAAGCTTTAATTGGGTGCAGGCCGGACTTTTAGACAGTCCTAACTCCTTGTAACTGTCAGAGATCCTGCACCCAACGCGCGGTCCTTCAAGTAAAGGTTGATAGCTGCCTTAAACTTGTGCATTTTATAATCCAACGGAAACTTAAAACCGGATAACGAATTCCACTTCCTGGATGTTCGATGAATGAATTCGCGCTTTGTACCTTCAGTTCGAGGTTTCGGCAGCTTCACCGTAAACCTATGCGGATTGACCGTTCCTCGTGTTACCCGTCCTGGCGTAACTAATGGTGCTATTTTCTCCTTTAATTCTGCAG
This sequence comes from Tipula lateralis, assembly GCA_963932295.1. Classification (NCBI taxonomy): domain Eukaryota; kingdom Metazoa; phylum Arthropoda; class Insecta; order Diptera; family Tipulidae; genus Tipula; species Tipula lateralis. The sequence continues at coordinate 34,145,090 of OZ010736.1, read as the reverse complement.
AGCATTTACCATTTATTAATCTATAGAACACGCAATAGTTCTGCAACATCTCTGCGGCGCTGAGTTTGATGTTAGCGAAGCCCTGCTAAGCCGAACAGTTACAAAATGTTGTAATTTCTCCAATACTCCTGTTGGGCATATTACCTGGGATCACCGTAGTGATTGGGTTGTACTTCTCGTATACTGTATGATCGAGTTAGACAGGAATTTCTTATGGGAATAATCGTTCTGTAGAAAGCACAATGTATCGTCTAGTAAATAAGTTTGAATAAAGCATTTTTTATAATGTCAAAGTGGTCATAAGACTAAAAACGGCACATTTTGGGAATATTATAGCTGATAGTTTAAGGGTATGTGAGAACTTATATGGGTTTAGAGCAAAACTTCAGTGACGGAACACATTGATGCGGTTGTATGAATTTACTATCAAACAAACAAGATTAGTTCGACGAAAACAAATTAGAGATGCATAAGTATACTCTAAAATTAACCGAACAAATCAGTCCGAAACTGATGCCAAAGTTAATGGATCACTAAAATCCTTGCAGTTTCGTGAAATGAAACCCAGGAAAATGTAAGAGAATTCAATTTTCTAACGACTCGCCTGTGGAGAGATAGGAACGTAACTAGGGAATGGGCATAACATAAAAATAAAAACTCTCCAACTTGTTTATAAAATAGAGTGGTTACAATTTGATTCAGACGCAACGGGTGGCAATACCACGATAATTACTTACTTCAATATATGAACTTTACATGAAACATGAAAAAATAGAAAAAAGTTGTTCATTAAACATAAAAGCTACTTGGAAACTATAGACTTAAAGGACAACTTTTGAATAGGATTGGTGAAAACCCATCGGCAGAAGTAGATCCTTATACTTCGACGTCATGAAGATGCAAATTTCAAGATCTTCCTGTTCGGAAAATATTTAAAATAATTAAGTATACGGTGCTTGATGAAGCAGAAGATTCAATACCAATCAACAGACGAGGCTTATAAATAGATACAAAAATACTTGGCAAACAGATTGCAAATGTCAGACAACAGATAAACGGTGTAGATCTTGTAAGACATATAGTCGATGAAAATAAACCAGCTACTCAGAATAACTCTTTCTCAGTTGGTACTACATAATTTTTGTAGTTGATTTTTCAAGTTGGATTCACGTTGGTTCCAAAGACATGAGTTGATTCAGTGCCTATAAAGTCAAATGTCATGGAGCAACGTCCATTCATTCTCACAGCATACAACATAATCACAAGGCCAGTAAATAGTCAAACGAAAACTAAAGGGTGATCCCATAAGATCATTACGGAAGTTATTCCAGTAATTATGCGGGTTTTGTTCGCTTCTAATGCAGGAATGCAGGATACCCTCATAAAAAGTAAACGGCGTCAGATCACAGTCAGATCTTGGAGGTCAATTCACAGTCGTCTTTCTTGATATGATGTTCTCATTAAAATTTTCTTTCAATTAATCTATGATTGGCCTCATATGTCGCATGTTGCACCATTAAACTACAATTGTCGGTTGCACCAATATCTTGGATTTTTTGACGTTTACACGTTGTCATTCCGCATTTTTCAAGAAATACGGTTCGATGATGCCATCACCTGCCCATAAACCGCACCAAACAGTGCATTTTTCAGAATGCATTGGAAGCTTTTGAAACTTTTCGGGCTGTTCATCAGCCCAAATATGACAGTTTTGTTTGTTAACGAATCTATTCAGCCAAAAATGAACTTCATCGCTGAACATAATTTTTCGATAAAAAACTGATCAATTTGAAGTTGTTCCAATGTCCATAAACTAAATCGATGATGCAGAGGGAGGTCAACTGGATTCAATTCTTGAACAAGCTGTATTATGTATGCCTTCAAACCAAGATAAATCTTCAAAATACACCACAATGTACCATTGCGAGAGACCCAGAGCTTGAGAACGGCTAGGAATTGATTGATTGCTATCTTCACGTACATTTTCAGCTACAGCAGCAATAATTTTATGTACGCACTTTGGTCGGGTGATGAATATCCAAAAATGAACAAGTTGTTAGAAATTTATTAATTGTTTCGAGACAAGTGCATTCAGTTGGACGATTGTAAACACCATAAAATGGTCGAAGACCACAAAAATAATTTTCACTGAGTTTGAAATAAATGTCCACAGTTTGTAAACGTTGTTCTCGCGTAAGTATATTCATGGTAAAACGTCAATGAATACTGAGGTGGGATGTTGTAGTTTCGAATTTTCAAAATTCGACTAGAAAGTCGAAAATTGGTATATTGTAATATATTCGACTCGCGATAATGATACTTTTCTATCACTAAGATTACTTCAAGTGAAATTGTTGTCTGAGTCATATATACATATGTTATTAAGATTTGTAGGCCGTAAAAATACATCTAAAATATTTTAATAAATATATATTCAAGAAATATATTCATTTACAATATTTTAATAAAAAATAATTTTTAATATACAATTTGCACATTCATCGAATGGTTTCTCCATCGGTCCACGAAAATGTGTTCGTTTTCACTGGGTGCGATTATATTTATATGTGTGCAGTCAATACAACCGATCACACCGCGCACATCCGGAAATTTTATGTATTTTCGGCAGATAATTGCCTCTAAATGGCACATGATTGGTTCATATTATGGAACAAAATATCACCAACAGTTCGCTAGTATGAACCTGACCCATACAAATTTAGTACAGCCTCTAACCTAGAAACCTAAAGAAAATCGAGATTTTATTTCCGTAATCACTTTTTATTTGACAGATTCATAAAATTATACCGATCTCTCAAAAATCGTCTTTCTATGATATATAGTTAAGATTATCTCTTTCTTCTGGAGACTCATTATCAACTGCACTTATAGTTATGGCTACAGCAATATTCATTTTTTTCGTTTTTTAACAACACTTTTACATAATTTGTAATTTTAAGTGACGCTTTGTTGTCATAAAAGTTAAATGTCAAATTTAAATTGTTGTTGTACTTGTATATGTTCGAAAAAAGTTGCCACATCAACGTATCACTTTGAAATCGAAAATTTTATAACATAACATCTATCGCTTTTTCGATTCGACTTTAAAAGTCGATTCGAATGAAAGTTGCTGTATGCTAACTTAGCTAAGACAGATATGTAGCAATGCTATAAAATAAAATATCTTTATCACTTATCAAAGATCTAAGTCTTACAATACAATTTTTGGGTGATTATAAATATAAGATTAAATTAAAATAATAGATCCCAGAATCTGTATTTTTATATTTGAAATAGACTTAAATCTTTAAGAATTATAATTAAAGCTTAAAAGATAAATCTAGATCTTACAAACCAAAATCAATATAAATATATCTTATATAAATTAAGTAAATTCTTTTTCAAGAAAACTAAAACAAAATTTGGGTTCATCTAAGAATTTATTACATTTCTACGAATGAATATACATAAGAAAGGTACCAAAATCGATGGCATTTCATCACAAACCAGTAATCTGTGTGCTAGAAACAATAATTGTACAAACAAAACTATGTATTGCATTTTTCTCACTCAAAATGTAAATAAGAGTTTGAATAAAGAATAAAAACTTGCGTTGGCGTCTTTAAGACACCTCTAATACATTTATAATCAAAATTATCGTTTTCTAATCTGTATTTTAACATAAAAAAAACATTATAATTAAGAAGAAAATTTATAAGAACACAAAAAAATATGTAAATAATTCTTGAGACGATTAACTCTTGTTATAATGTACCGAAAAAATGCAGTTAGAAATTTCGTTTTTATATAGTTAATCGGATATGTTAAGAAAACTAAATCACATTACGTATATTGATACAAGTCTACCTAAAGCCCTTAAAAGCTGTTTATAATATGATAATATTTTGTATGTATAGTGGGAAAACTATTTATAGAATATCTTAAGTTGGACTTGAATACAATTTAACCTATAATATACATTTTCCATTGGTTACTTTCAAACAACTTTTTACATTAAATCGTGATAATGATTTTTTTCATATTATACATTTTATGTAGGCTTGAAAAAGTGAGTAAGCTTATTTATATATAATAAATATTTAAGAAAAAAAAACATCTTAAATATTGAATTGAATATACATATATAACCATAAGTTGGTTGGTCTATTATAGACGAAAAAAAGGGGTTAAAATTACGCAATCCCAAAAACCTATTCAAAACATAAATAATATATTGTTATAACGATAGCTTGAAGTTTGCGATTACTTATATATATTTTATAGTTTTCTTGAATTATTCTGTATATTTATATACATATAGTACTCACACACATTTATATTATGTATAACAATTATTTCTAAAACATAGGATCTAAAAGGGGTTTCAAGGTTAGGTTAGTATAAAAAAAAATACATACTCTTCATATAGGTTATAACATAATACTAAATTTATACTATTGTTATGCTGAAAATTCTTAGAACATTATTCTGCTGTATACACAATAAGCTAACGGCGGAACTAACAAAAGTTCGGTTAGTAGGCGACTCTTAAATATTTTTTTAAAAATACTAAATCCTTTGAAATTGTTGACGATATGGTCAACCATTGATGATGTTAACGTGGCTCTATTGTTGACGAATTTGACCTTGAATGCCATGACTGGTAATGCCATGACTAGATGGGTTCCACCAATTTTAAATGAGGCCCAAAAACAAGGCTCGAGTGCATTTTGCTAAATTTTTCCTAAATAAATACGAAAATGGATACTCTAGCAACTTTAGTAAAGTCATTATTGGTGATGAATCTTGGTTATATACGTACGGTCCGGAAACCAAACAACAATTCATGGTATGAACCCCAACAGGAATAAACCCACTCATAAAAACTAAGCAACAACTTTTTTGCTCTCGTGGCAGAGAAGGTAGCGCACTTGCTCTTGCATTCGGTCATCAATCGCGAGGTTGAAGCGTGGGCCCCTTGTGGCATTGACTTCTGGAATAATTTCCAGCTTCTTTAATTTTTTTAAGCAACACAAGTAATGATGCCAGTGACTACATCCGACCAAAAATTGTAACTACTTTTCCCCTGGAAAAGTATCAGACGTTAACTACAAAATGGTAGAGAAGTAAATCTATAGGCTTAAGAAATGCATTGAAATGGCGATTATGTAGAGAAGATAAAAAAAGACGAAGATTACGAGTAAATACGAAAAGAATTTGCTTTGCTTTTTTTCTGATCAACTAAGCGAACTTTTGTTACTCTTCTGGTAATAACAGAAGTTAGAGCGAGCCCTAAATACTATTTCAGTTTCCTCGATTAACTTTGATTTTCGAAGTAAGGACTTTAAACAAATAATGCAGAGGATTCCTATTTCATTGTTTCTGAACCTGCATAAGATGTATAATAAGACTTATTCTTTCCCTTGTACGAGTAAAATGTAATTGTCGAGCTTTTGGACCTTACGAACCGCTGCTGCCTCAATGTTATTGAATGAAAAAGTAAACAGGACTAAATACTAAATAATAATGTTATCGAGTCTTCACACATCGTGAACGTTCTAGCGATACCTTCCTGTAGCAGTTTTTATATTGAATGCATTTGTTTGTTGTTGTTGTTGAGTGGCTGCTACCGCACACTTAGACCGGAAACTGTCCATTATGATACCACTGTATGTATGGGTATAGGTCCTATTTACGTAGAACCATCTGCGCATTGCATACCTCCATGTAAGCCTATAGTACTGACATGGATGATGGGACGGCCCATTGACTCTAAACTCAACAGGAGATCCAGATGTGTTCATCCACACCACCGATGGCACCACCCAAACGATTGATGGTGGAAAATTCCGTTTTGCATCCTGCTCCTATCGCGATTCGAACCCACTGCGCCACCTGGGCGGTATGTCTTTGAGCAACATCAAACTAAAATTAGTGACTTACTGTACCTTCGGCTAATTGCTAGTACTAAATTCAATCGATTCAATACAACTTCATATATTTAATCTCTGATTTGCTCTGTAGACTCGTTTTGTAAGCACTATACTTCTCATAACTACTGTATGGTGATGTGCGAGAGATGTTGTTAAGTCACAGTAATGGGAGTTCGCCTAACCTCCAGGTGACATTATATGACACCTAGGTCAAAACAGCTAATGAAGACGTAGAGCCTTTATGAATTGAGTTTGACATTTGGATGCCAATATTGTACAAAATATTGCTTCGTGAGGTATATTGTACTAGTGTTACCGAATCTATTGTGAACCACAATATTTTGTTGTGAATGCCACAATGGTTATACATCACTAATCCTATGATAATAATAATAATTAATGGACTGGTTTTAACAACCCCTATTTACTATATAATTTCTCACATTGACCACAGTCCGCGGAGACGAGCCCATCATATTTTCCAAAAAGTTCACATAGCTCGAGCTATACCTCAGCTTAATACCCCAATTATGAATGTCACCTCACCTCACTCGTCACCGTGACGTGGATTGTCACTCGAGTCATATTTTGGTAGTACGAATCATGATGCGTTATTTTCTATATTTTGTTGTTTTTATGTTGGTAACTATTATTTTTTGTTTTGATTTCGGTATGTTTGACGTTTGGTGGTGTGTCAAAATAATAAATTTCAAGTTTTAAAAAGCCAATTAATTTTAAGTTTTGTAAATTTAATTATTTGAATTCGAATTTTGAGCAATATGGATTTTATTGCCATTTCTTCAACGGATCTGACTGCCGTTTGTAATTTTGCAAACTGATTGCAGTTTATTTCTAATTAAAAAAAAATTATCACTTGCTGTCACCGACAAATTGTAAGTGAGTCTAAGTGACAAAATCCTCGCTCATGCGTGACATTCATAATACCAAAATTTCATTTCAGTGACGTCGCGTCACTCGTTGGAGCGTAAGTGACATTCACAATAGCGGTATAAATAATAAATAATTAAAAAAGGCAGAAATAAATTCATAACTCAATGCCACTAAAGGCCCACGGTTCAACCCACATACACATAGAGATTAAACACCAAATCGTGATTGATTAATCGTCACCACCGCGGGAATCAAACCCGAGACTCCCGAATGACAGAGCAAGTACGCTATACCTTCTCTGCTTACTCAAACTTACGCATTTCACATTTGATCTCACTTAACTATTTGACCAATCTTGAAAATGGTTTCAAGTTGTTCCCAACACTAAAGAAGCACTAACGGAAATATTGAAAATAGTTTAAAAAATTAAGTTTTGTTTTGAAGAAATTTTAAGGGAGCTTTTTGAATAAGTCTATCTTTATTGATGACTCATTGAGGTAGATCAAGATTAAAAACCTGAACTTAGATTGAGTATTACTCTTTATTTAATCTCACAAATTGGTGAGAGCAATATGAAACTAGTCATTCGTCAAAGACAAAGCATCTCATTTTCAAAAAATGAACTCGCACATAAACGATATTGACTGGCCTCCTCGGTCACATTCGAATTTGATTCTCGCTCGTTCACTACTACAAGTCTCGTGTCCTCTAATCACATGACCATTGACTATCCCGATATTAACTTGTTTGTCTAGTTGATTACTAGACATATTCGTACACTGTGAACCTTATTATAGGCTAAACGTTTTATTATAATAAATCCAAAGAACTAATGCAATTAAAAGGAGAACAATTCTATATTTATATATTATAAAACTATCTGTCCTATTCCTATTATTCTAAACGAGTTTAGAGTTTTTCATTTATCAATTGTATATCCATGTATCCTAAAGCATCTGCAGATTTATTAGGTTAGAACTTCAGAACTTTCAACAGGAAAAGTTTCGACAAATTAGTCGCATGCCGATTATGAAAATTTTGTTTGTAACTAAGATGGAATATGTGTGATTAATTATTAGATAAAACCTTTTAACAGTAACCACCTTAGTCACCATTCTGTTGATTAAAGATGTAACATAGCACAGAACCCGCTTTAGTCTATTCGAGTCAGATATAAGTACATGCATATACGTGGCTTTACGACATCAATGCTAAGAAAGAAGCATTTGACTTGGTTAACCATAAAAAAAAGTTCACCCTTATTTTATTATAATTTAAATTTCTGAAATTGAACTACCTACTCCTTAACGAAGGACTACGACTACACAGCTCAAAGTACTTCTGTCCTTTCATCTTTTTTTTTTTTTTAATTAAAGAATTTGGAAATTATTCCAGAACTCAAGCCACTAGCGCCCACTTTTCAACCCACATACACATAAAGATTAAAAACACCCAATCGTGATTGATGTTTCGTCTCCACCCCGGGAATCGAACCCGAGACCCTCGAATGACAGAGCAAGCACGCTACTTTCTCTGCCACGAGAGCGACTAGATCTAGACTTTTCATCTTACTCATTTCATTAAATTCACTATTATAGTTTCTTCATACAAATTTACTGAACCATACAAAGTACTTCTCTAGGATCTATAAATTTATATAGATAACCTTACTACCACAAAATATAAGGGGCTCATATATCAAATCAAAAATACACTGACCTGAGTACCCCATCCCGTTTCATTAAATCTATATTCCATTCTGGGTGATCGGAAAATAGATCCAACTTTTCTCTCGGTATTCTGATACAGATTCTTTCATTTAGTCTATATAGACATTTCCTATATTTGCATCGAAGTGATGAATCGTATCCTCATATCATTGAGTTTTGAATTCGAACCCTCATATTATAGACACACTATCAGTCACACTACGATAAGCTTCCCATTTCGGATCACATTTAATCTATTCTTACAGTTATTGTGTAATTTTTTCCAGAGTTACACTGCCATACAACCATATTTTTTCAGATTCAACTCAGTCAAACAGGTTGTAATCTAATTCTCGCATTTTGGAGTGCGATTTTAAAGCTTGATTGATATTTGACCATTTCCGATTATGACACACTCATGAATCGAGTGTATCATAATCGAGCTTTTATACTGCGATTCCTTGTACACAATAAATTCATAAACCCACGTATCTAAGCTCGAGAGAATTTACTGCCGTGAGAATTAATGGTCGAGTGGTTACATTACTTACAGCGAGCAACTAAGCACCATGTTAACGCAGTAATAAGTACTATACAATCAAATATAGAAGTATTCGTTGAAGGTACAATCGAAATCGTCGTATAAGAGGGATTTAAAGGCAGTAACCGACATACCCTTCCCATGGTGGATCACACTGCACAATGTCTATCGTTTTATGTTACTAAAATAAGCTCGTTTTCATTCGCTTAGCAATAATATTCAGCTATATAATATACTGTTGCTAAATCAAAGCCTTACATGTATTTTATTTTTTAAAAATTTCGAAAGCTTTTGAATTTGTATATATATTCTATTTTCAGTGAAAAACAATTATATTTAACATCTAGATTTAATTGTAAAAATTGGAAATGCTAAATCAAGGCAACCAAAATTGAGAAGTATTATGTAAATTGAAAATTTTGTGGGCAGGAAACAGTATATACGATTGTATACAAAATCATCAAACTTGTAAACCTAAGTATTCTTAATACGTTTGACAAAATATGGAAATTCAAATTATGTAATTCTATTCTTATAAAAATATAATATAATAAAAAATGATTTTTTTTATAAAAGTACAGGGTGTCCGCGGAAATGTATACTACTTTGTTGGTTTATAATTTTTGATTAAATGAAAGAGAATGGATCTTATATTGATAAATGTTTTATTTAATGTCGAAAATTTTGTATGGAATAAATGTTCGCATGAGACAATTTTCATTACATTCTCACACATTTCACGCGGTATTTCATTAATTTCATCACGAATATTTTGTTTGAGTTGTTTAAGCTTTTCTGGTTTGTTTGCATAAGCCTTGCTTTTCAGATATCCCCACAAAAAGAAGTCCGGAGCAGTCAAATCAGGCGACCGTGGAGGCTTGATCAATTGCACACCAGCCTGTCACTTTTAATGGATGTAAAGGTGACTGATGAATAATTTCAGGGTTTTGCATTCAAATGAAAATGTGCCTCGTCACTCATTATGATTTTTTCATGAAAATCATGGGCGAGTTGTAACATCCTATTGGCATATGTACGGCTGCGTAAATGGTCTTGTGGAAAAATCTCTTGTGTCAACTGAATCTTAAATATAGAAACAAATGCAAATCCTTGTGCAAAATTGGGAAGACCAAGCTCCTGAACACGGCGTGGAATTGAGGTTGATGGATTGTTTAGAACACTTTCTTGAGCAGCAGTAATGTTTTCAGCCGATTTTGCAGTACGTTGTAACCCATGCTTGGTCCCATCACCTACAGACCCTCTTTCTTCGAAATGATTAACTACACGATAAATAGTGCGTTTTGTTAGCACGTTGTTTCTCTCAAAAATTTCACGTAACTTTCTCATCGTCACAGTAATCGATGATTGATTTTGATAAAATGTTTTAACGATTAACACAGTTGGTTTATCGAATATTTTTCCATAATTAATTTGCCACGTGTCTACTTCACGACTGCTAAATATGAACTGTCAAGACTAACGTTATAAGTAACAACGCCAAAATGGCGGCAAAACAAAGTAGTATACCGTCCCGGCTGACACCCTGTATATTATCGCCAGTCCAACAACTGGGTGGTTCAGTAAGTGAATAAGTATATACATTTCGCATTACGTATAGATCAGTCGATGCACAGTAATGGATAAGTAGAAATTGAAGATGTTTGTTGATAAGAAACTACAGATTATATAGAACGACTAGTGTTTAGTTACCAAGTAATTAAAGATAGATGACTCAAATAATAACACAATCTGGCACTCTACTTTTCAGCCATTGTTTATAGCAGTTGGGGATGTATATACATACTCAACGAATTATTCCTTTAATAAATCATATTGTTGAACCTGCAGCTCTTCCACATTAATTCTATTTAATTGGGTTCAATCGCTGAAGATTTGAGCTATATAGCTAGCTCGTAAACCAAGATATTAATGCAACCTCTTTTTATAAAGTGGTGAATTGACTTATTCGAATCCTATTCATTACACTCCACAGCAAATTAAAGCCAATTGACAAACAATTGTTCAATCAGATGTCGAATAGAAATGAACCACGAGTTCAAAATGTGGTGCAATCCGATAGCTTCTTTAAAAATATAACGTAAATTATACTCATTGCTAAATTGTTATATATTCTTAGTATTTACATTAATTTTGTAAACAGCTCACTTCACTTTCATCATATACGTAATGATGATGTGTAGTTCATTGCTCCCAAAAATATATATAAAAATGTATACACATAAAATTTAATTCAGAATTTGTAAACAACTATGACACATCGAGCTTTGGCAATCACATGTCGACACTATAACTATGCCCGGAGGTCAACAAGTGAACTAGTCTGCAGTTGAGTATAGACAATAGCACGAATGAGCAAATATGAAGATATTTAAGATTCTTGGATATTTTACTGTAGCCAGACCCCATTTAAGCAGGCCTATATTATATTTAGCTAGACTAGAGAATGCCCACTTCAAATGGCATGATAAATTTAGCATATGGACGTTTTGCAGGGTGTATTTTTGTGTCTAAATGTTTTTAGACTCTTCATGCGGAAATGTTAAGTTATTTATGTTTGCTCCCACAAACAGACGTTGAAAATGCTGAATATTAAATGGTTGATTGCGAAAAATAAGTTCTAGTAGATTATATACGTTCACAATAAACGATTAAATTGTGCAAACTATATAGTTACTATAAGTGCAGATGAACTATAAAATTCATAAGCAATTATTATCAAGATATATCTAATAATTATTGTATATTGCGGTATATTACTCAACAACAACCTATAAAGAATATAAGTACTATTTCTTATTTAAAATGGAAAGGTATATAAATTAATGGAATCAAAACAAAAAAAAACGAATAACTTATAATTATATAATCTATGGACTGTTGAATCAAATGGTCGTTAGATTTGATCGGATAGTGAGATTACATTTGCACAGTTGAACTTGAAAGTTAATATACGCCCATTATCTTACAACAACTTCAAATATCCGATTTACGTAGATCTTCTCTAAATTACATAGTTTCGCATACGAACAGAGATCTTAGATATGTTAAGTAACTATCATCCATCGTAATTACGATCAGCCAATTCTTTAACGCTGAAAGTCCTTCAGACCCAAAATGAAGACAGTAACAAGCGAACGTTAGATCGATCGTCATGAGCATCAAATAGTGGCCTGTAAACTATTGAAGTAAAATTGTTACTATAATAAAACAGTTTCTAGTATTATCAAAGTGGACTCTGGTCTCATATCTAAGGAACTATAGATGAACTGGCATTACATAAATAATAAATTTCATTACCTATAAAATATGCTTCAGCCTGACGAACTGATATGCTTGAGCCTGACCAACTAACGGTTATACGAATGCCGTACCTTATTGTAGCAATAACTGTCATTATTACCCTATATACCTTTTAATTTGAGCCCCATACAAACTGTATTTTTCGAAAGTAACCGATGATTTTCAAATCCGTATCATAGGGCTTGATGCTATTTTTTTTCTAATCTCTAATCTGTTTTGCGGCTCAAGGCACTCCCTACTCGTTCGCGGTTCGCTTATTAAGGTCCTTGCTTTTACGCCATTACAGCCAATTCGAGGACGTTCGGTCATAGGTCCGATTTTCCTAACCATCTGCACATTGCATAGCTCCATGCCAGCCTATAGTGTTTACATGGAAGATGGGTCGGCCCATGAGCTCTGCACTCCAACAGGGGGTCATATTTGTGTTCCTTCGCACCACAGATCGTAACCTCATGGTGAAAAATCTCTTTTGCATCCTGCCCCTATCGGGATTAGAACACGGTACCTCCTGCTCCAACTACCGCAGCTTTAACCACTGCGCCACCTGGGCGATGATGCTACCTATACAAGTATCATGAGGTTATACATTTCCTCATCCATGGAAAATTGGTTATTGCGATTTCCAACCACAATGAACCACAATTTTCGAACGTCTATCTCTCATAATCTACAAACTATTCGAAAAAAAAGTCCGATCAAATCCACTAAAATCAAACCAGAGTTATTGTTTTGTTTCCAAGATCTTGCAGTACTATGCGGATAATAGCTGAACATGACATGTTCTAAATATTCAACCATACCGAATCCCAAAAAACTGTATTTGTCATACCCACCCGCTTTTAACTGTGGTATCTTTAGGCAGTGTGCCCGTATGCAACAGTTCTGATCAAATAAATTACTGTCCCACGCCAGTACGAGCGAAAACTTCAAGGGCATCATATCTCTCAGTTCTATAATGCCCCGGAACCCACATTATCTTAGTCCCGGTTTTCAGTTGAGCAATCGAGCTTAAACAATGACAATCCAGCTTTAATCTGCAGGTGTTTGAGTACCTTTAGCACAGACTTATATGTCTGCCATTTCTGCTTTTAATACGATTATTTGAATGAATTTTTTTGGAAATTAGCATGTACTCGACTTGTATTCGCAATAGTTTTATTATAGTCATCGAGTTATAGTAAACAAAAAGAACAAAAATGATTCGTCGATGTACCATCTTTATATAAACTATGCCTAAAGTCAGACTGTGTTACAATGTCTATTTTTTTTTTTTTTTTTTTTTTTTTTTTATATTTTATACTATGCTATCTTTTTTGGGGCTCAAGGCTCTCCCAGCTCTTTCGCGGTTCGCTTTTTTACGTCCTGCTTTACGCCTTAACGGCCAAATCGAGGACGTACGGCTATAGGTCCGATTTTCGTAGAACCATCTGCGCATTGCATAGCTCCATGCCAGTCTATAGTACTGACATGGAACATGGGTCGGCCCATGAGTTCTGCACTCCAACAGGAGGTCATAGATGTGTTCATTAACAGCAACGTCTATTGATTTGTCACTGATCAGGTTTGAAGCTGGCCAAACGAAGCAACAACGAAACAGCTAAAGCAATGCTAAACATTTACACTAATCAATTCAAAAAAAAAAGTCTCAACGTTTTTATCGGGTGGTTGATTTAGCGATACTTTCTAATCGATATAGTCCAGTTTACCTCGATAGGGAAGAATTTCCTATTAAAAACAGATTAAGATTAATGTGAAGAGAATCAACACTAGAATGCTGGGTTCAGTGCACATGGTTATTATAAGTACAGCGTACGCCAAAGGGGAATTTAGAAAACTTAAGTATATGCAATGCAACAGCTACAGTTTTAATAACTGCAATGCTGCTATTAAAACTGTAGATGTTGCATGTGTTCTGCACAATTTTATTTTAATGAAAGATGCCGACGATGGATACTTATCCCAATATAATACAATGTGGAAGAAAATATTATAATTTTCCCAGAAAATGAATAAACGTAAATAAAAATATTATATGTTTATTTTAAAACCAAACTGATTCATTTCCTTAATTTCAAGAAAGTGTTTTAGAAGCTTGTTTGGCTCTGTTTCTTCTTCGTACACTTTTTTAAAGCTTTTACAACAACCCAAGTTAACCGCGTTACACTATCTTAACTAAATCCTTTTCTATCCTGAGTTGTTTCTATCGAGATTGTCTTAGCTCGGCAATTGCCACAGCTCTTAGAATCAAACATTAGAATTTGTCTCGGGAAAACCTGGCTCTGGTGACCGAGATTTTGCAGTCTAAATTTTGGAAGGATTAACGTAAAATTTTCGGAATGAAAATGACATTGACATCATTGGACGAATTTGTTATGCAACAAAATTATTAACAAAATTATTTGTGCATCGCAAAAATTTAACAATTCACTCGAGAAAATTTAAACTGTTGACCTAAAAATTAACTTTAAAATAATAATGATGGATTTGTTATTTGAAATGGCATTTATTCTGTATTTAATTAAAAAAAAAATTAAAAAATATTCATTATTTCATTAAAAACAAAACTAAATCACAAAATTATTTGTGCATAGTACAAATAATCTATAAAATTGACTAAGTAGCTAGGAATAAAAATAAATTTTCAAATAAAGTCAATATGAAGTATTCCCACCATTGTTTTCAATAACTTCATGAAGACGCTGTGGAATGGAATTCACGAGATTTTCTACCATTTGTGTTGGAATTTGATCCCAGACATTTTTTATTGCAGCAAAAGTTTCATTTGGCTGCCTTCCAATTTCTACCGCCAATTTTTGTTTCAAATAATTCCAAATGTTCTCAATTGGGTATAAATCCGGACTTTGCGGTGGCCAATCAAGCGTTTGTTGGTCCAAATCTTTTAGAAATATCGTAATCATTTTGCTTTTGTGAATTGGAGCATTGTCTTGCTGCAGTATAAAATGCTGGCCGATTAGTTCACATCCAGAAACGTGCTCGTTCAACAATTCCAAGTATGTACTTGAAGTTATCTTTTGAGGTAACATAATAAGTTTACCAACCCCATATTAAAGCAGAAACATCTCCATACCATAACTTTACCTCCACCACTATGGCGAGTTGTTATAACAACGGAGGGATTTTTTTTTGTTCAGGAGTCGAATAAAAATATTTTTTCCCATATGTCCCATCCAAACTAAAACATGACACGTCTGTCCACAAAATATTACGCCAAAACTTCACAGGCTTCGGCTGGTAGGTGTACGCAAATTTGAGTCGCTTCCTCTTATTTATTTGGTTTACGAATGGCTTCTTTTGAATAGTATAGGTTTTGACATCTGCCTCGTGTAGTCGTCTTCGTACAGTCATGTGAGAGATTTTGACTTCTCGAGTGATATTTATATCATTTTGGATTTTTTCTTGAGGGTACCGTTTTAGAAGATTAACTATTCTTTTGTCTTCTTTTGCGGTTGTAGGTCGTTTTCGCCCTCTACCCTGGCACATTTTTCAAGCTGCTCTTTACTTTTGATTTTTTTATTTGATAAGCAACCGAATTTCGATGGCAGTTGTACATCCGTGCCAATTCTTTGATAGGCATCCCGGCAGAATAGCCCCCTACAATCGCAGATCTGACTTCCAAAGATAATTCCTTAGTTTTAACCATTTTAAAAAATATCGACTTCAAAATTTTAATGAAAAATAATAACTAAAAGAATAACCTGTAACTTTTTTGTCAAAACATGAAAAAAATCGGGATTCGCGTTATGAGAGAATTTTTTCTTGCGATGCACAAATAATTTTGTGAAAAAATTATCGTGCACAAATAATTTTGTGATTTAGTTTTATTTTTGTTTTTAATGAAATACAGAATAAATGCCATTTCAAATAACAAATCGATCATTATTATTTTAAAGTTAATTTTTAGGTCAACAGTTTAAATTTTCTCGAGTGAATTGTTAAATTTTTGCGATGCACAAATAATTTTGTCAAGGACTGTATATTAATACGACTCGTTTAATGGTGCGTACATGTACGCGATCAAAACCTGATTCGCGAATCATACCAATCAAATCATTGGAATCATATACATATTTCCCCGCCTGTGATGAATTTATTTTAACTTTGAGCAAATTTTAATCGCAAACATCCAACATAATGAAAAAAAAGAAATATTATGAGCAATAATTACGCTCATTATAAAGGGTGTTTTTTTAGGAGGTTTGTTTTTCCGATAGATGTCGTTTTATTTTATGACAGTTGTTTAGACAGCTCAAAGTGGCATTTCTACTCAGTATTGTTTGGCAAATCATTATGAATAGGTTAACTCCAGAACAACGTTTTCAAATCGTGGAAATTTATTTTCAAAATCAGTGTTCAATTAAAAATGTTTATAGAGCACTTCGTGAATTTTATGGTGCACATAATCGTCCGTCAGAGACCACCATAAAGAACGTAATTACCAAATTTCGGTCAACATTCACTCTTTTGGATGCCAAGCCACCGACAAGAATGAGAAGAGTTCCCACAGAAGAAAATATTGCTGTCGTTGAGGCCAGTGTCGAAGAAAACGACAATTTATCGATTCGTCGTCGTGCTCAGCAAATTGGACTTTGTCCATCGACTTTATGGAAAATTTTACGTAAAGATTTGGGTTTGGTGCCATACAAAATTCAATTGGTGCAAGAATTAAAGCCACACGACCATCGTTTGCGCCATGAATTCAGTGATTGGTCGTTAAATCAATTGAACGAAGATCCATTTTTTTACCGTAAAATTCTCTTCAGTGATGAGGCGCATTTTTGGTTAAATGGATACGTCAACAAACAAAATTGTCGCATTTGGAGCAAAGATAATCCACACGCCGTTCAAGAATTACCAATGCATCCTGATAAATGTACTGTTTGGTGCGGTCTATGGGCTGGTGGGATCATCGGTCCATATTTCTTTAAAAATGAGGAAGGACGACGCGTTACCGTGAATGGAAATCGATACAGAACCATGTTAAATGAGTTTTTGTTGTCAAATCTTGAAGATATGGATATGGATGAAATGTGGTTTCAACAAGATGGTGCCACTTGCCATACAGCACGTGAAACAATCGACTTATTGAAAGAAACTTTCAACGACAACATTATTTCGAGAAATGGTCCGGTGAATTGGCCTCCGCGTTCGTGCGATTTGACGCCACTCGATTACTTTTTGTGGGGATACGTGAAGTCATTGGTTTATGTGGATAAACCTCAATCGATTGACGCTTTGGAAACCAATATTCAACGTGTCATTGCTGACATACGCCCTCAAATGCTTGAAAAAGTGCTGGAAAATTGGACCTCCAGAATGACATTTGTGAAAAATAGTCGTGGTAGCCATATGCCAGAAATTGTGTTTAAATGTTAAATGCCAAAAAATTATCTACCAAATAAAAAAAAAATTTGGTCATTTCATAATTTTATATGTGTTTTATTCAAAAAAAAAATCGGCAACCTCTTAAAAAAACACCCTTTATAAAATTTTGCTATTTTCTGACATTTGTCATTCTGTTTTTTCTTTGCATGTCATTAATCAATAGTAAAATTTAGTATACTTTAAACTATAGGTCGATGCTATTTACACCGATTTTGCTAATGGTTTCAATTAAGCTTTTTTTAACTAATCTATAAGTGTTATTTTGTTGAAATTACTTTTTCTGTAGATAGCCGTACAGTAATTATACTCTATGTCACCATACTAGAAGCATAGTAATTTAATTTGATGAAGATCTAACTGCAAGAGCTTTTAAACGTTGTTTGGGTCGGATTTCAGCACATTGACCCAGCACATTAAGAGTTTCAGTCGTTTTTGGAGCCAGTTCAATGCCTTGTAGTAATTATTTGATTTTGCATTTCAATAAATGCATTCAAAGAAATACTTTCTTGAATATAACTGCCCAATGTTGTATAATGTATGTTAGTCACATTTTTGCCTGTTTATTTATAAGGTACATAAGCATATGGTAAATTCTCTTCACATAATTTCGTAGGATTCGCATTCATCTAAATAATAGTCTAAACTTCATTGTCATTCAACAATTATATTCATTTTACTCAACATAGAAACATTAGCGAATTCGGCGAGTTTTGGCGTGTTGATAATGAGATGGCTCTGTCGAGTTATACCTCCTGGCCTGGTATATATGTATAGTACGGTAATACTTATTACTGGTACAAATACGAGCTATTGTGATTACCAAATAATCTACTTACGCACTTGTCCTGGCTGTACTATCAGTTCTTTCATTTCCAAATTAACAATATGATTATTCATATGATATATATCAAGAATGAACAAGAAGTAGTTGTCAATTCATTCAGAGATCCTCAATACTAAGAACAGGTTTTGTAATTTGGAAAATGTCTGGTACACACTCTAAAATACTCAGATTTTAGGCTAGGGCGGTTATCGATACCGTACTGTTACAATTTGAACTGAGAAATGTCGTGATCTATTTGCAATTTTTAGAACAACATCATTAGAACTAAGACTAAGCCCATTGCGTAGATTTTTAAAGAATTTATTCTGACCAAGAGGAGGCAAATTAATTTTGCCTTTTTGGTAACATACGGAAAACGATAGTCATTTATAAATCAGCCATCTCAAATACCCAATTTTAGTGTAACATGTGCTCAAATGCACCAGCGATCTCGAAGGTATTAAGTGTATCTAAAAACGTTTTATAAACGCGTTAACCTAATGTTTTTTTGCGGTCATAACCATTCAAAAACTTTTGAAAGGCCTCGTTATAGTTTATTTTTTGGGCAGGTGATAATAAACAATTTTCGTTAATGGTTGACATCAAGGTGACTAATGTTCGGTGACCTGATGTTCGGCGATATAGGCTGTAAGCTTATACAATATCCAAGTCACGCGATAAAATATTTATAGAGGTTTGTCTTGACAAAGACAGTTTAGATACTACTTTTGGATATAACAAAAAAAGAATCGAGTCATTTAAATTATCCAACAGCCAAACTCAACACACAAATTTAAATGTTTGAAAATGACATCTGAAACTTCAAGTAAAATAGCTTAATATTTAGAGCAATATCTTTTGTTACTAACTTCATATTGTGATCAATATCAATTTTTGATCGCACGTGAACCCGCCATAAAGCTCGCCAGCGCTAACAAACTGTTTTGATATTATTCATATTTGCGTATCTGTTATATTTATATATATATATATATATATATATATATATATATATATATATATATATATATATATATATATATATATATATATATATATATATATATATATATATATATAGATATATATATATTATATATATTATATATATATATATATATATATATATATATATATATATATATATATATATATATATATATATATACATATATGGAAAATCGTGATGGAAAACCGAGTTTTCATCATTTGATTACGATCGGCAATGGGAATGCACACATTTAGAACTCATGGATCTATACCCATCTTTCATGACAATATATTACTGGCTGTTGATCCATACGATCTCGTTTAGGCGTTATTTAGGACATTAAAAGGAAACTGACAATATGTTAGGAGTGTCTTGACAAACTTACTATATAATGTATTTAACTTTATCAATTACCCACACATATTAAATAATTATTTAATAAAATAATAAAAATAAATATAAACGATATACAACATAAAATTTATAATTAATTGAGCTTTATATCGGTGGTAGGAACATCAACTTCAGCGACACACGCATAAATTTTAAGGATACAACAAAAGTATACTTTTGGTTTAGCGAACAAAATGCGAAGATGTTTGGTTTCTCTTGGCAATTCCAACGATAAGTGGTATTAGAATTTGATTTCATAAAGGTAACAAATGGTATATAAGAAGAAAATGTTTGTGAAACTTTTATTGTACACACACACACACACACATACATCATATAATACATAAAGATACTTTTACTTACTGTGCTTGTTGTTAACTGATTTTCCACAGTCTAAATTTTTCCCATATAATATACTCGTATAATATGAATGTAGGTGTCTTTATCTCTATAAATACCTAAGAATTATATATATATATATATATATATATATATATATATATATATATATATATATATATATATATATATATATATATATATATATATATATATATATATATATATATATATATATATATATATATATATATATATATATATATATATATATATATATATATATATATATATATATATATATATGCGCATATTTATATAGATGTGTGTTTTATAAGGTTTGATTTCATTATCATATAACGTTTTTGAGTTTAAGAAAATATCAAAGAAGCACGCAAATTTCAGGTATGTTTTACCTTGACCCTTTTTCTGTTTTTGTTTGTCGAGTGGTGAAATATGAACTTTGTGCTAAAGTCAAACATCTTTGGTACGAAACCAAATTACAAATAAAACAATGTACTTGATATTATTAGTAAGATGTAAGGATTTCATTTATTATGTAATAACAAATTGAATATATGCCTTTAAGCGATCCAAAATTTGCTGACTATAAAGTGGATCTCTTAGTTTACAGTAAAAGGCAGGTATATTGAATTACCAACGTTTAAAATGAGTATTTAAGTATTTTAATGTTGAAGATACGGCTATATCATCTCTTAAACAATAATAATTTTATAATAATAATATAATGATTTAAAAGCTTTGAACAATTTGTAAGCTTATACAATTGATATAGGAACACGATTTGTGCTATAACGTCGCGTCTATGAGAGCTATACCGCCATAATTAATGCATTACATAAGTGGTCATCTTTTATGAGGATTGAACATAACACAGCCATTTTCCACGTTAAAAAAAACACGTTATGTATCAAATATTACACCGGTGCAATCCCGTAATTCTTTTAAAGAAAACATAAATACGCTAATTGCTGAGTTATCAAAATTTTAAAATCCGTCAACATATTAGCTACGTTTAGCTACTCTCGTTAATTTGTGTTCAAGCTGTGTTCATTTGTGTTCATATTTCAGCTTCAGATCAATTATTTTTCATCAGACTGGTAATTAAATCGCAAAATACTATTGCCGAAAATATCTTGATACTTAACCCGACTTTAAAATCCCATGATAAATAATCCTGTATTTGTTGGCTTGTTAGAAAAGATCAATAGTAGCTTTGCAAAGACCAGATAGTAGTCACCGCCTACGAATTTGGTTAAAGATCCATAAAACTTTACGTCTAAAACAATCGAGTCTAACCTTTTGAAATCAACTCCTGATAAATTTGGTTTCAAGATCTGTCTTTGTTTCCACCAGGATGTTTTTATGAGAAAAGAGTATGGGTCTGGGTATAAGTATGGATCTATGTTATTAAAATAAGTCAGTCTGATACTACCAGCTTTAGCAATAAATTGGCTAGCATCAGGAGGGATAGGCTTACATCAGTCGGAGTATTTACAGATACAATTAAAGCACGGCAAGAATACAATCTAATTATTATCAGTTGTTTGGAAATCCTACACGGCCTATTTTATTTGTGGCCTAATGAGACACATGGTCTCTACTTTTAGCATATCAAATTTCTCGATGCACGGTCATTCACAGAATAACACGTATGAATACCATAGAATACCACGTATTTCAAATACAAATTCTTACATTAAATATTCTAAATGTGCTCAATATTCTAAATAGTCACTTCCTTAATTTCTGATTTTTGTTGACCTTAAGTCATAGAAACCAGGACTATTTCGTGATTAAACAGTGTTAAAGGTTCAGAACCACAACATGTGTAAATGAAGCTTCTTAAGAAAACATAATAGGTTTTGGGAAGCAAAGCAATAAGTAGTGATCTTCCACCCTGGGCCCTTTCTGGCACTGAGTGCGGAACTTTAAAGGGCGATCGCTCCTAAGGGATGTACTCAAGGTGGAGTTCTGTCTTCAATCTTGTGTCTCTTGTAGTCAACTCACTCTTACTCCTCTAAACTACTGGTAGGAAATATATGGATGTATACTATGTGACCACATACAAATAGCGATTAACATAGTTATAGTATGGTGTAGTGATCAGGATCTATCAGTCAACCCTAGGAAAACGAGATGGTTCTTTTCACTATAGACACAGAATTTACTCTTTCAAAAATTGGGGCTTCGAAAGTAAAGTATCTGGGGATATGCACACCATACCTACTACAGCTCTTGAAATGGCTGTGGGTCTGGTGCTGCTTGATCATTAGGTCAGAAGGTGTGTAGAGTATACAATCGCTCACCTAAAAGGCGGATACAATCTATTTGGCCTTTCTGGACACTTACGGTGGAAAAGTGGCCGGCACACTACTTCTCATCTGCCCTCAGATACTATGGTGATGAAGTACGTCTTCGGGAAATTATAATGACGATATAATGATCTTTCGCTACTGTCTTCCAAGCGGAAATTGCTGCAATTCTGAGAGCAAAAGCTGCAAAAGAGAAGAAAAGCTGCTTTAAAGGCGATTGGCTCCAAAACTGTTTTATTGCAATATTTTTGAAGAAACTAGTTACTTAGAATCGACTATATAGGCAATCTGAATGAAGTTAGACTTTACTATGGATACCATTGGGTATCTGGGAAATCTAGGCTAATTGAGCCTGAGTAACTGGGAGAAGAAAAACTGTTTGCCAAATTGTTTCTTTTAACTGCGCTGCAAAATGTTGCGTGTTCCAAAATGTCTTGAACGAATTTTGAAATATCCTGTATATCAAGACGTCTCTAGAGAATGGTGAAACTCTATTAATTTATATATTTTATTATTAAAAATATTCTTTGAAAAAGAAATATTATTTTGTTTTTAAATAATTTTAAATTCTAATATAAATGTTTTAGTTAAACTTTTGGGTAATTCATACTAAAAACATATTAACATTTAATTAAAAAACAAAAATAATAATTATTATCAAAAATAGCCTAGAGCATTGATTTATTATCTCTTCCCATTAACTTGAGCTAGAAAGGAGTTTTAGATGTACAACTACGAATCAGGCCAAATTTAGGATTATTCATCAGAAATTTAAAAATGACTATACTTACGGACTAGTGTTGTCTTAATAATAAAAATTCCATATCAGTCGACTCACCTGGAAAATAATAAATATACAATTAAGAGAGATCTTAAAATATCTTGATAAGAAATTTTTTAATTAAATTTAACAATTGGCAAAAGCAATTGTATACTGGAAGGGATTTTAAATTAATGTAATCGCAAGGAATTTAAGAACAAAAATCAATCATCAAAAGATCCATTAGGGACATAAAAAATGTATAAAAATATACCCAATTAAATAAATAACATTCTATAATTTATATCAAATTATACTCGTACCTATATTACCTATTATTTGTCAAATCATCATTTTTGTGAAAATTCGTGCTACCGAATTAACCTAATCAATTTGTCGATGGTAAATAATATCGTAGAATGAGAATGTAAATTAATAAGATCGAAAAAGTTTTTGCAGAGACCTCCTAATCAGTCAATTGACTGCGAAAGCTTACTGGTAGTACAAGTGTATTTCTTTTGTGGGAATCACTTTTAGGATACAATACGATATATATTTTGCCAATTAAGTACACACTATCCAATTATTCGAGTATGTACATAATTTCCAACGCAACACAACAGCGATGAAATGGATTTTATTTTTATTTTTTTTTTAAATCAATATTTTCAAGCACATCGAGGAGAGATGGATTTGGAGAAATATATTAATTGTATATATAGGTACATATATACAAAAATTTAAGGAGTGATCCAATAAGAGCTCCCGGAAGTTTTTTTTTCAAATAGAACGCATTAAAATCAATTTAATAATCAAAAATTGTATCTGTGGCGTAAGTTAGGTTTCTGACAGCATTCATTCGCGAGGATTCAATATACATAAACAAGTGGTTTCAGATACCCCAGATAAATCGATGGCTTGGCCTTCTGTGTAGCACGTTCACAAAAAAACCACAAATTAGCTACACATTGATTAATTCATTGATCATTGCTATTAATAGTTTGCGCCATTGGTGTTTACAACTTGTCCTTTCGCATTTTTTGTAATACGGTTCGATGATGCCACCTGCCCATAAACCACACCAAATAGAGTATTTTTTAGGATGCATTGAAAGCTCTTGATTCTCTTTTGGCTGTTTCTTTAGCTTAAATACAACAATTTTGCTGTTGAAGAATCCATTCACCACAAATGAGTTTCAGTGCTGAACACAATTTATAATTAAAGAACGGATCAAATTGAAGTTGTTCCAACGCCTATAAACCAAATCGATGACGTAACAGAAAAGTCAACCGACTTCAATTCTTAAACCAGCTGTATTTTATATATTAATATGACAGTTGACACGCACGGATTCCTCAATAAGAATCTTAATTGGAAAATTATCTCCTATTGGATAACTCTTTATTATGTATTTACACATATAACATGTTTGGGGATACAGTAACATCAAATATGTATAATAAATAAAATCACGACGCGAAAATATTTTTTATAATTTGTGATGACATGGCATCGTGAAATGTTTATTTAAATTAAAATACAAGATTCCATTCCAAATGTACCAATAGCGTACTTCCAAGTAATCGGGTCATCAGAACTCGTAGTTCATAAAATTAAATAATAGTTCATTCAATAAATCAATAAATAGTTTATGATCATTTAACACTTTGAACTTACATAAGCATTTATTTCACATAGATGTTGTTTTGCATATACATATATAGCATGTGAATGAAAATACATAAATCTAATTTTATATCAATTAACGCTATCGGAATTAATCGATATTTTATTAAAATGGCTTTGATCGTTAATTTATTTATTACTTATTAACACAAAACAATAAAATTCTGCGAGATATATGTACGTACAAAAGTCTGTTTGTATACATTTAAAATTTTACTCAGTCATTACAAGTTGAAGAAACTCGAGAAATGGACGCACCTAGTCAATACAGATAAAGCAAACAATAGATTGATGAAGTGAGGAGAATGTTGTTGAATCGCCCTGAATTTGAAATGCTTCTCGTAAAATGACTATTGTGCGCCATTTGAGCTAATGGCGTCATTGGGCCATATTTCGTTGAGGATGCAATGCTATAACAGATAATGATGACCGCTATCTGGACATGTTGCAAAGACATTTGTGTCCGAGTTGGAACAATTAAACTAACAAAATAAATGGTTAGGAGTAGTGCTTAACTCTGTTCTTTTTCTGTTTATTAAACATTTTTTGTTATATTCACAGTTCCATTTTCTCCACAGATGCAACTGAATCATTTAAAGTACATCTCTAACATTTTTCTGATGTAGCTAACATCAGACCTTTAATATATTCTAGCTCGCAGCATTTATACAAATGCTTTTATCTCCTTGAAAATAATCCACCATGTTCGTTTATATTCATGAAAACAAACAGGCAATCTAGGGCGGAATTGCGGACCAGCATTGCCTATACTCAAAAATATTAATATTAATGTCAAAAAGTGGTTATGACGACTAATCCCCACACTAATAAATCAGACTCGATGCTTACCAACAGTATTTAAAGCGAAACTGCAGGATAACATCAAATGTGCTTAAAAGAACTTGCCTTTGGGCCACGGCCAAAGATGGTCATTTGAGCGCCATCATATTCCGTACATAAAGTTATGGAATTTGGAACCTGACCAGAAGAAAAAATCGTCGTTATAAATTATTAATATCAATAAATAGAGGTTAGTTCAATAAGTAGACCGAACGTAACTAAATTTGTGAAATACAATCTCTTAGTATAGCCTACGTTTTGGGGCCTACAATATGTCATTTAGTTTTTATTTGAAAGCTGTAAAAAATCTTTGCGTGAACATTTGCATTTAAAAAAACTGTCAGCAAGATGCCAAGGCTGGATTCTGTCTCAAACTTGGACCACATGTTATATTTGTACCATAAATATGTGGTGTGAGATACAGATCAAAAGGACTTGTAGTTAAAATTTTAGTATTTTTAAGAAAAATCCTAAAATTGTTGATTCATAACAATTGATAAAGTATGGAACCACTATACTTCTGAAACAATAGATTGAAGCTGGTTCAATTGCATCGAAGAAGGCAAATGTGGTTGCATCCATTGAAAAGGTAATGGCGACTGCTTTTTAAGATGTTCAAGGTGTAATTCAAATCTCCTGTGATACAATCACAGGAGATTATTATGTGGCATTACTATAGACAAATTGGACGTCAAAATACAGAAAAAACAAAGATATTTGGCAAAGAAGCGTTTTTCATTATAATGTCAATTCACCTCATATTGTACAATGCTCGACATATTGTTTCCAAACTCGAAAAATTAATTGGTTGAAAGAGAATCACGTAGAATAGAAAACTAATATGTGTATTTTTGAGGACCTAGAAATTTTAATACAATGATGGCATGACTAAGTTTTGCGTCGAATGTTGAGTAGCATGTTCTTTAGGTAAAAGTTTATAATCACTTCAGTAGCTAAGTATTTAAATTATTATGAGACTAACTTCTAACATAAGGATTTACTAACATAAGAACTTTACACGGTGTGATTATTTATAGGATTCGCTGTCTATCATAAAATAATGGAGGAAACCAGCGGAAAGCTTAACCGTCAAAAAAAGATATTTTCTCAAAAGGTTACTAAGGCTATTAAATCAAATAATATTAGTCATGAGGGAATATTATTCCAGCGGATCACTTAGTATATTTGGTACATGGTAACCTAACAAGTGCAAGTTATTTATACAAAATAAATGCCACAAGAAGCTCAAAACGTTGTAGACAATAACGATGAACTTGGTAATCCGGTGAATTTTAAACCAAATAATGGCAACGAAAAATCGTATTTTAAAATTCTTAATTCTTAAATAATGTTGAAGTCTAAGACTTTAAACTTTGTAAACGAGAAACTAAAATTCGTTAATAAATTTTAAAAACCAACCAAAAATATCCTTTTTCTGGATATCAGTTCTAGTTCTGCCATCCAGAAAAAGTAGAGCCTTTTAATGTATCAACGATTTTTTTTAATTATATGCATAAAGAAGAAATACTAGAACTTCTTACATCTTGTTAGAACTTGTACATCGAGTCTTACATCTCTTGAAAACTTGCGTGTTGATATATGTTAGATAAACTATCTAAGCAAAAAAATTCATACACCACAAAAAAGTTTTAATACAACAAATATTAGAAAGAACATTCAAATATATACTTTCAAGTACATCTCTCAACGGTTTCGGCATTTTTTCAAAAAAACTCTATTCTGAATCATTGAATTGCCATTAATTTATAGTCTGATTCGAGTAACCCTAAATATCTCAATTTGACAAATCACTTATTAGATTTACATTTATGCAATAATAATAAATAACACAATACTTGTTAATCTCCTCCCATTATATAAAGTATCAAAACAAATAAGAAAATAATCTTATAGTAAACTCGAATTATTTTCCATTTCTCGTAACGTAAACAATATCTAAATAAATATATATACAATGCAATATCTTATATATTGGTTTCATTTTGTACATAGGCTTTCTAAAAATAAATAATTTATTTATATATGTATAATATAGATCTCAAATAGAGAAAAAAAAACATCGCCGTCTTAAATAATTTTTAATCGTTATTCTAATTTCCAAAAAGGTAAATTTTGCATATTTATCTAATCTATTCATACATAACATCTATTTATACAGTACTTGTGTACTTAAATCAAATTGAATACATTGTGCGTGTAAATATATAGGCGTCGTATTATGTTGAGTATTTATGTACCTATTTTCCACTGAAAACCGCTTCACCTGGTGCTAGGTTAAACATTAAGTATGCCAAATCTGATATGCAAATTATCTATCATTATACAACTCGTTCAACCTTCTAAGACTTGGTTCTGTGCAACTCTTTTTTTAATATTAATATCACGACTGAGTTTTCTACCCATTTAGTAATTTACATTGCATAATAAATTATTTTAATTAGTCAGCGTAATCACATGACCATACGCAGTTTCATCTCATCAGATTTATCGCAATAGTAAGTCTACTGATCTCCTGGTCGCGCCCAGTCCAGTCGTTTTGTTCTTTGCAGTCATCTTGTTGGAGTTGTAGCCAGCATACAGCGTATGTTCAGATTTTCATGCTGGTGCAGACGTTGAAGCCTAATTTCATGCGCGATAAGCTCGATCTTTAAATCTCAATGGAGATTGTCGTTTGGAATATACTACGGTGTATTAACAACACATCGCAAGATTTTATTTTGAACTGTTTGTATGATTTTGCTATTTGTCTTCTTGGCACAACCCTAGAGTTGGGGTTTATTTACGGAGATATTAAGGATTTTATGATTTAATTTTGGGGTGATCTCAAATTATAGGTAAGGGATTGGTCTAAGAATTCTCCTTTGTCGTACTTCAGCTGTTATTTCTTTTAGGTGGGGGTATTTATTATAATATCATACTCGGAAGTGCACCTCTGATATATTTCTCTGGAATATTTGAATGAAGTTTGAATTCTTGCTTCCTTGCCACTCTAACAATAGTTTTCTTTATGGCATACTATTCTTATTATAGCTTTTAGCGATTTTAAAAGAATTAATTGTGATCTAATTATTTCTCGAGAAAACCTACAAAAGTATATATGCCATGATAAAGTCAAGGAAATTCAAATTAGCAAGTTTGGTGATTGGTAAA
The DNA here is from genome assembly GCA_963932295.1 of Tipula lateralis. NCBI lineage: Eukaryota > Metazoa > Arthropoda > Insecta > Diptera > Tipulidae > Tipula > Tipula lateralis. The sequence goes on along the minus strand of OZ010736.1, from coordinate 34,115,953 downwards.
TATACCGCAGTTTATTAACAAAAAATTAATAACAAACACAAAACTAATAAACAATATTATTATAATATTTAAAAAATTCTAAGAATTATATATAACCACTTAATTAAATCAAAAGCTTTTTTTGTTTTGGTTTTTATCTATTTATCCTAATGATGATTCTAATGAATACAATATAAAAATTTAACTTACTAAATTTAAAGTCTTACTTATCTCAAAAATTAATAATCACATTGTTTGTAAATATTTTAAATTATATTTCAACATCAACTCATTTGTTGTGAACCTACAAAAGTTTTCGTTATCTATCAAGGAGTAAAATATCCAAGAAAGGGGCATAATCTTAAGTATTCGAAGACATTACAAATAATTATTATCTTAATAGCGAAGATAAATTACATCTTGGCAAATTGTACCAGTGGTAATTGCCATTACTTCACTTTAGAGGCCATAAAGTTATTTTGCAACAAAAAAGCTTTGATCCTCGTAATTTAATGGTTATGATAGCTTTAAGTTCATATCCATAGAATTGATCTATTTCAGAATATGATATACGAAGATACTATCCGCCTCTTAGGTTTAACGAGGGCGGATTGAAAATGAAGCTGCCTAGCGCTAGATGGCAGCACAAAAACATTTTTTTTTGTTTTTTAGAAATTGCGATCTGTCAAACGTCAGCTGTTAAAATTTCACCCAAATTCATCCAGGGGTATAAAAAAGCTGGAATACCCTCTTACTAAGGGTGTAGAAGTAAAAAGAGACTATGTTGAGAAATAAATGGTTTTCGGAAACAAATATTTTGTTTTCCTACTTAGGTATCTTCATTTTCCATCCGCCCTCGTAACAAAGTTCGTTCCTCAGTTTTTAACACTAAGTCTAACGCCAGTCAGATAATGGTTTCAAATTATCATTAGAGAATTAGGATATCATCCTTCCTTAACCCCGTTTGTAGCATTGTGAAAAAAATATGGATTCTACAATTGATACATTATGCTCTCCTACAATTTCCCAATTCAAGCCAATTCATCATGCTTTCTAATTTTTAAAGAATTGATTATAATCAATCAAATTTCTAAGTCGTTTGAAAAACAGTGTAAACAATCAACCATAGAATTGATGATTTTTGTTTGTAATTAAATTTTGAACTGTAGTATGTCTCGCACACTCGACAACAAGAGACAAAGTCTTCTTTTATAATTATTTACTATCCTGTTGTGAACAGCTTTTCCCCATTCGCACCTCCACGGTACAAAAACGGTGTCATCCATCCTAAAACGGTGTCATCCATCCTAACTGGCGTAGGAATAGTACTATCAGAGTAACTCATTATCAAATTTGTCAACTTATCAATATTTATGGAAATATCACGAGTTCATCGTTTTTTTTACAAGAACGCTTTAATTTTTTTAATTTTTAATTTTTTTTCGAAATAACAATAATTCTTATAGGAAATATGTTGGAGAACTGCGATAAATCGCCGACCAATTCAAAAGATTTTTGATTTCATTTCTTTCTATTTCGCTACCGAAGCTCAATATTTATATGTACTCTTCAACTGCGCATCCGTTTGTATAGTAGTACTTTACTTAAAGTATAACATGTCATTCAATAAACCCGTACGATAAGTAACAAAATAACAAAATTTAGACAAAACTCGATTTTATTATTCAACATAGTTGACTTGGAGGGCGATACAACGAGTATAGCGATTTTCCAACTTTTCGATACTACTTTTACAGTACGATTTCTAGTCAAAATAGGCCTCAGTTTCAGCGATTACTGCTTCATTAAATTTCTTTCCAGCAAGCATTCTCTTGAGATCTGAAAACAGGAAAAAGTGGCTGTAAGCAAACCATAGTGGATGGGTAACAATTTGAACCCCAATTCATTCAATTTTGCCATTGTTTTCATCGATCTGGAACACGGTGCATTGTCTTGGTGAAACAACAATTTTTCTTTTGCAAATGTAGCCGTTTCATTGCGATTTCAGCTTTGAAATGTTTAGGTATCAACATTTAGTTATCACTCAGTAACATGCAACATGCTTACAGAGTGGGTAAATTCTGTGAGAAGGCACTCCATGATGCACAAAAACGAGTTTTTTGTGGATACTTTTTTGGAAATTGCAGGGCCTTTTGAAAATACTACATTCGTCTAGATTACGAATGCATATGTACTCAATGTGATATCGAAGCCACCATCATCTGGAAGACCTTTATTTAAGTCAAAATAACAAGAAGATGAAGTGTGCTTTCATTCCTCTTGTTGATTCTGTTCATTGACCAACTTGTTAAACTATACAAGCCGTATCCAAAAACGCAGACAGCATCACCGACCTTAGCGTGTTTGCTCGGTTTGGATTCGGTTAGTCGACTGCCGTCCACTCAGCTGAATGTCTTTTCGATTCTGATATGTAATTAAGAAGCCATGTCACATCCATTGTCCTTTATCGACGAGAGAATTCCTTTTTATTGCGATTTAACCATAAACACTCCTCTTTAGCATCGATTTGTTTTTGTTTATTCCTGTAAAATATTCCTGTAAAATAGTAAAAACTCTACCATCTGATATCTTTACAATGTCAGCTAGCTCGTGCACCTTCAATTTGCGATTGTTCATAACCAATTTTTGGAATTTTTTGATGTTGTCTGAAATAACAGTCTCATTTGGGCGTCTCGAAATTTACCTTTTTTCATTTTTTTTTTTTTTTTAAACAAAAGTTTCTTCACACAAAATGCTATAACTCAACAGTCAGATTATTGTTAAATTTATTCACGTATCGTTTGAAAGTACTAAATCATATGGAAAAAATTCTAGTAACGCCATCTATGTGTCATCCTACGGTCTTATTGAATGACCCTGTACTAACTATAGTTATAAATTACACCACTAATTGCAATACAAACGTTATACTCCTTAATATTTTCCTAGCAGAAATGAATTCAAACCCGGTACCTTCCAACTATAACAGCTTTTGCTACCTCGTCATTTGGCCGGTGTATTTCTATTTATATGAAACTTTTATTCAACAAATTTTATCGTTTCCGCCTATTTGTCTGTCATTAAACTACCTGAAATGTTTAGGTATCAACATTTAGTTATCACTCAGTAACATGCAACATGCTTACAGAGTGGGTAAATTCTGTGAGAAGGCACTCCATGATGCACAAAAACGAGTTTTTTGTGGATACTTTTTTGGAAATTGCAGGGCCTTTTGAAAATACTACATTCGTCTAGATTACGAATGCATATGTACTCAATGTGATATCGAAGCCACCATCATCTGGAAGACCTTTATTTAAGTCAAAATAACAAGAAGATGAAGTGTGCTTTCATTCCTCTTGTTGATTCTGTTCATTGACCAACTTGTTAAACTATACAAGCCGTATTTCATCGCTAAAAGTTACACTAACGATCTGGTTCTGACAGTGTCAGGCACACACTCTTCTCATTATATATGCATCTGAAAATGTTTCTACATATGATCTCGTCTAAACCCGATTTTGTTATATTTGAAAGGCATAGTAACACTGCATCTTTTTCTGTATTATTTTTGTCGGATGTAAGATTAATAGCTCAGCCTATATCAAACACTTCTTTGTTTTTCTAGATGATAAACTTTCTAGGAACTATTATCTGGATTTCAAACTACAAAAAGCCACTGCTATTAATTTGGCAATGCATAAGAGCTCTTAGTAATTATAGGGGATTGTTCAACAAAATGATATCTTTTATTTACAAATCACTGGTTTTACCAATGCTAATTTATGCATCTGTTGGTGTCCGGGGGGTTAAATTAAAATCATCAATTACCAAACTTAACTGTTTGCAAAATATCGCTTGTTGGACTGAAACTGGAGCCACGTCATCAACTCCTCTTCTAGCCATGAAGATCATTACCCCAGTAACAGTCCTTTATTCTCGGTAGTACAGCTTGTTCGGCTGCCTTTTACTTGAAGAGTGTTGGGTCGTGGAACGTTTTCAGCACTACTTCAGGCCATTAATCAATTCTTAATAAATTTAAACGAGACATGTCAATCGACAAGGTTAATGATAGTCTTTCGTCTGTTTTTAATTTCTACAAAAAAATTGACTTCATTTATCCATCTAGGAAAATATGGTTCCTTATCACTTTTATTCTTTTCAGATACTTCTATGTAACAGAACCTCATGCAGTTTGTGAATATACTGTATACTATTCATCAAGCGGAATTAATTGCGGTTACCAACTGTGTGATTTCAGCTTTAATCTCGCTCCCAACGATACTCCTTGAGCAAGCTCTAAATTGGTAGAAAATTGTAAGAAAGTTTTGAATCGTCTAGGTTGCAACAAGGTAATGGTCATGTGGGTGCCTGCTTACTGTAACATTGAGGACAACGATATGGCAGACTGTCTGCCAAAACTAATTCTCGCTTTTTTCATGTTGCCTTATTACATCTTAAGCTGTCGACAAGTACGAATTGCTTACAACCCCTACTTGTCGTAAGGCGAAATACTTTGTCAGAGGGTTTAACTCGAAGCTTATCAATTATGTTCTTTCCATGAAAAACGAACACTTGGATTCTATTCTTGCTGACCATTGTCGTTTTAAAAGTCATCTTCATCGCATGCGACTTGTCAGTGGTGACGTATGTGACGAATAACTTGAGGATGTTAATGATTACTTGCATTTTACCAGCCGCTGTCCGTCTTTCGATCGCATCAGATCCCTAGTGTTCAATTCCAGGGATCATTTTTGGATCTCCTGATGAATAAAAGCCTTTTGTTGAACGTGGAAAAATGTTCTTTCTTTGAAAAATGTTAAATTGAGAGGCATGGACGTTTTAATCATTAATCATTAAACCCGATAGAACTTTATTTATGGAAAGATGTTTTAACAACTTTTAAGTTTTTAATTTCAATTTATAAACCAATTCATTAATTTGGTTAAAAATAACTTAATTCAAAAAAGGTATAAACAACAATGTTAGTAATGTGTCACCATTTCGTTTGGATCGCCATAGTTGAATGTCGTTTAATTATTCAAAAAAATTTAAACAAATTATCGAATAGTTTAATAAATCGATGTTGTGGTTTATTTATAACATTTATTCGTTGGTTTTCAATGATTTATCGATGAAATGTAATTAATGGCTTGAAAATGAATTATAGAGTAATTTTGTTTCATCTTAACAAACCAAAAACCTTCAGTTTGCACTTCGATCTATTCGAAAAGAAATACCATAAATTTTCACTTAATAGTTTTCCTAAAATGTGTATTCTCTAATTGATATTTAACGACCTAACAGCCTAACGAGATATATATAATTTAGAGTCTTAAATTATCCTTTGAATGGAACAATGTTACGAGATATGTAACCTATAGCATAAAACTAACAACAACAATCAAAATGTATATAGGCTTGAAACAATATTATATGCTCAATAGATACTAGACAAAATGTGTCGAGTTCTGTAATGTAAATAAAATAGCAAATAGGTAGACAATTTCGACGTATATACCAATATGTGACCTTAATATATTTTACTATCGATAACGATCTATATAATGTTTTCATTTCAATCAAGAATGATATGAGAGAAGTGACAATTTATAAATCACAATTTGAAGTGTTTTCTAAGCACGTACATAGATAAACATTTCAAATCGCACAGACTTAAAAGACAAATTGTCTATAATATTATATAAGTTCTGTAACTAACGTACATATTTATTTATCAGTCTAAATGTTAAATCTTAATTTAAATATTTCTTTTTTGTTATTATTTTTTTTTTTAAATTAAAACACTAGACGACACTGTGTATAAGGAACAAATTTTGCATAAATTGTTGTGAATATTACGAAATTTGTAGCGTCTATATATGTATATACATTTTCATCTAGATAGAGCAATTACTGATGCATGAGGCATTAGATAAATTAGAAAATATAAACATATAGTTGATTTTTTTTAATACAGCAGACTATCAGAATTTAAATATTTTACCAAAAACCATACTAAAATTCTCTATCGAAAACAGAAAAAAATAGAGCTAAATAATGCAAATATACCGGCTCTACAAGGTTACTTGTATATATTTAAAATAATCACCCGAAAAATTGTGATAGTAACCAAATTTTTTGCGCTTTTGCTATGGGAATATATCAAATGTACAAAACACTTTTAATGACTTTCACAAAACTAAACTTATAATAAAATACTAAATAAACGTGTTAATACATTTTTGGCCAGTCTAATCTATCACAACACAAAACTTGAATTAATTTAAAAATTTTATCGGTGTGGAATTAATAAATAGACATCGCACATGTATTTAAATATCTAGTACATCGTGTTTCATAAGGTTCAAGTAGAGTGTTTGCTATAGAACTATTTACCAAGTCTGCACTCGTTGCTTATAAATCTTGTATGTATTGTATTATTCGAATGAATTAATTTGGGTCGCTATACAGTCTCTGTGCTTTGCAAAGCTTCATACCAACCCGTATATTGGTTGCATTATGGTGCACTGGTCACTGTTTGCAACCTTCGGTAGGCTATCAAAATTCATTTATAATTATTTCTTCAGTGTGCTCAGAAAAGCCAAATAGATTGTCTGCATTGTAGGCTGTTTTCGCTGCACACCTTCTGATCCAAAGATTCAGCGACAGCAGACCCACAGCTATTTCAAGAGCTTCATATTGGATAAAAAAAGTTAATTTTTATTGTAGTCATTGATTTTGATAGTTATTGATTTTGTTAGATGTATTTGTGTTGCTGGTCAATCATCAGGCGACGATAACTGCAGCTTTTTCAGAAGATTTTCGTGCTAAAACATAGGTCGGTTTTTAAGCCATTCCTTCATCTAAATTTTCCTAGGTTTTGGTTTTTATTTAGTGACTCAGTCGCCAAAATTTTAATCATAGCCGCACAGATATTTTTTTTTGACATTTTAAGTACTTTGCTTGCAAGTGTATGGACACCTTTAATAAAACACTCCTTGCGGAGTAATATTATGAAGATGAGCATACTTTTTCATTTTAGGGAATGTTTTCATTTTAGGGAATGGTTTATTACCGTTAAATTACAGAAATAACAAATTTATTCGAAATCTACCAATTAAATATAACCAAACACACGTTTTTGTAGTATTTATCCAAACATGAATATTCCAAGTTGCAATTACAGGTAGAATTTTTTTTCCCAGTCACTCAGGCTCAATTGGCCTATTGTGATATCCCTTCCCAGATGTGCACTCTCATTCCCGGAATCTGTTCAAAATATCTAGTATTCTCAATGACGTCAATTGGTCCTCAAATAGGAATTGGGAGCCAAAACAGTCTATGAAAGTGCAGTCTATGGAAGAGTATGAAGAACAGGAGCATAAAAACTGCTCAACAGTATCTTCCTCACCGTCCCCACATTGTTCGCAGTCTGAGATGTTTCGAATGAAAATTCAGGGAGCAGTGCCTCGTGAGAATGTCCAGCAAGATTCTAAAGTGCGTCTATCATAATTTAAAAAGAACCTATGATCTTTGCTGGTTTATTGATTCAAAGAAGATTTTGGATAGACGACAAGAGATGATATTATCCCATCTTTTTGGTGTAGATCTAAAAGGGTCAAAGGGTCAGTCAATTGCTTGTTTAAGAGATAGTGGGCTAGGGTCACACAAAAGTGGATAGAACACCCAAACGGGCCAATTTATAGGCCAATATATTCCCTTTGTGAAGTCTAACTTTATTTAGCCTGCCTAATCGATTTAAGGTACTATAGTTTCCAAAACCTGTTTCGATGAAACAGTATTTGAACCAAGCGTCTTCAGGGCAGCCTGACTGTCAGAGAGTTTGTAGATACGACGATCTATCCCTTTAATTACCCAAAATTGCACCCGTTTCTGCCTGAAATACAGTAGCGTATCAACCAAACGGGATAGATTATTCAACCTCAGGATTTTGTATAACCCGACACCAGGTATAGATTACGGCATACTGATCTGAAAGTAAAGATTAACATAACGTTGCCGGAGGGGTAGGATGGGCTGTTATAGTCCCATATGTGACTTCCGGTAACAGTAACATGAAATAATTTCCCGAAACGTGCTTCGTCACCATAGTGTCTGAGGGCATGTGGGCAGTTGTGTGTCGGCTCACCTTCCTCCATATTTGACATTGCCGGGAAGGGCCAAATAGATTGTCTGCATTGTAGCCTGTTTGCACTGCACACCTTCTGATCCAAAGATCCAGCGACAGCAGACCCACATCCATTACAAGAGCTGCAGTCTCAAGAAGGCGGTTTAGAGGTTTCTCTCCAATATCGCTCATTGTTCTAGGCGACCTAATAAATGCGGCAAACGAGACTATGTGCCTGATCACTGAAACGTATAGTCAGGACACGCGTTTAAGTTTCAGGCCCCATGATTTACCAAATGCCTGTTTGCATTTCCAGTAAATGTTGCATGCATGTTGCATTTCTCTTTTATATGTTTTTCCCAAGTAATCTTCCGATCTAACCAGACCCCCAGATACTTGACTTCCGAAGAGAGTGGGATCGTATTAGCCCCAATTTAAACCTCAAAGGACTAAAGTTTCCCAGAGTCTTGCGTTTAGTGAAAAGGACCATCTCAGTTTTCTTATAAGGTTGACTGATAGACCCTGGTCACTATACGAGAATACAACTAAGTTAATCGCAGTTTTTATGCGAACACATATTACATCCGTATATTTACCTACCAGTATTATGGCGATATCATCAGCATAACCCTGGCAGAAAAATCCGTTGTCGTTTAGCTGGACTAGGAGTGAGTTCACCACAAGACACCACAAGAGCGAAGACATAACTCCCCCTGAGGACATCCCTTTCGGGCGATCACCGTGTTGGTATCACTACCTAAGTCTGCAGTAATTCTCCTTGACCTAAGCATGACGCTAAACCACCGAACAAGTGTGGTCTCTATGCTATGTCTTTCAGCTGCAGGGATCATTGCATTGAATTATGCATTGTCAAAAGCGCGTTCAATGTCCAGAAACGCTCCCAAGGCAAATTCTTTGTTGTCCAGTAATCTTTCAATCCGTCCAACGACTTGCAGCAGCACTCCATGCTGTTTCAACAGTTCTGCCTTTCTGATATGCGTGTTGTTTGAAGTGTATGGGATTTACTACAAGTGCAATATCCCTAAGATGTCTGTTGCCAATCGCTCTAATCATTTAAGTAGAAAAGATTCGGTTGATAGGCCGACAACTTTTTGCCTAGTTATATCAAGGCTTTCCATCTTTTGGAATGAATATTACTCTAACTTTTCTTCAAGATCTTGGAATGTACCCCAGAGCCAAACCCCACACTGTTCGCAGTATGAGATGTTTGGAATTATCGTTCGAAACTGGCTCTGAAGATATGTTCAAGGCAGGTAGAATAGATCGTTGCTTGGAAAAAATAACTGATAAATTATATTGGTTTGAACAAGTTAATTGTGTAACACATTATGCCAGAGTTATTCGAACAATGGGTGCATTGACTAGTTTATGAACATTGCGTTTCAACCGAGGGCAAACATGAACAATTCAAAAAAAGAGCTCAATCCACATGAAATTTTAAAATTATTTGTTTACTTTTTTAGCAATCAAGCACCAGTTTGCACAGGTTGCGCAGTGGTTAAAAAGCTGGAGCGGGAAGTACCGTGTTCGAATCCCAACAGGGGCAGGATGCGAAAAAGGAATATTCACCATCGATCGTTTGGGCGGTGCGATCGATGGTGCGAATGAACTCATCTCAGACTCGGTTGGGCTTAGAAACCGTGTGCCATCCCATTTTCCATGGCAATACTATAGGCTGGCATGGAGCTATGCAATGTGTAAATGGTTTTTACGTAAAATCTATAGCCGAAACGGCAAGTTAAAAAAACTTAAATTATATTGAATATGAAACCTCAACTTTTTAAATAAAATTGGATTTTACAGCAGAATAGAATTTATTTATAAAGTTTTTTTTTATATTTTATTTATGATAACAATAAAACATTTTACAAAGTAACTACTCGTACATAGTTATTTTTAACTAACAGCGTTTAATTCTGACTACAAATAATTAAGCACTCCTATGTATTCTTTTCATAGTGTTGTTTTGGATTATTTTGTATTCTGCGGACCATTCTTGTAGATCAAAAAGTTTTAGTCTTTTGAGCTTCAATATTAAGCTCATGATGGAGACTCTTCTGATGTTTTTGAGTACATTTCTTTATTTTCTCAACGACTGTGTCGATTCCGAGAGCTTATGAAGGTCGCTATAACAAGTGTCCCAATGGACATCTACTATCCCTCTGAGAACTTTATTTTGAAGTCGTTCAAAAATTTGTTGAAAGCTGGTTTAGGGGCATCCCTAATGTCCAGACCGGTCTGAGCACTTATTTATAAAGCATAATTTTAATTCTCCACATAGCCAATCTTGTATATTATTTATGGCTATTTATAGTTTTATGTGGCTTCTCCGATTGTGTCACCAACAGCTATAGAATTGCAGTATTATCTGCAAACTTGTAAACAATACAAAAAGGAATTGCCCTAATACACTTCCCTGCCAGACTCCTGATCTAGTTATTTTATGCTGGTGTGAACTCCTTTCTGTTCTCTAAAGTATCGCCCTTTCAAGTATGACTTAAACAATTCACAATGCTCAACGGTCAGTTTTTTCTTATTTAATAATTATATCTAGCCAGACTTTGTCAAATGTCATTCTATTGACTTGATCGATTATGGTGTATTTCTGTCTAAATTCAAACCGATTGGACAGAATGGGTCCTGATTTTTCAATTTCAGGTTAAATCGTTTAAATAATAGTTTCTCAAACAGTTTTGAATTTTGACATAATTCGAAGAAGTAATATTGGCCTGTATGAGATTAGGTGTCATGATTACTTCCGCAAATTTTCAACTTAAAGGGACATAACAGTGTCTAAAGGAGCAACAGTTTTGGTGCTATTTTCGTTTCCAAAAAAGAAAAATGTTTAAATTAACCCAATTCTGCTACAATTGTTGACATATAATTGAGTAAAAGTACTTTAATTTATTAAATAACAAGAATCTGAATGGTTTTCATTTTTGAAAATCCGATCGGTGAGACACTATTAGACCCCAAATCGATGTTGTGGTAACCTTTTATATTTCTGTGTATTATGTGTTAAAATGAAATAAAAACCATTAACTTTTCAAAATAATGAAACCAAATAAAAATCTTACGGAGATAAATTAATTTCAGTAATCTTATATTTATTGTTTAGAAATTTATTTATTTAACAAAATGTTTCTTAACAATTAATTAAATTCAGTTAAGAGCAATTATTATAATATTATAATGTTATTGTTTCGTAAAATTTCGAGATTTATTTATAAATTATGCCACAAGTTATAATTGATCAATAGAATAAACAATACATACCAAAATATCTCGAAAACAGTATATTGATACAGTGTGGGTTAATAAAATAATCTATGGCTTAGAGGCCGACAACGGCCCTTACCGCGTCTCAACTGAGACCTTACGAACCAATTTTTAACGAATGGTACACATTGTAGGTGGTCAGCCCAACGAATGATTTTATACACAATCGCGTTTTTATGTCATCCGGTTGCAAGTTAAATTTTGGTCAACGGCGGGAATCGAACTCGAGACCGCGGCGTGATTAGAAACTCTCTTAACCATTAAGCTACATCCGGCGACACAGTGTGGGTTACTCCTGACAAATATAATTTCCTACTGGGAAATTGATAAATCAAAGTACCTTAAAAGCATTAGAAAATTGAAATTTTCAATTTATCGTTTAATAGCAATCGCAAAAATATGAATAATTTATATAAAATTGACAAACTGGGGCAAATCAAAAATTCTTATGAAAATAATGTAGACACATCAGATACAATATGATATATAAATCTAATCGAGTTACGTTCTATTTATATTACTGATTAACAGGTTAACTGGTAAACAATATTTAAGTAGGAAAATGTACATCATGCTTATATTGAAGAATATTTTTTAAATCGATGATTCGTCTTAAAAGCTTGAAAATTAGTTAGTTTCATTATTGGAATAGGCTTTCACTAACATTTTTTTGACCGATCAAAATATTCATCCACACCGAATCATCATGCATAATGAATGTGGATATAAGAGATGTAACAAATATTCGCTTAGTTGGCCAGAAAAAAAACAAAATCCCGTTTCCTTTTGGTTTTTCAACAAATATACTATTGCTGTTACAGTCTGACCTTTTTCCAGAGGAATAGTACAATTTTTGATCGGATGAAGTAAACTGACATTACTTTTGTTGCTGGTTTTTATTGCTTAGCTTTTACGGGTGGCTTTGCTCATTTGGGGCTCCATAACCTGGACTGCTGTTTCGTCACCAATAACGAATATACTAAAGTTGACTGACCAATTTGGAGTTTATTAAGGAAAAATAAGGCAAAATGCAGCCGAACCTCTTTATGGACCCCATTTAAAATTTGTGAAATTCATTCAGCTGATATATTTGTGTATCCCAGGTGATTATTAGTAAAATAACAATAATTTCTTCTCTAAATTGTGGAACTTCTCGAAACTTCTTCTACAGAAAAATGTCACGTCTGGAATCTTCGGGACCACTTCGAAACAATATCCATATTATACAAATTGGTATTCATTTAATATTTGAAGTGGCTTCAATTTACACCGAAACTGAAGAGAATTACAACGAATTACTGTTTAAGTTGGTGGTGAAATTTCGACTGTGGCAGTCAAATAATCGCATTCTCAGCTATTTTGCGTTTTCTCGTCTCCATTCTAACCAATTGTTCAGAATTTTTGAAGGAAGTCTTAGAAAACAATTGCAAAGGATTTGAAATTTATGGTTTTTGGAATTTATTTAAGAGTTGTCTGCCAAGCGAACTTTTGTTTCTTTTGTTGATATGTGTAGAGGAATGATAAAATGGCTTTATAGGTTCGATAAGCTGCACAACTATTACGAATCTGCTTATTAACTCAAAATAGTGCACAGTTTTCATAATATGTACTTATATTTATGTTTACATAATATGTACTTATAAATAAATATATACATATAATATAGGAAACAAATTAATCAAAACGGCCTCTAGTTTGCTCTTAGTCTTTTTTTTAAATGATTCGAAAATATATTCATTGTTTGTAGTTGAATTATGTAAAAGAATTTTGGTCATCGTTTGGGATGATCTAGCGATGATGAATTAGGGTTTGTCTGATTAAAATTAATTGATTTTAATCGTAATTTTAAACAAAATTTGTAAAAATAGGAAAACTTATTAATTATTCAAAATTTAAAAAAAGATAATTTTTAAATGAAAACACCATCAGCGAATAATGGAGGAAAAAGGACACGTGGAAGGGGCAAGGAAATTTTTCCACGATTTAGATAATTATGTTAAATGTATAAAACTCAAATAAATTTAAGTTTAGTCAAATACTTTGGAAATAATTATTTGTCAGTGGCTTGGAATGTAAAGGTAGATGATCATTCGTTTGTTTTTTCTATAAGAGGTTTGCTGTCTATATATCTGCGAAATCATCTTTAAAAAAATAGTCATGTGATAAACAATGATAGTATAATGACGGATCTATGGACATATAATAATACTATTATTTATTAATCTACTATTATTTATTAATATACAATTTTGAAAACTGCACAAAGCTCATAAGCTCGTTCGTATAAAAGAATGTCCAATTTATAGATTTCCAATATAAATTTACTTACAAACAACCAACCTATGCTTATCAATCATCTCTTACAGCATGCTATACGAACTTTCAGGAAGTTTGTATATCATGCTGGAACAACCTTATCACTAACGTTGGTGAAATTGGTCACATCACAAGCAATACAGTACGAAAGTATATTTCATAATCAATCTGAGTTCAATGTACCTTCGATGGGAAATTCAATTCGTCATTATTTACAAATAATAAGTAAAACTATAATTCGCTGGAACTGTTGCAACACGACTCACAAGACTATATATACAAATTATATAGAACAAATATATGTCCGGTTACACATATACCTGTTGAGATAGAATTGTTTTTTTGAATCACGCAATTATTCAAAACGTCATCTGTCAGTTCGAAGCTGGCCTAACAAATATTACAAAACTACAGATTTACTTACAATTCAAACTTAAATGATCGGTGACTCTAGTTATTTATAGTTCGCGTTTAGCCATCTGACACAATTACGAAAAATTCCAGTTTCAGTACCACCTCCTTCCTTATCAGTCGGCTTTTACTCAATGTGATGATCATTTTTCTCCCAGGCATACATATTTCGAGAAAGTTTCTATCGTGCTGAAATAATCCTGATCTCTCGTTTGCATCTGTTGAAACGGTTGGATTGAAGCGCTCATTTCTCAGTAGTACATATTACATAATAATGTATATTGCATATACAATGGCACGGCATGCGTCAAACCAAAGCTAAATCGTTTAGCTTATTGTAAATTTTAATTTGAGTACAAATTTAATTTTTGTATCGTCCTAATTTTTAAGGAATAAATAAATAAAGAAAACAACGTGGGTTTAAATTGCAAAATTGTTTCGTGGGTCGGCAACAAAACAATGTTCAAGCGTGATTTTTTATTTGTTATCGTGTGATTATATTACTTGACATCTCGTATATACTATGATATGTTGAACTTATGAAATTCACTAAATATCATTATAATTATTTAATGAAAAAGAGACTGCCTCAAGGTCTGACGACCTGAATTCGTAAGTGTTCGCTAAAATTGCACAAGACTACATCACAAATTTAAATAGAAACACCTTTTCGAATGTCGAACTGCTTCTCAGTCCAATCACTATGTCAATAAGCAAGACTCATATTTGGGATGCTGACAAATTCTAAACAAATTCAAGCCGTTAGATCTTTTCATTTTTAAAATATTCAAAGTTTTACGCAAACAAGCCACAAATGACCATCCGAATAGGTATCACCCGAACAACAGCTGAACAAGTATCATTACTGTATTGACAAAAAGTGATGACTATTTCAAACATGAATAGACTTAGACATTATATTGTATTTTGAAGCCGGTTGTAGCTTAGTGGTCAATATATATTCTCATCATGCCGCGATCCTTAGTTGCTGAGCGTGCAATTGGCAAAAGTATTGAAAGTTTCTAAGAAACTAGTACTGTGGAAGCTCGTGGACTGTGTCAACATTTTCATCCACATTATACCAAATGATTAAGGTCATTGACCTGCTTTTATTGGATATAGATGTAAATTAATAAAAATACTTAAATAGATAAACAAATCTACATGTAAGTAATTTGCAACAAAAATGATATAATCTTAAGGACTATTTTACCAAAGTCAAACCAGAACAGTTAAGTTTTACTCTATTAAGAACATTTGAATTCAGTTTGTTGACCAATAAAAGAGGAACGCTTAAACAAACCTGAAATGAACGTTCCTGCTGTCTTGTTGGTCATTCAAAAATTGGTACTACTACAACTTAAGTTGTTACGGTTTGACTGGTTGTCGCTTTAGTCTCTCAATGGCTTACAGAAAATAAACTAGTTCTACTCCAAAAACAAAATCATTTTCTTGAAATAACTGGAACTACGGTCTTTGAACAGGAAATTTGAATATTATTTTAACTAAATATTAATTTCAAATCAAACAAACGAAAATCTTCGGAAGGTGATTGGCCGTTTTAGTGTTTTCTTTGATTGAGGCGTGATGAGTTATAATAAAGATTTACTTTTGTTTATACAAATGTGTAGTGTGAATATTTGTTCTGGAATGTGATATTGGATGTATATAAATAGGAATTAGGTAAATAATATTCCCTATAAACGAGGTAAGCAGGGCCATCGCGTGTGTATGTTACCCCATTCGTCGATCGGTAATAGATTGAGCGATAGGGACGTTTTGTTACATGAAATCGAAAAATTCGAGCAATATGGATGTGGTGCTCAAGTTTTTTTTGCTGTCGAGGAGTGTCCGGGACACATGTAATGAAGTGTACGACAACTGTTGCCTGACTACAAACTAAGCTTATAATAATCTATATAGTATGGGTATGTTTATTTTATTAGCTGGACTGACGAATGTGTGCAATTGATAGTTGAATGTTAACTTTCGGCCGATTACCGAATCAGGTCGTTTTTGTGATTGACATGTTTAATCCATGTATTGTTTATTTTTTGTTGATGCTTCGGTTGATGCATATTATAGATTTGAATTACATTATTGATTCAAGACGATTGTAGAACACGCTTTCTAAAGCTACTAATTAACATGATATAATACCGATCAGTTTGAATATACACTGCACAATATTTCAGTCCGTTCGATTGAAAGGTAAATTATAGTAGATATACAGCAATTGTATATTTCTCTTAGATGGAAAGCCGATCTCCCATAAGCGATATGTGATTAAATTGGGGAAAATAAGTTTAACTCTTACGTTGTATACAAAAAGGCACGATTGCTAGTACTTTTATGAACATGCAGAGTTCAAATAAATTAACAACACTAAAGCCTATTAAAAAAATTAAATTCTTGATAAAGAGTCAATAAAAATATATTGTTATGGAAAAGATTCTTAAAACAAATTCTTAAAAATGTAAAATTGTGACAATACGTATATTGGGAAAACCTATAGGTTGTTTAGAAAGATAAACAGATATAAGTAAGTATAGCAACAAATTATTATGTAAATTAAAAAAACCTTATCTTTGAGTATTATAGAACTCATTAAAAATTTAATTAAAATAATCCATTTATATAATGATTGTAGTAAACCTATTACTTTACTATAAATACCAAAGTAATGTAAAACGTATTGGAGCTCACACCACCTGGTGTTTTCAGAATTCAAGTATCTTGGGATTTGGTTAGATCGGAGGATTACTTGGCAAAACATACAGAATGGAAATGCAATAAAGCATTAAATATTTCCTGTAATTCAAACATTCATTTGGTAAAGCATCGGGCTTAAACTCAGACGCATGTTCTGGCTACTTTTGTTTTGACGGGTTTTACAGACCATTGTTGGTCCATACCGTGTCGACAATCTGACTCCATCGGTTTCGATCACCAGTCAGCTCTTCATATTGTTGCAAACAATTATAAGATGTCTGATCGCTGTCTACGCCGTGGAGCCTTCATCGGGGTTTGGACCTAGACACCGTCTTCAAAGCCTTGTTTGTCTGGATAAAGTGGGAGCTACGAACAGCACACACATACACACTCTTGAGATGGCCATGAGTCAGCTGCCGCTTGACAGTCGTTCGCCTACAAGGCTACAATCAATTGCCAAATATGGAATGAAATAGGCTGACACATAACTACCGACATTGCATCGAACAGTATGGTGTCAAAGAATATTTTCGGGAATTTCATGTAATTATTACCGAAATGCACCTTCATAATACTGTCTCATCGAAATGTGGTGTGGAGGCCGTTATTGACTTGAATCGAGTTGGCAGTCTGAAATGAAGTTAGACTTTACACCTGGTCACATTTTGGCTGATTGTTCCGTTTGTGTGCAGAATCCATCTTTGTGGGATCTAAGAATGCTTTAGCAATGATGCTTGAAAATCACGTGATTGTTTTGCTTAAAATACAGGATGGCTGAGACCAAATGTTACTAACTTCACTCTGCTGTCATTTGTGTAGTTGTCATTTTTCGCGCGTCTATTTTTTGACAGATTGAAGTTTGGTTAGTTGTTTATATGTGGTCAATAAATAATTGTTCTAAATTAATATCTTGATAAAAAAATCGTAATGGAATTCAAACGTAATAGTGTAACTGCACTGTATTTGAGTGGAAATTTACAAACAGCAATAGTTCGTCAGCTCCAGCATTTAATGTGAATAAAATGTTTGTGTATCGAACCATAACTCGATACAACGAAACTGGTAGCATCGCTAAACGCAACAGAGGCGGTCCTAAAAAAACAGCAACATCAAAAGAAATGATACAAAAGGTGAAGAAACGAATCCAACGAAATCCTCGTCAAAGTGCCAATCAATTAGCCATATGTCTACATGTTTCACGATACAGCATTCAAACCATATTGAAAAATGAACTACACTTGAAGCCCTACAAGATACAAAAAGTTCAAGATCTTACGGAGGCACAAAAAAAAGTTAGGCTTTAAAGAACACGAACATTGAACGCCTTGGCCGAACGTGATGAGATTCCAAAAATTGTCTTTTCTGATGAGAAAATTTTCACCATTCAACAGTATGTGAATAAACAAAATGATCGTGTTTGGTTAGAGCACAAGTCCAACGATAATTTGGACACAAGAGTTGCCATGCGCAAGCAGAGTTGCCACGCACCAGCTTATGTTATGGTTTGGGTTGCAGTTACTGCAGATGGACGCACTCCTCTGGTTTTCATGGAGGCAAGGTAAACCAAGAGATGTACCGCCAAAAGATCCTAAACGATGCTTTGGCACCGTCACACAAAGCTCGAGCGACACAGCAATTTTTACAAAATTGCGTTCCGCGGCTGATTTCATCGAAATAATGGCCACCAGACTTGAATCCCATGGATTTCTCCATATGGTCTATTTTGGAGAGTAAGGTGTCCACTAAAAAATACGAAAGTGTTGATGCATTGAAGTCAGCTCTTGTTCGAGAATGGAATAAAATTCCGCAAGCCCACGTCGGTTAGCATGCAATGCTTTCTATGGAAGACTGAATCAAATAATCAGAGCCAAAGGAGGTTATATCGAGCAGTAACATGTTTTTCATAAAATGTAATATGTTTTCAACATATTCCACGAAATTTCAATAAAAAATAATCAACATTAAAAAAATTACAGCGTTTTCATTTGGTAACACTTGGTCTCAGGCACCCTGTAAAACGACTCGAGCAAATAGAGAAACAAATAGTCCTAATGAGATGAAGTGGTGACATGACTCTAATCGTTAATGTTGTGTATGTATAGGGCACCTTTAATCCTGGACGTCTAAGTTACGTAGTTGAAAGCTTTTAATATTCTTACTTTGTTGGTTGAAATATTGCGTTTTCCTTATCTAACTTATAGCTATTGCCTATCACTAGTTAAGATCTTATTTTAATGATTCAATTTCATCGCTTAAACACGACTAATTACCCAGTTTACTATCGTTTATACACAATAACAAACATCTCTTTGTAATCTAATCGCCATATTTTTTTTTTTTCAAATATATAAACTAGAAATGATTTGTTTACATTTTACGTGCGATTTAACGTTCCATTGCGTGTTAATGAATGGTTGACTGCTTAATAAGAAGCCTATCAAGCAGTACTATAGCAAAACTATATTAACATTTATTAAAACTAAATAGTTGTTTTTTAAAGCTTTATAATAAATATTATAAAAAGCTGTTGTCAAAAAAGTTTGACGAACTCAAACTTATTTTATAGAGAAAACTAATTTTATACGACGAATCGATCAGTGATGAGGTTAGCGAGCTTTTTATTTGTGAACACACACATACTCGTACATAAAAAAAACTTTTTATTATTTTTTTGTGGTAGTCATCCTATCCTGCCAAATATTTTATAATGGTATCCATGTACATATATAAAAAAAACTTATAAGAGAAAACGTGCCACGTTTTTAAGATGGGTGTAATAAATTCCAGTCATGCCTTGATTATACCAAAATACTAGGAAGGTATTTGATAACCTGAGACAATTTAGTTTTTTTTTTTTTTGACGAAATAAATAAAATTATATTTTCATGTTGTGAAAAAGTTGTATATTCATAATATAGTTTGGTCTATCATAATTCTGACAACATAACTTTCTTTTTACGATCAATTGTCCTCTATATATATACATATACAAACGATAAACATCCGCCAAACATTAAATTAAAATCTACTTCAGCATATTTCCAAAATATTTATATACAACTGCCATAATTAGCGCACCCAACACAGTACATATAATAAAGTCATAAAATTATTGTCAATTATACTTATGTATACGCTGATAGCAAATTGATTTTTCAATTGATTTGACTTGAATAGATAATGAATGTCTTAACCTTTTACGAATTAATCACTTTTTTGTTTAGAAAATATTCTCTTGGCTAATCAAATTATATACAACATATACAGGATTATATAGTTACCAATAAGTAATTTCAAAATGTATGTGGTTTGTAATAGATATAATGAGCTGCTGGTGATTTATTGAATTTTGGTGATGATGATTATTGCTTTGTATGTTTGTTGTTAGAATATTACGTGATCAATTTTTCTAATTCAAAATTTTTATTTAACAACAAATTTATTATTTATTCCCGGGGGTATTATTACTATACTGATAACTATTTGTTAAGAAACAAATTTAATCTACAATTTTTAGGTTTTTCCTGTTTCATAATTAAACTAATAAAGATTGGAATATAGTTTCTAATTATAAAAACATTTTAATGAGTTCTGGGATGATTGTTACTAATACGTTTGCTACTAGATCTATTAGTAATAACTAATAACATTCTAGATCATGTTGCTTGTAGTTTTTCTAATATTTGTTCGGTAAATAATTCTACAATTTTCTCAGATATAAGTGATCAAAGTTTTATCTTTTCATCCATTTACTTTAAAGAAATTTTTTTCGACAGAAATTAGAGAAAAAAGTTATTGATTTTAGCAAGGTTGATGAGTGTTTTGACGAGTTTCTTAAGACAACAGTTTTTGATATTACTAATCCTGAATCAACTCTAAAATTAATTAGTGATCAATATAATTTCTTAGTAGCTAAATTTACAACTATCAAAGGTGTTGTTGCAAAATTGAAGTTTAGCTCTTGTCTCTGGATGACTTTCGATCTATGGAAATTGATTGGAAAGCGCAACAGAATTTTGAAAAAGTGCAAATTAAACTCCTCTAACATTGAAACTCGGAATCGTCTCTGTTCTATCAATAAAAAAATAGCATCTGAGAAATATTTTGCTAAAAAAAGGTTTTATAAAAACATGTTTACCAATGTAAGCCAAAAGAACTTATGGAAAAATATAAATCAGTTCTTAAATTGTAACAACAGTAAATCTAAAATTGAAAATGTCGTTTTTAATGATAAAAAATATAGTAGTACAATTGATATTGTTGATGTGTTTTATCATTACTTTGTTAGCGTTGGTACTCTGCTGGGTGAAGCTATTGGAGGTGATAGAGATATTTATAAATTTAACACAATTCAATCAAACATGAACTCAATATTTCTGTCCTTTGCTACACCGGCGGAAATTTATAATATAATTTGCAATCTCAATTGCTGTAAAGGTGGCGGGCAATATTCGGAATCAAGTAGTGAAGCGTAATGTCTCATTTTTTTCAGATATTCTCGCTAAATTAATTAATAAAATATTTGAAACTAGTGAATATCCAAATTCTTTAAAAATAGCTCAAGTCATACCAATCTTTAAAAGTGCTGATAAAGATTTGATTTCCAACTACAGACCTATTTCAACTCTATCTGTATTCGATAAAATCATAGAAAAAGTAATAAGCAGTCGCTTCAGAAATTTTTTAAATGATTCTAATTTCTTCTATGCATATCAATACGGTTTTAGAGAAGGTGCAGATACTGAAATGGCTCTTGTAGAGATAACGAATATGATATATAATGCTTTGGATCGAAAGGAGTACGTAAGTGCTCTTTTTCTTGATCTTAAAAAAGCTTTCGATACTGTTGATCATGAGCTACTTCTCGCCAAATTATATAATTATGGATTTTGTGGAATATCCTACAAATTAATGAAAACATACTTAACAAATCGTCAACAATATGTTAAAATTGATGGGATAAGCAGTAGTATTCTTAATGTGCATTGTGGAGTTCCACAAGGTAGTGTACTAGGACCACTACTGTTTTTAATTTTCATTAATGACATTTCGAAATTATCATTGAGGGGCCATATTCGTACTTTTGCTGATGATACCGCAATATTATACGAAACAAAAGATCTATTAATTATAACTAACAACATGGAACACGATATGCATATTTTATTAGATTACTTCAAGCCTAATCTTATTTCTTTGAACCTAGCCAAAACTAAATTTATAATTTTTCAATCACCACACAAAAGTTCTATCGCAATATCATCTTTCAATATAGAAAATATCGTGGTTGAGAGAGTTGATCAGTTCAAATACCTAGGAGTAACATTTGACTCTCATATGTTATGGGATAAACATATTAAAATTATATGTAGCAAAATGTCTCCTATGGGTGGACTTATAAGAAGACTCTCTTATTATGTCCCAAAATATATATTGAGATTGATGTATTTTGCTTTTATACACCCGAGAATTTTATACGGAATAATCATTTATGGAACTGCGAGCATAAACAAATTCAAATCATGCAGAATAAAAGTATTAAAGCTATTATGAAATTACCTCCACGATTTTCATCATTGTCATTATATAAAACCGAATCGATAGGAATTCTACCCATAGGTGCGCTGCATGAGTATCAAGTGTCTCTATATATATAAAAGACGTTGAAGATATCTTTATTCCTCCCCAATTTAGAATTTTCAAAAAACAATCATAATTATAACACTAGATTTGCAAATAATTTATCTTGTGGCTCAATAACTACTTAATGAGTTTGGACGAAAATCTATTAGGTTTTCTGGTCCTACTATTTATAATAAATTGCCGGATATTCTCAAAAACTCAGTTAATATTTACTAATTTAAAAAAAAATTAAAAATTTACTATCAATCACTTGTCGCTGATTACATTCAATAAATTCAACCAAGTAGCTTTGAAATAAATAATTTATTAAATTTAACATAAAATGTATTTCATTTATGTTGATTTCCTTAAAAGGACAGGAAATCCATTGGAAATCAACATTATAAATTATTGTTGTAAATATTATATTATATTATAAATAAATAAAAAAAAAAAACTTATACTTCATAACTATCTAACTTAGTAAATTTTTATATCAATCCAAACACACAGTTTTTGGATGCACTTTATTCTGACTAAATGCCATTAGATTGGCCAGTATAGTTAAGCTTAAGTATATAGTAATAAGTGAAGAGACCATGACCAGTGATTAGTTCAACCCAATTTCACATCCATTTTTTTAAAAAAATAAAGCAAACTTCTTTGATCCACTTTAGTTTTAAGACAAATAAAAGCAAAGTTCCTTAATAGTTTGGTGTTCTAAATCGTTGGTTCACAACCAATTAATTTTAAACGTGAGCCAGTTCTTACCAAAACCATCAGCTATCTCTTAACGATCAATATTCCAATAAGCCGGTAGCCACAAAACTAAGACTCTAATGTTAAAAAAAGAAGGTTAAAGTTAATTAAATATTTACATTCGTTAACAAATTTAGAGTTGATTTCAAAGCTGCAACTAAACAAACTAAAAAACAAATCATTTCTGCCTGAGATATAGCGCAAGTTCCCACGGAATTTTGAGATCAGCACTAGATTCATTTCGAAAGTCATCGCAAAAAACTAAACTCGAAAAGTATATTCTGGTAACAAGCTATCATTTATCATAACCATTTCAGATTCATAACCAAATGTTATATGCCCACGACTGTTTATTCAATACACCAATACACTTTAGACGACTCCTAAAATAAAAGTATCTAAAGAAATGACAAATTAAATTCTATGACAAGGATCACATAGATCCAGGACAGCAGTGCAAGTTCGTTACTTAGTTTAGCTATAGAGGTATAGCAGGACACTAAATATACATATGTTCACACATAAGCAATACTATATAGTGGCTTATAAGTGTAAAAAATAATTTTGCGAGGTAATCCCCAAGATTTCGCAAAAAATCCGGGATAGTTAGCTATGTAAATAAGATTAGGGCATATATAATAAAATACTAAGATAAAAATTATCATGACTATAGACTTTTTGTTGTATAAATTATTTATTAGTCCAGCTTAATCGTTGTGATATCATATCACAAATTAGTGGAGAATTCAAAGTTACAGTAAAAGCTTAATTCGTCTCGTTGACGATCAGGTTGATTATAATCCTGCATTGCGGTCAATTAAAATTAGTTTGGTACATAATAAAAGCAAAGTACAAAATTAAATAAGCATTAGTCGATAAAAAATTAAGTGCTTTTCATACCAAAAGCGTCACAAATATGTGTATAGAGCTATGATTCATACCGAAAGCTTCATTATATCGAAATTGTCATTTTCACCTCGACGAGTTATAATTCAAAATTATTTATTTTAGTACGAGTATAAAATAAAACATAAATATTTTGTTTATATTTATATACGTGTGATGAACAACTTATCAAGCTGATGAATTATGTTAGGAAAATCTTCACTTGATAGGGCTTAAAGTCACCGTCGTTTAGTATTTGTTACACAACTGTTTTCAAAAGTCTAACTAGTACAAGACTTATTCGATTTATTCAAGATAGTGGGATGAAAAAAGTCGACATTTGAGATTTTCCGGTCCAATTCAAATCGAGACTTATTTCGACAAAAGACCAAAATTAAGGTTGAAAATTTGGAAAAATTACGAAATTCACATTACATATTGTTCTGATAATCAACTTAGGGATTTATTGTAACACAATTAAGCCTAGAAATTCTGCAGAGCCAAGTCGAGTTTCATCGATCAAAACAGTCAGAGGGTCAATGTCGGTAATATACGGCGAGTATTTATCGTGTCTTTCACTGTTGTAATATAACCGTTTATCTTTCTATGGTTGGCTAAAACGTATTCATATTGCGTTCGATAACGATCCCCTGGAATTATTTCAGACACTTTTAATAGCACATAAATACAGAGACATCACCTCTGTTGCCGTTGAATCAACACCCATGATTTCAAACAAACACTGTTCAACATCTCTCTCGGTTGACACCCAATATGCATTGCGGTTGGATAACAAACTCGTTGTACATTTATAGCTGAAAGGAGTGGAGATTTCGGCGAGTATCCACTTTCTCGTGTCTTTCACTGTATTACGGCCTTTTGTCTTTCAAGGCTCGACACAAACTCATAATTTTAATATCTTATAATACACTTAGCGTAGCCGGGCTATACCTAAACAAAAAACGTTCAAAATCTCTCGACCTTATCCTGTATGACATCCAATATCGTTGCTTTTTCAAGTAGCACATACTCGATCTGGACTTATTAATTTATTTATAAAAACCTTGACATTTAATTCTAGTATACGCGTATATTAACGCGATATATGAAATATTAACAAACTTAAAATTGATAACATAAAGATGATGCAAAAAATAGTTGCACAACCCTGCTACTTTTATATAAATATTATACATATATACAATAGAGTTTATTGACCTTCAATGTTCTGCTGTATGTGTAATAGTATTACATATACATATATATTTATTTAAAAAGGATGAAAATATCTATCTGTGTGTGGAAAAACGAAAAAATAAAATTGTTTGTTTTCTTTTTGTTCTTCATTTTAAAATATATTTCTGGTAGCATTATCGATTTTCCAATCTAATTTCCTAATACATTTATGGCATGTGGAATTTTTCTTTCCGTTTTCTGTTTTACTTTTCCAATTCACTCGTTCATTCTGTGTGGTATTATATACATACTTGGGTATATGTTTTAGAGTGAAAATTTTTCGCGATTTTATATTTTCGTTATTTTGATTGAAGTTAAACATTATTTACTCGAACTTAATTACGTAATTTATAAATTTAAGATTTTTACATGTAAAATGTTCAAAATTATATTGAATACACTTGTTTGTAAACAAAAAAAAAGTTAAACGACGTATTTCAATAAGATAAAATTACAAAAAGATTAATTATTACTATTAGTGAATAATAAATCATGAACTCGTATAAGTGAAACACCTGAAATCTAAAACCCTTTTGAGTGCGAAATCTAATTATAAAGAATATTAAATTTAATTAATATTTTCAAAAAAATGTTTAAGTTTAATGATTCATATCGCCTAGTCCTTGAAAAGGATATTGATTTTTAACAACAACGCATACATTTCTTGTCATACTTCGTATTTCGTTTGATATTCTCAGAATTTGCTTTTCTTTGTACTGAACTTGAATGTATTATTTGTTCAAGTTCAAATAAATGTATAAACTTTATATTGTACAGATTTGTACCGAGAAAATTATGTTAAGTGATTATCCAAAAGAGGGCAATCGTAACAATTATTTAACTTACTAGATACGACATTAAGTTACTAGATACGACAAAACGATTAATTCTAAGAATACCAAATTTTAAATTTTAATATTTTGTAATATAGAACTTTGAAATTAAATATATTATCTAGGAAAAGGCATATTATCCAATATTTAAATGGACTTTACGTCGAGAGCTAACAAAAATTAATCTTGCAAATTTGGAATAATTTATTCAATCATTTCATTACATTTGAACTTAATGATATAAGCGCATAATATTAAAGGCAATGAGGAAATTATTTTGAAAAATTCAACTTTTGAAAGCTCAAAATTTTATATAAATACCATCAAAGCGAATGAAATAAGTAAACTGCTAAAAATCTAACTGAAATCAAAATTATATAAACATATTACGATTCTAATTTAGAATAAAACATGTAGTGTGCGAGTGGGCGTTTCTTAATATATAAGAAACTACCCATTCCACAAATCTCAGAGTTAAAACAAAACAAAATAGAAAACCATTCACCAACTTTATACAATTCAAGTAATCTAATCACTTTATTGTTATAAATAATACAAACACAATAGCGCCACTATTAAATATTTATGTACATTTATGATAACGATTAACGATATACTTAAAACAACAAATAAATTTATTAATTTTTCAAATCAGATTTTAAAATTTATAAAAAAAAAATATGCTGATTACGCTGAGTATGCCCTCTCTCTTTCTATGACTTGCGGAAATTGTAAAATTATTATTCCTCACATGAAAAGCTTAGTAATATCTCGTCGTATGGATATATGAATTGTTTGTTGTTTTAAAATGCTTACAAGACATAAAATAAATGTTAGCAATAAAAACTATTCATTGTTACAAAAATACTATAAAACTTATGTATGTACGTACATAATCTATAAAAATTTATTTTATATTAATTTTAAATTGTTTTTAATTTTGAAAATTTTAGGATTTATTTGTATTGTACAATTTGAAATACTTGCTCAAAATATTAAGTTAATATAAAATCCTTAACTATATATCAAATGGATAAGTTTATCTAAAAGGACCAAAAGTCTTTTGTGTCCATTGCAAATGTAAATGGTGAACTAATGATTTACACAATTCGAATACTATCGAAAAATTTTAAACCCGAAGCACGAAGAAACTAAAGCTTGGATCAAGGTTAATAATAAAAAATGCAGCCGGCCAACTTTTCAAATTGTCACCTTTTTAGTATTTCGGCTCATGAGGAGCTTGAAGAAGATCCACAGTTTTCGATCAAAAATTTCTTCAGCGATTAGGCTCACTTCTTGCTTGATGGCAACGTTAATAAGCAAAAATGTCGTATTTGAGTTGAAGAGCAAACCTGAACCTCATCGGAGGACCATTTCATCCAGACAAAACAACGGTTTTATGTAGTTTATAGACTAGTAAGATCATCAGCCTATATTTCTTCAAAAAGGCCGGCCCGAACGTTACTGTGAATGGGTAACGTAATGCGCGCAATATAAAGAATTATTCGCTGCTTGAAATAAGATAACGACATTTGGTAAGGTGAAACAGTCAATTCGGACCAGTAAATGGGTATTTGATATCATATCTTTAGACTTTTTTGTTTGGAGCTACATAAAGTCCAAAGACTACATGGATAGACGGTTGAGAAATTATTAGCCGGATGCCGGATGCAAAGGGGATTTTTCACCATCTAATTACGATGGGTGGTGTGAATGAACACATCTATTACCCCTTATTGGAGTGCAAAATTCATGGGCCAACCTATCTTCCATACCAGTATTATACGTGTTAGATTTGGCTATGTAATGGCGTAAAGTAGGACGAAAATAATCGAACCGCGAAAAAGTTGGGATAGCTTTGAACCTCAAAACAGATTGCAAATATAGAAATAAACAGACACACAGATCAAACACCCGTTATTTCAAAATTCTAAATAAAAACTACAGGAATTTAAAAATCAGATTCTATTCTTGGATAGTTTAAAAGCGGAATCAGAGATCATTTTGCTTAACGTCGATCAGTTATAGATCAGTTATAAAATGATACTGAATCTCCAGAAATAATAATTCGTACACAAAACCTGAGCTAATGCTGAAATCACGCGAAGAGGTCTCTCACTTTCCATGCTAACTTTCGACAACCAAGAACAAATAGAAAATATTTATAATATTAAGGCTATCCTCAACCTTAGGGTTAAAATAGAAACACCGAGAAAAGTCACTCGACTAATACCTCAATATAAAAACTGCCAAGATTATAATCATACACAAAAGTACTGTCACCGTGAAGTAAGGTGTGTTAAATGTGCAGGAAAACATGCAGGAAACGACTGCACAGTTCCTCGAAATACAGCACCGAAATGTATCAATTGTATAGGCCAGCATCCAGCAAACTACAGTGTGAAGTTGCAGTAAAACTACAAAAAATGAAATATACAACCTATTAAAAAAAACACGGAACTAAAACCGCCAATTTCTAACATGCAAAGAGAGCGAGTAATTGAAAACGTTACTTATGCACAGATAGTACAGCAGACAGAGCAGAAACAGTCTAAAGTGGAGCTCGGTCTACAGGATATACTGAAAGACATAGAGAACATCAACGAAAGACGTATTTCGCAAGAAAGAAGTTTGCAGAAAACACTAGAAGAAATGAAATCACAAACTAGTTTCAATAAAAGAGTAGACGGAACCGTTGATCGAGTAATTGACAGTATTAATTATATAAAATCAAATTATAAACAAAAGAAATGAATAAAACATTACGCATTGTAACCTGGAATGCAAATGGGCTATTGCACCACATACAGGAACTAGATATATTCTTAAACATGCCTAATATAGATATATGTCATATATCAGAAACCCCCTTCACAAAAACTTCATTCAGTAAAATAAAAGGATATAATTGCTATACCATGCATTACATCCAGAGAACAAAGCTAGAGGTGGATCAGCTATCCTAATAAAAGATCATATAAAACATAACGAAGAACTTAAAGTCGAAAAGTTTTCCATACAAGTCACAACAATCAAAATACAATTAAACAATACAAAAACCTGCAGTATCTCAGCAATATATTGCCCCCAAGATACAATCTCAAACATTTTGAATAGATTATACTGATCTATTCAAAACACTAGAAAGTGTCTTTTTAATTAGAGGTAATTATAACGCAAAAAATACCTATTGGGGATCACGGCTAACGACTGTTAAAGGAAAAGAACTGTTCGCAGCAGACAAACAGCTAAACTGCGAGTTTTACTCAGGCAGTGCACCAACTTATTGGCCTACGGATATCAGCAAGACTCCAGATCTTATAGACTTCTTTAAGAGGGATTTCAGATAATTATATCCATATAGAGAACAGTGAAAGTCTTTCATCAGATCATTCACCAGTTATTATGATACTTAGCCAAACAATGATTATGAAAGAGAGCAAAGCGAACTAATTGGGACTTCTTCCAAACACAGTTAAAAAAAGAATAAGTCTGCAGAACCCAATACAGGGACTAGTCCAAACAGAAGACGAACTAGATAAGCTCATCAATCATATTCAAAGTGCTGCGTGGGAAATTACTACAAATTATAGTCAGGAAATGACGCGCAAAGTTAACTATCCAGAAGAAGTGAGAGAACTTCTTAAAAATAAAAGAAAAGCACGAAAGAATTGGCAAAAATATCGAAATACGGAAAATAAGAAGGTATTTAACCATTTGTGTAACAAATTAAAATACCTATAAAACGACATTAAAAATCAATCAGTTAATAAATATCTTACCACTCTAACTGGGCAAAAAGGTACTGATTATTTATTATGGAAAGCAACTAAAAACCTTAAAAGGCCCAAACTCCAGGTTCCTCCAATTAAATATAAAGAAAATTGGGCTCGAAATGCTAAACAAAAAGCAGATTTGTTTGCCAATCACCTTGAAGAAACATTCCCCAAACAAACAGAAGAGGAAAATATTACTTCAATATATCAACAGGATGAAATAAAAATTA
This sequence comes from Tipula lateralis, assembly GCA_963932295.1. Lineage (NCBI taxonomy): Eukaryota > Metazoa > Arthropoda > Insecta > Diptera > Tipulidae > Tipula > Tipula lateralis. Next base: position 34,085,763 of record OZ010736.1, on the reverse strand, counting down.
CACCTGTAACATTGAAAGAAATTAATTGGGAAATCAAGAATAATCTGAATGCACATAAGGCTCCAGGGTATGATCTTATAATGGGTCAGATAGTAAAAGCGTTACCAGAGAAAGCATTGAGGAAAGTAGTGCATATAATAAATGCAGCATTTCGACTAAGATATGTACCAAGACAATGGAAAGTTGCAGAGGTAATTATGATACTTAAGCCGAACAAACCTCCGAATGATAAAGCTTCATATAGGCCAATTTCTTTGCTACCAACATTATCGAAACTATTTGAAAAGGTTCTTCTTAAAAGATTAAAACCAATTATCGAAGGAAGAAATCTCATCCCCACACATCAGTTTGGATTTAGGGAAAAACATTCTACAATAGAACAAGTACATCGAATTACTGGTGTAATCGAGAAATCACTTGAAAACAAACAAATATGCTCAACCGTATTCCTTGATGTAGCGCAAGCATTTGACAAAGTATGGCACCAGGGGCTAGAATTCAAACTTCACCGAGATCTTCTGGAGCAATTTTTTTAAATTTTAAATTCATACATATCAGAGAGGCACTTCCGAGTAAGATATGAGAGTGAATATTTCCAATTAAAACACGACACGGCAATACTTGCAACAGCAAATAACATCAATGACTCCACTAGTAAATTACAGAGGGCTACTAACCTGATATGTAATTGGACAAAGAAATGGCGAACTAAATTAAATGAAGCAAAATCAATTCAAGTGAACTTTACAAATCTAAAAGTTAATCATATACCAATTATGATAAACTCGATAGCAGAACGCATGCAAACACGGCTTAATATTTCGGCATGACTTTAGATGCTAAACTTAGATGGAAGGAAACATAAAAAAGAAAAGAGATGAACTAAACGTAAAATGCAAAAAAATGAATTGGCTCTTAGGGAGACAATCTGAACTAGCGATCCACAACAAACTTTTGTTATACAAACAAATTCTAAAATCTGTATGGACATATGGCAGCCTACTCTGGGGTTGTGCCAAAAAGTCAAATATCAAAATCATACAAACAGCTCAAAATAAGATCCTGCGATGCATCGGTAATGCACCGTGATACATTCGAAACGACAACCTCCATCGAGATCTAAAAATTGAGCTTGTCGTGGATGAGATTAATTATCGTGCAACATAACATCTACAACGTCTGCACCAGCATGAAAATCTGGACATACGCTGTATGCTGACTCTAACAAGAAGACTGTAAAGAACCAAACCACTGGACTTATCGCGACTGGGAGGTCAGTAGACCTATACTGTGACGAAAAATCTGAGGAGGAGTTAAACGAGACTAGGGATAATCATGTGATAACTCCGAAAAATGAAAACGTATGTAATGTAAATTACTAAATGGGTACAAGACTTAGTCGTAATATAAAATATAATAAAATAAAAAAAATACAAAACCTGAGCTGAAAATTCATAAAAGAAAAATCTCTTAGAAAAGAAAATATGCAACGAGCATAAACGTTACACCATTTGTTAATTAATCTACTTTCTTGATTAATATTTTGATTCATCTTTCAAATTGGTTGATGGCTTCATTACTTGTTGGCGACGTTGGTTTCCTAACAATAAATTCCAAGGAATCCAATTTATTAACTTTATTTATGTAACCAACTGATCGGACTTTCGTTTAGGACAGTGACCTATATCTGTCCATTCCCGTTTTCACATATTTTAAATAATACTGATCGACACTACTTTTAATTGATTATATACCCACACGATTATTAAGAGGATCTTAATAAAACGAATTGATCAAGAGGCAGTCGAGGTAATTTTTTATTATTACCATATTTCCTAACGAATAATAAATCCCAATGTAAAAAAAAATTCTAATAGTATCAAAAAATATACTAGTTTTGCTATATTTTTCGGGTAACACGAAAACATTGGATAGCATCGCATATGAAAGTCGGTTCCAAAAAAAACATATATTTCTCTATAAAATAAACAATTTTCATTTTATGTCCACTCATAAAAATGAATAATTTCGACTAAAATTCACATTCATTTTATTTTACATCGCAGCTCACAGGGATTTCCAAACACTTCGGCCACTGTCATAAAATAGCTTGAACTACTCATTTTAAGGGAAAAAATATATGAACTTTCATAAAATTCACATATACATAAAATTAAATATATTTAAGTTTTATTCAAGAATACAATGTAATTTACCTAATACAGTAAGAATCACCTATCCGTGTGGGTGTAATGTGTGGGGATTATGTATTTATTTCATAATCTTACATTTTATCGTGCATGTGAATTTATTTCGAGAAAAATTAGCCCACTTATTTGCATGGTATAGATTGTGTTTTAGACTTTTGATAGCCCAACCAATCTTATGACAGTGGCCGAAATATAAGTATGTGTATATTATTCAAACTAAAAGATTTTCTGTCTAGTATAGTAAGAACTCTCTGTGCCACTCGAGTGGGTAAAGTCGAGTATCTTGTAGTAATGGGCGAAATGTTTTGAAAATCCTTATGGACTCAATGATTTATAGCAAAATAAACACATTTTTCGGGATAAAATTTGCAAAATAAAACCCATTGCTGTAAAAAATTAATTTTACTATCCAGAACCTCCAGAATATGAACAAAACAAAAATGTCTCAAATTATAGAATTGTATATGGAACTATCTGAATTCCATCCACCGAATGGTTCTGTTATATTTACTAGAGTTGGTCCATACCATGACCAACTCAAAACATCAAGAATCATTTCCGGCCCAATGAGTTCTCAGGAGCCAGGTAACGGTTTGTCTAAAATTATACAATTTTATATGAAAGTTTCTGAACGCAGCTCGATTGTGCCAATTCCATCCACCGAATGGTTCTGTTATATTTACTAGAGTTGGTCCAATAGGTTCTCAGGGGCCAGGTACCAAAATGTCTCAAATTATAATATTTTATATGGAACTATCTGAACGCAGCTCAATTGTGCACATTCCATCCACCAGATGGTTCTGTTATATTTACTAGAGTTGGTCCATACCATGACCAACTCAAAACACCAAGAATCATTTCCGGCCCAATAGGTTTTTAGGAGCCAGGTAACGGTTTGTCTTAAATTATACAATTTTATTTAGAAGTATTTGAACGCAGCTCGATTGTACCAATTCCAACCACCGGATGGTTCTGTTATATTTACTAGAGTTAGTTCATACCATGATCAACTCGAAACAAAAAGAACCATTATCTAAAATTTCTATAGTTCTATTATCAATTGGTGCAAAATAGTATAAAATACATGAAATTGAAAAAAAACTGGGATGGGATGATAATGTTTCTTTTTATTATTATTTATGTCGCGAATTTCAGATAGAACGAAAAAACTGGGATGAAATAGAAAAATGTTGCCTAATGCAACTTTTTATTTTTTCTGGGATGAAATACTGGGATAACTTCACATGCTTATGGACCAGGCAGTTACGGCCAACACTTGAATGAAATAAGCTTTAAAAAATAAATGTAAGGAATGATTTTTTTTATGGTAGTGAAGATTACTCGATAAAATTGATTTTTTTATTTTTAATAAAGTATCTCAAAATGAACCACCCATTATTTTTAGTAAATATTTCCTTATATTGTAGAATACATACAAGCATACTTCTCTACTAGAATTTACGAGGCTTCGCCGTTTATTTTATAACTTTTATAAAACAGAAATAAAATAATTTAGTTAGAACCCGAAAAGAATTGCTACGCAAAATATAATGTATTTGCATAGAATAAGTAACAAACATTTACTAAGAAAGTATACTAGATATACTTTAGTTGACAACTTGTACAGAAAAAATATTTATTATTTAAGTATAGTTTTCAGAATTTGCTAATTGTCGAACATTACGAGGTGAGAAAAACCATCTCAAACCGAAACAATATCAATCAAATATTAGAATTTTATTTTGTACTTATATTCTATGTAATTAACAACATAATTAAAACATAAGTCAAAGAGAATTTTATTATACATTTACAATCCCTAACCCTAACACAAATTTTATTAAAAATGTATTAAGACAAATTGACGTAAATGTTAACGTCAATTTCGAAATTAAAAATTTTAATTGAATTCAAATTATATACAATACTTTAATTTCAAGTTCATAAACGCCTTAATAATTCAAAGAATAACTAATAAATACATGATTACATAATATAAAGTTCAAGTAACAACATATCTAGTATACGTAATTTGTCAGTTTTCCTCATATATAAAGTTATACAACTTTTACGAATGAAAAAATATAAACTTTATATTTTAACCACACCAACAGCAAGAACCAAAACTAAACTAATGAAACACTTCGTTTTGACCCAAATTTTTGCTCACCTTAATTAATTTTATGTATCAACATTATATAAATTACATTAAAAAGTATGATAAGCTATAAAAAATAATTTAATGGAATTCTAAAAAATTTGTACAAGAACATCATAACCTCAATCCACCTACAATATTATGTAGGAAAATACATAATTTTAATGCATTCGTTATAAATGAAGTCAAATCAACCAACGCTACATCGATTCGATATGTATATAACTAAGAATAATATATTGTTATTGTTTTCACTTTAAAATACCTACTCAAAATCTATTTTCTAATTGATATGACTAGAAAATATATATTAACATACTATCTAATCCTAAATACCGATATGACTTAACAGTTTTATAAGTAATTCGATTAATATTATCGGGTTTTCCAATAAGAGTGATTTGATTTCATAAAAAAAAATTATGTGAAATAAAATCGTTACAATAAAGTTCTGAATAAAATGTCATTCAAATTGCATCCATCGTCTTCTTGTGCAGGAATGATTTTCGAGCACTTTTCTCACTAAATCAAATCGCAACGTTCAATATTGACTAATAGACCATTGACTTGAAATAATCCCACAAGAAATAATCTAATAGTGTTAAATCACAACTTCTTGGAGGCCAATTCAATATCACAATTTCTTGAAATAATCGAATCTCCAAATTTTTCTCGCAATAATTCAATTGTTGCACTTGCTGTGTGGCATGTAGCGCCGTTTTGTTCGAACCAAATATTGTCAAGATCAACTTCTTCCAATTTCGGCCATAAAAAGTTGGTTTTCATCGATTTCCATTGACAGTAATGGTGTAACCAGCTTCATTTCGAAAATAATACATACTTATCGATGATTCCACCAGACCAAAAACCACACCAAACTGTCAATTTAGGTGAATGTAACGGTTTTTCATGAATAATTTGTGTATTTTCTTCACACCAGAATCGACAGTTTTGTTTATTTACCGCACCACTCAGATGAAAGTGAGCCTCTCATCGGAGAAGATGGACGTTGGTCCAATGGCTTCAGTTCTTGAGTGAGAACAATTTTATACGGATGCAAATCCAAATCCATTCTCAAAATCCGCCAGGTTGTGATTTCAGTCCCAATTCTTGAGAACGTCTTTTAATCGACAAATTACGGCCTTGAGCAACACTTGCCTGAACGGCAGCAATATTTCCATAAAAAGCGTTTCTTTGTCTTATTGGCACTTGAACATTATGTAAATAAAATGAAATCCATATCATTAATAATTGAATAAAGCTAATTATTGACTTAAAATCAGCCAGTGGGCTGAAGCACAAATTGATATTGATAAATAAATGGAATTTCTGGATTTGGAGTGATGATAATCCGCATAAGCCAAAACACCATTACATAAAAATAAAATCATTGTTTGGTGTGTTTAATGGGCCGGTGGAATCATTGGTTCATATGTCTTCAAAAACAATGATGGGCGAAATGAATTTGTATATGGCACTGTATTAAAATATCCAGACAAAGTCCTTTGCCATGAAAAATTCTCCTAATGTTTTATGATTTTCTTTTCTAGAATGAGTAGGCAAGCAAAAAAATGATTGAACAATTCTTCATTACCTAAATTAAGGGCTAATTGTTTTAACGATGATATTGCTACCAAGTTCTTATTTGTTGAAGTCGGTTCTTGTTGCGTAATTATTCTGGAATCGATCTCTGATTTCAATAGGTTAGTTTCCCAGTCAATATTTTCTAAAAATAGACATTCATCATTTAGTTGAACATCGGCTTCTAAATAAAGCTCCAAATGGCCACAATTACCAAAAGCGATTAATCCATTTTGTAATTTAAATTTTCACTAACATTTCCATCTATATTGGAACTCAACGCTATCAGCGCCGCAAAGCATTTATCGATAGTTATTTCACTGATATGCCATGTTTCCTTTATATAACCAATAACAACATCCATAAAAATTCTCGGTCGTTTCCATTTACGCAATTAACGTAGTTAAAATTATATGTCTATAATACAATTCACAATGTTGGATGATGCTTTGATCAAGCGGTTGAGAAACGCTTGTGGTGTTTGCTGGCAGGAATAATAGTTTCACAGTTTTCAGCTATATATCTTTTGACTGACTTGGTGCATTATCCAAGACCAAAACAATTTTTCTATTTTCATAATTTTTATATCCAACTTTTTTAACCATTCTTCAAAAATTGAACTGGTCATCCATAACTGGTTCATCTTATTTTAGTGCAATTCTACTCCTAAGTTATTCTTATTAAAAAAAAATATTACACACCCATTACTAGCCACAAAAATGTCTTGAAATATTAATAACACAACGACTGGTGAACAGCTTTCGGTCATTACGGCGGCCCAAACCATATCCATCGGCCGTGCTTGGTTTCGAGTGGCAATCCGTTGGCCCAAATTATCATTATAACGGCCGGGCAAGTAAATCCGGTCGTTTTGCTTGTTCACATATTGCTCAATAACGAACGGTGACTCATCGGAGAAAAACAAACACGGCAAATCGCTACTTTCGTGCAAGCGTGTTTTGCTCTTTCCACTCTAACTTTTTTAAGCAACGGTGAGACCATTCATTTAATGGAATTTCAAGGCCTTGAGTCCAAGATGATCTTGAATTTAAGGCCTTGAAATTCATCCATTTTATGTCATCCGGTGCAGTTAATTTTTGGTGATCTTCGAGAATCGAACTCGAGACTCTTAAACAATTAAGCTATAAGAAAAGCTCTCTAAACCATAAGGCTTCAACCGTTGACGTTAGTGCCAATACTTATAAATCTCAAATTTTCTGTTATCAAATTTCAAAAATAATTTAGAGTGATGTATATGATTACATCATGTATATGGTTTCAAAAATAATTTAGAGTGATGTATATGAGTACGTTTAGAGTATATGATCAATTACCATTCGGGATCAATAATCCATTAGGACAACACTGACGCAGTACTCGATATATGTCTCTGACATTTTTCTGATCTAATTGCATATAGCAATCGAGATATTAACCGAGATATAGCAAGGTAGAGGAAATTTTCGAGTATCTGATCTGTCCCATGGATGCACAAACTATCCAAAAATTTTACAATTAATTCTGGATGTTCAAACAATAGAAACTTAGTAATACTCTTATTGGTAATCCAATCAAGTGCTTGCAAATGATAGCAGTTTATCGAATACAGATATAATATTGAACTTTCGTTGATCTCAACATGAATCTCTTGTTTACGATACCAAGACGCAATGGAAATTAGTCGTGAAAATTAAACGATTGCAGGAATAATATGATTCAAGAATTTTCATTACCATAAATGGCTCTGAGAATTTGATGTGATAAGTATGAGAGATTTCTGGTTATTGGTAATCGAATAAAGAGCTAGCTCCTCGTTGAGACCACAAAAAAACCACTGTTTAGTTTATTCCATCTTTTACAATAGGATTTTGGCCTTAAGCTAGAAGTTAACATTGACACAAAACCATTATATTCCGTTATTATAAACATAAACATATTAAGAAATAATATATTTATAGATATTATCACATCACCAATTGGAAAAGCATATTTTTATTGACACACAAATTTTATTGATAAAAAACATAAATATATGTATAAAAAGTAATGTTATCTCTCGTTTTTGTTGTTAAGCTTATCATATTCCAACGATAATTTTTAGATGAAATTATGTGCGGTCATCAATAAAATATGTAAATTTAATCATCTCGATGCATAATTTTTCAGCGATTCTTACGTAAACACGATTAGCTCAATAAGTAATTGCTATAAAATACAACATTAAATATTTATGTCAATACAACAAAATATTAAGAAGAAAAAAAATTTAATCTAAGACTAAAATCTTTTTAAAAATAAAGATTTGTGTTTTACAGTCCAGCCTCATATTCTCTAACTTATGTATACCCTAGAATGTGGATAAAATATTTTTTATCACTTATATGTACATATTTAATGTTACGGCGCCAATTATTCGATGCTGTATATTGTACCATAAAATCTGAATATGTTTATAATTTCTTAACTTGAGTATACATATGTAGAATACATATACATACATTCATCTATATCTAACATATTATAATCGTATAGTTGCCATTCATCATTATACAAAAACTTTATAATACATAACATATGTACAGATGTATATTTTTAAACATCGTAGCATAAGTATGTATACATACTCCACATATAATAATGATGTGATTTGTAAAATATAAAACTTTTATAAAACTAATAAATTTTGTGGCGAATTACCATTCTATATTTTTATTACACTTACGGATGCAAAAATTATTTGGAAAGAAATTGAAACTACTTAGTGGATGAAAGTATAAGTTGGAGGTAAGTTTCTAGTCACACGTACAACACACGCAGATGAATCCTAATTTACCCAACCAATTTGGCGAGGTAATGTTACATAGTGACTTAATAAACAAGCATTTTTCCCCCATATGAGTAATTTTCCAACTAATAAATAATAAAAGATAAAAAAGTAAACAAAAGTTACTTATCTTAAATTATTCTTATTTTAGATCCAAATAGAATAATATCAATTTACGTCACATACATATAACCTAATACTCATAGTATCGATAATATTCTTACTATGAAATTTAAAAATATGATTGGGATCAATTGAAAGTTTATTGATTTCAATCTTTATAATTTTTCACCTAAGTAGCTCAATATAGAATAAATTACTGGAATTTTGATGATAAGACGAATAAACAACAACTTTCAAAACACATACATACATATATAAGTATAAATATCAATTCTAAATCTGTAACATATATGTAGTTATTACATGTATGCATATTATGACAACATCCTTCCATATAAAATTCGAAGAATCTTTTACATTCCAAACTTTATAGATATAGATTATAGATTTCAATGAAATGATTATTGTCAGATGGTTTATTTTGAAAACGACTAGCAGAAGCATACTAATACGTTATCCATTCAAATGGGCTTAATCCTGAACAAATATATGTAGGCTTAAACATAGGTATATCTAGATATCTCAACCACATTACTTTCTCCCACATTACCCGAGTAAGCTTTAAATTGGGGTTGTCTTAAATTAAAAATCTGGTTTTATTAAACGATCCATTGATATCTTCTCCAACACTTTTATCATAATTAAGCAAAGATACTTGATATCATTACTCTCTATAGTTATAGAAATAACATATAATTTTGAACTAGTTGATGTTGAGTCTGACGTACGAGTCAAATCGTAGTTGATTAGCTTCTGATAAAGTTAGTCCCTAAAAATCATAAATGTCTGTCTTAAAAATTAACAAGAATTCAAACAGCCTAGTATACAAATCTGATATCCATAAATATTTAAGTGATTGCCAGTTGGGTAGAGATTACATTTTATGGAAGCCAACCGAACATTTAAAAGGGCAGATTTTGGTTGAGAAGCGATGAGGTTTTCCTCAGAGATAGCTTCAATTGCTCATCTAAACAAAATATTCTTACCTACCTAATAAGAAAACTAGTAATTTCGTGATACGTGAGCAAAATTATAATGATTCGTTACTTAAGCCAATCAAGTTTTAATGGAAAAATAAAAATATAATCAAAAACCTAAGTATACGATATATTAAATAATCTTCATATACTTAACTATATGCGGCAAATTGTAAATATTCCTTACATACCATTCCAAACTTAACATGGAAAGAATAAGGATGTGGATAGAATTGTAAATACCAGTAAACTCTCGTTTGGTGAAAACTGTTTGAGAAACTATTTCTTTAAGCATTCTACACAGCCAATCTACCTAAGTAAGTATATTGCTAACATAATATCAAAATTTAATGATTCGTAGTACATATAACTGGGATTCCAGGATTTTTAGGTTTCTTTCAATATCGAAGAACGACTGAAAAACTTGTGAATAAAAGTGAATGATAAAAGCAACTGCTCACTTATAAAATGAAATGGTATCAAACTTAACACAATTCATTACACAATAACGTAGGAAACACCAACACATCATATGTTAAATTCAAATCTCCAACCTATAATAAGAATCTTTCACCTATAATAAGAATAGTTTAGATTATAAAATCTTCCTGCAAAATATTTAAAATGGAAAAACATTTGTCCATGTGGTCCTCACGCCTAGTGCGTAGATGACGCAATCTGCATGTTCAATTTTCATACACTTTTCGCAGTAATTGCGGTCGTATCCCGTAAAAACCGGAATGTTGTGTTCTAAGTGTTTTCTAATTTATCGCCGTAGACAATTGACCTAAAATATTCCCTAAATTATCTAATGGATTAAGATCACAAGATCTCGTTGGCCAATTAACAGGACTTTTACGTTAAATTAGTCTTTCATCAAATGTTTGAGCAGATTAATCGTATCCCGCGTTATGTATCACCGTAGTATTGGAACCACATATCAGCAAGATGTATGCCACCCAAAAAGTTAGAAATCATGTCTCTGTACCAGTTCATCGTTGATTGAAGACATATGAACCAATGATTTCGCCGGCTCATACATCGCACCAAACATTTTCTCTGGATGTGGTTTATCGGCAAAAACTTGTGGATCATCTTCACGCCAAATCCGACAGTTCTGTTTATTGACATTGGTGGCGTGTACGATCTTTAGATAAACTGTTCCATAAAGTGGATGGTCGAATTGATTAATTGTCTTCCTCAATTCTACGCTGTACAGAATATATCGCTTGCTGAAAATTGCAAGTTTAAGTTCTTGTAATTCACTAACACTGTTGCGATACGATCAATCACTACATATACGAATCGAAGATGGATTTTTTATCTTTCCATCACATCGTCGTTCAAAGACGTCATCATCAAATTAAAACCGGCCTAATGAATTACGACAACAATAAATACATGAAATACAATTCAGTCTTTCAACATCAAACGGTGTATAACATAGGTCACACTTACGACCCTGTTTCGGAAACATGTCATACTTCTCTCTGTCCTTATAACTTATCCACTTCTAACATTTTGCCTACTTCCATGGGCTTCCCAATGCACAGAATATTTCCTGAAAGTTTGTAACATGCATCAACACTGCCAAATATCACTAAAGTAAGGTAAGGTAGGCGAATGCGGACACCCAGTCACAAATTCGTTTCGTGCTTCAACAAACCTAACATCAATATGCAGGGGAAATAAGGCAACCCTCCAACGCATTAAGGCATATGTAATCATAATCATAATCAAAAGCGATTCGCTAGCACTGTTCCGACACGATGAAACACTACATATACGAATCGGACACTACATATATGAATCGCATCAAGTCCAGTAGCATATGCCTGATGAGATAGATTTTGGATATTTTTGATCACACCGTCATTCAATGACGTCATCAGCAATTACAACAACAACAACATACAAGTACAACTCCGAATTACAAATCAAAGGCTTCCAACATTGCGCGGCGTTGCAAAACATTGTTGCCAACTTAAAGATGTGTACCTCTAAACCTTTATAAAAAGCCATTGGCACTACTATTATAATTCTGGGTACACCACAATGATTGCATTTTCATAATTAGAAACTTCAAGGTATATAGTAAATTTATCATAATTAATTGAAAAATATTGTTCCATTCGTCAAATATTGATTTCGATGTCCTTGGACTTTTACCATATATTGACATAGTTATGCGCAACTATATGTCATTGACCCTGAATATAATATATATCTACATTCTAAATATAGTCGAAAAAATTTATATATCCGGCAAAATCAATAATTCAAATATTCTAAACCAAATCCACCAAATAGAATGTTGTTCCTAAATTCATTACCCCTGGATAGTGAAATCCTTATATAAACATAATCGATACACACACAAAAAAATATATATATAAAACCGGAACAAACAAACATTTTTGTATATATAGATGTACATATACATGCATTTTGCGGTTCGATGCCCTGTTTATATACATACATACTATAAAAACAAACCGAAATTAGTAGAAATTCGCGAATTTTTACTTATTTATTACATACATAAAGTATTATGGAATATAGATTAATCGATTATTATAAGAGAGAGAGAAAGAGGGTTCAAATTCCTCTAATGTATTTCATTACTAAGAATACGACGAATATAAAAGAATACAAGATAGAAGAAGAAAAATTAATAAAATAAAAATTATACGCATTTTATTCGATTTATTTTTGCAAATTTAAGTTTTTCGGTTTTATACAGATACATAAACATAACTAGCTACACACACACACATGTCTATGAATATGTATGCATGCTTTTATATAAACACATGTACTCGTATATACATACATAAATATGATCTGCAGCAAAAAAAAACTAAAATATATTATGAATGGGAAGTAGAAGAGTATAGCATAGTACACACTACATACATATCTTTGTACATAAACGAAAAGTTGTAATAAGAAGACTTTTTATTTTATATTATGTTATCTCAACATATTTGATATGGACTAATTTATAATATAAATAAATACGAAAAGAATGTTAATTGGCATTGCTATGTGTGTTTGATATTACAACATATAAGTAGTTACTTACTTACTTTATAAAATAGTTTTATTGTATAGTTTTGTGTTATCCAAATACACAATCACAAGAACCACGCCATTTTGATTGTTTTGACAGAGAAGGAATTATTTATAAATTCAATAAAATTATACATGTATATACACACATTTCTATCCATTATCTCTTTCTAGCCTTTTTATTTACATCACAAACCAAATACAACTTTTTTATTTAGTGTTAAGGTTGGTTCGTTTCATGAACCAACTTACACATAACTTTATCATATTTACAATAATTTAAAAATTGTTCTACACACAGCTACACTTTTTGTCCGTTTTATTGTTGTTCAACAATATTTATTGTTTGGTTTAGAATTAAAATATTTTTTACATTAAATAACAGCTGCAATTGGATTGACAATTTAGGCGAATTGGTGTGACTCAAATATTCTTAATCTAAACATCAATAAGTGTAAGACTTTATCATTTAACCGCACATTCAATCCGGTTACACCAATATGCCGCTACAACGAGTGTCTGAGATCAAAGACCTAGATGTTATATTCGTGGAAAATATATGAGCAGTAACAAATGTATAGAACATTGCAAGATCTAACACGAGGCCACATTGAGAAGTCTGGTGAAATTGCAACAGAGGGCGGTAATATATTCAGACGGAACAATCATTTACTTCACTTTTGACATTGAAAACAAACTTGGAAAAAAGGGGTTTTCATGTGTTAATTAAACATTATTTTTTGCCTGGAAAAAACCATTACTAAAAACAAAACAAAACTGGATAAATATTATGCGAACTCTTCACCATCGATTAAAATGATTCACAAGTGGTAACTATACTGATTTTTATTGTGGTCGTACAAGCACAACTGGTGGTGATCGTTCAGAACGCTCAAACGAAGTCACCACACCAAAAAAGCGTTAAAAAGTCCATGATGTGGTATTGAAAGACCGCAGAGTGAAAGTGCACGAGATAGCTGAGGTAGGAGGTATTTCAGGTGAACGCAATATATTATACGAGAATATGAAAAAGCTCAACCAAAAACGCACACAGGTGACAACTTCATTTCATAACTGTGGATAAAACATGGATTCATCACTATACACTGGAGAACAAGGAACAGTATAGGCTGCGCCGAAGAACGCCAACAACGTCATGTCCACAGTTTTAATGAACTTAATGAACCGTTTCAATGACGTAAAAAAAGTTATCTTCCATCACTGCACGGGTGCACATATGTAAAGTTGTCATGGCCAAAATCCGGTTGAATAACGCGTTGAAAGCCCATCCCCTCCCCGAACTATTTCCTTTTTCCGGACTTAAATGGCTCGGCGGAAACAGATTCAGCTTTAATAAGAAGAACTTATTTTGAAGGGTTGGAGAAATTGTATAACTCGGACTTCTTACTTTGCCCTCGTATTCATCGTCGCAATTGGAATATGCTGTTACCCCTTTATCCTTTCTACAAACACAAGTAAACTAGAAGGTATTCAGAAAGGGTTTATCCGTGATTTAACTAGAAAAGACGGTTGGGAGTATGTTCACGTATTTTGTAAAATAAGAAACCATTCAATTTCGATTGCAATAGCCAAATATTCTTTTAAATTACAATGTAGATGAATGTGGAGTGGTATAGAATTTTGTAATTGTTATCAAGATCATTAAGGGAAGGCTTGAAATATGGGAATATATTTCCAGATCACTAAACGCCTTTATAAGAACCAAACATATTCTATCGCTTTATATAGTCTAAAACCGCCACCAGGGAAGAACAGTTTTTTGCAGAAACTAACATAAAATTAAAAGACATATTTTCACGGTTTCTGCTGGGCATTGTTGGCCTGTCCTTTGTCAACGACTACGATCCACGTCTTCTTAACTGTAGACAATTAGAAGATGTTTGAGCGCTCTCTGCGCCGTTGTGCCATACTTGTTGACAGCGATCTCTTATATATCTCGTACTGATTAATCTAGGACCTACTCTCACATCCATATATGACAACGGGTTTTGATCAAAATTCAATACAATTTCAGATTATCAGAAAGATATGTTGACTTTAGAAGTCGACGTAGTTAACATAAAGCTCGATTGTCATCGGCAAGGCGGATCCTGATATCCTCTTTGGCATGTTTATTATGAGTAATGAGTGATCCAAGGTACTTTAATTTCATCACTCCTTTAAACGTGTGGCTATCTATGGTTTTTGGACTATTTGATATTGACACCAACTTAAGCTTAATACAGATATTTCTCTACGATAAGGGTCTGACAAAGCTTGCCTTAGATCAATGATCATTAATAAGTAATTCAACATCAGAGTAAAAAAAACAAAAATAAACTTACAAGGAATGCTACTTAAATAAATAAAACTTTTCGGAGAAAACTACCAATTTTTGTGCACAATGTAAAGGAAAAGTTGATAAGTGTTTTAATCGATTAATAAATTATTTCGTTAAAACCAGTTCAACCGAACAAAAACGATTTCCAGCCCATTAATATATAGCCATTTATATAAGCATATAGTCACCTTGTTACTAAATTTTTTAAGCGTGAAACAAACAATAAATGTAATTAGGTACAATTATATTTTACAAGTGTTTAACACCATGAAAAAATTATTTACAGTGACCGACGACAGATGAGGTTAGCACATACTACTCACTGGGCTTTAATGTACAAACTATCGGAATTCAAAATACAACCAAGTATGGATATTTCGAAATGTGACACGGCACTCGGACCAAACTAGATTTTCTACGAATTTTGAAATACCTAGCTTGATAGGTTCATCATCACAATTATTTTCCAGAGAACATTTTGAAAACGTTTAAAGTGAAACGTATAAACTAAGATATAATTTACATTAAAATTATCTTGACATATTAAGTAACCGTGTATTTACTTATTGTATAATTTCCAATTTTAGCCTTTTTACAAAGATAAGAACATGCAAAGATAAGAAGCAATCAACATTATAATGCTGTTTAATGATAGCATTGTAGTCGCAGTTGTTGAGCTTTTCCTTTATTTGATTTTATTTTATTGCTTTTATATCTACATCAATATATCTACATCTGCTTCTGTATTTTGACTTCTACTAAAAAAACTACTAAATGTATTTACATAGAACCATTGGCCTATAGTACTGCCCTTACCGGGATTCGAACTCGGTACCTGCCACTCTAACCTCCAAAGATTTAACCCCTACATTTGATCGGTGTAAGGATCACTTTTACGCGTTCTTTAATCAAAGCTTTTAAACTCGGTTGGTTCAGTTTCATTAATGTGTGAAAAATTTGTTGATTCATTTACATGTAAAATATGTAGTCCATGTCTATAACGTAAACATGGACTTATGTAATTTAAAACCAATTTTTCTTTTTGAACTTAAAAGTCTATAACTAAGGTAATAAGTGAAAAAAGATTAACTGGTATGGTGAGGTGAATATGATGGCCTTTTAGTATTTGTAGTTATTCATAAATATTGTTTATTTCTTCTTAATGATTTTACTTTTAGCAGTTACACAAGTTCCTATCATACTTTGGTACGTCACAACATCGAAATTTAATTTAAACTTACGAAATTCTGATGGTATTGGTACTAGCAACTTCTCGAAGAATGATATTCTAATCAGACGTCTCCAAAGCTTTTGATGAAGACTCTGGAGATTTTGGCCGTTTAAATGACCGAGCAAAAGGCATAGTGATTAAAGCTACGGTAGTTAGAGTGGGTGGTATCGGGTTCGGATTCTAAAAGGAGCATGATGCAAAAAGAATTTTTCAACATCTGAAACGATCGGTGATGTGAAGTGAGCAATCTGTGACCTTGGTTAGAGTTCAGTATTAATGAGCCCTTATTAATCGGATGTGGCATACAATTAAATCGGATCATTTTAAGAACTGAATGAAAAGTGTGACGAACTAGTGTGGAAATTTATCATTATTCACTTATACAACAATAGAAATATTAAATGCACAATAGTTAAAAGTGAAAAAGTTATAAATCAATACCTCAATTGGTACAAGTCGATTCACTTACATGGTATCTTAAGATTGCCAAAAAAACATAAAGATCGATGGTCGCTAAAAACATAAAGATCAACGTAAATATATAAAGATGAATTTTTGGATGACATAGGAAAGAGGGTATTTCTCTATGCTTGTAGGTTTTTTCCCCTAATATCAGTTTGCTGCCCGAAACACTTTTACTCTTTCAGTTTCCTTTAAACGTTCTTTCTTACGCCAAAGCCAAATTACATTGCTCCATTGTACTATGTTTATAGTACTGGCATCGAAATTAGATCGTTCCATAAGTGCTACACTCTAACAGATGTGTTCATTCATACTCCAGATACTTTAACCACCGCGCGTTTGTCTATTTGTTATTGCAACCCATAACCATTGCCAAGCAAATTTAGATAGGAGAGAAATAGCTGAAAATTGTATAATAATTCGTAATCCATTTGGGGCTAGACATCTTTGAACTTTTACTATGAACGCAACCTTAAACAAATAAACAAACTGTCAGTGTCAATATATTCAGTAGACAACATTTTCATCATGGTGTAGTACACGAATGAACAACGTTCATTCCACTACAAGCAATTCATAGTCTATTGAAAAAATTTTGAATTTAACTATTCGATGCTGGATGTTCCCATGCCGTCGAAGTGCCGTGAATATTGCTACCGTCCAAGCGTCCATTTTAAATGAACCAATACAGTCGCATCCATGGCGTTCAAAAGAATTGGACATAGCTCAGTTTGCGCAAGAATCCCAGTTAACACAAGAACTAAAGCCACTAGAACTTTGGAAAAGAAGAAAATTTCATCATATTCAGTCAACCCTCATTTGTATCTAGAAACACAACGTCACGAACAAAACTAAATGTCGTGTGGTTTTTATGCATGTGGTACCATTGGACGGTTTTATTTACAATCATGTTACAGTCAATGGAGTTGGCTGTAATGGATTTATTTGGTCAATTGAATGAACGGGTCTAACAATTGAAATATAATTCGGTGAACGTATTATATCCTGAAATTGTCCAGTCGATTTTTTATGAGGCTATGTTTAATAATTGGTCTATGCCAACAAGCCGACGTTGTTAGAGACCCAATATACAAGAAGAGATATTTGGCGTTTAATTAGAAAAATGTGCCCGAGGCATCTAAAATTGGATTCAACAAATCGACACATGCTAACGTGCCAGAAGTCAGATAAAACCATCTGCCTTGAATTAAGACCATTGAAGAAGATTTTCTCTCTCACTGAGATAAGCAGTAAAGATACCGATTCGAAGATACTAAACAGCAATTTACTAACTGAAAGGTTCAAAGCAGTAAAGGTGGTTTGAATCTTTCAAGGGATATTCCCGGAAAATACTCTCCCGATGGAACAATAAAAACTTTTTAAGAACGATAATTCTGGATAAAGCAATGGAGCAAGAGGATAAGGACTTGAAACCTAATCCTGTGTTTATATCCTGGATTGTATAGGAAGTGTATGTATACAACCTTCTCACGACGACTACTGATAACTAGCATAACACCTATAGGCTAACTATTTTCTTACACTCTTATAAGATCCAGTTAATACAGGAACTATAGTTATATTATAATGAGTGACTGAAAATCAAATTCAGTGATGAAGCGCGTTTTTGGCTAAACAGGTTCAGCAACAAACAGAATATGCGTTTTTGGTCAGGTGGAAACCCCTCATTTATTTCTAGAAACATCACTTCGCGCACAAAAACCAGTGTGAAAATGAAAACACACCATTTTCATGCTGATAGTGCATTGGGCGTTTTTTAAGATGAAAATGACCGTTACGTCTCAGTCAGTCGACATCGCTGTTAATGTGGTTTCAACAAGACGGCGCGCGTCGCACACAGCAGGTCTAACAATCAACTTATTTAAATTGAAATTCTATGAACGTGCTATATTCAGAAATGGTCCTGTATGTTGGTCGCTTAGGTCGTGTTATATAACACTTTTAAATTTTTTTATGCGGCTGCATTTTAATCATTGGCCTATGCCAACAATCATTGTACAGAAGCTCAGATCTAATATTGAAGTCATCAACTAAGTAACTGTATTTTTAAAAAAAATTCAAAGTAGTGAAGACGGTTTGAATCTTTTAGGGGAAATTCCCGGAAAATTCCCTACCGATGGAACAATAAAAACTTTTCAGGAAGATAATTTTCGATAAAGCTCTGGAGCAAGAGGATAAGGACTTAAAGTCTAAATAATAAGGCCATTTAGCATCAAAAGAGTTTATATTCTAGAAAAAATAGTAAGTGTGTAACTTTAGCATCACACGTATAGGCTTACCGTCCTGTACTAATCGAACTAATCTTAAATAAATCCTCTAATCTACAGTAGAACAACAAATATGTATATAAAGTTCAACGGTTAGTGAGACTAACGTATCCACTCCGAAAACCTCTTTACATGTGCAGTAACATTCCATGTAAAGTTATCTAATTTGTTGACCTCACAACTATGTACCAAAGTATACACAACGAATCATCAAATCCTTTATCAAACTCTTAAACTGTGTTCGACTTGAAATATTGTCTACAAAAGCACGGCACCTTAGTGACCCACATGCAAATTAATAATAAAACTTAAATACGACCACTTGCAATAAATAGATACAAAATAAAATCAAAAAAGCTTTTATTAATATCATTTTTATTTAATATCTTTTCGTATCCATGTTTTTAAATATCATATTTATTGCCTACACAACACTACACTATACTACACAAATTCAAGTTGAACACAGCCTTAATTCTCTTTTCCACTTTTATATATCCAATACACACACATATAAAAACAAATTGTATATCCATATAACGAAGAAAATAAAATGTGATGTAGGATTTCTTATATACTCGATATATATATGTATGTATATGTGTTGATATATAGAGTATGATATGATATAATTTAATAAAAATAAAAAAAAAATGTAAGAAAACATATTTTAGAAAATCACCTGAAACTGGTCCATTAAAAGCACATAATCCAATGGTAACTACAATGCCAAAACGGAATAATAACAGCGCCATATAAAATCGTTAATCATTTGAGAGGCGATTTCGGATTAATAATAGTACCACAAACACTAACACAATATATTTATGTATAAAAAAAACACACTATTTTATAATAATAGATAAAATAACATCAAAAAAAATATTATTAAATAAACGCTACACAAAAATAAACAATACACTACTTATAAGAAATTATATGTATTTTTTATATATATACACAAACTATTTTTTTTTTTATTTATGTTTTATAACACAACACAATAATATATATAATATACAAGAGGATAGATATTATTATTTTTTATATTTTACACATATATTTCTTATTATTTGCAATAATAGATTATTATTCACTTTATGCCGAATATAAATTTTATCAATTAAATAAAAATCAAAAAAATTATCAAAACTATAATACATTATAATATATGACAGCACGGTTTTCTTTTTTACTTTATTATTATTTATTTATACAAAATATATAACACTTTTTTTTCTTAATAGACTTTTTCTTTTTGTTTTATAAAAATATTCTTAACGCAACATACGCCATTGAAAAACTACTGAGTAAATTTTTGTTTTATACAAATTACAAGATTTTTTAGGAAACGAAATAACAAAACAACCACCGAAGATGTGAACGAAGATTTCCGATTTTGTGTTATTTTTTTTTTTTTTGTTTCAGTTGGGTTTTTTTGCTTTGCTTTGCACTTTTTTTTGTTTTGTTTTTTTGGTTTGCTTTTTGGCATTACGATTTACGGCATTTACGAAGAAGACACAAAAGAGAAGAATAAATTATTTTCATGTAAATATTATAATCCGTCTTCGAGTACAATTTTTTGAAATGGAGTAAATTTAACGGACATTTATTGACATTTCAGATTGGCGAATGGGGTAAATGGGTCCGTTTGGGATTTCCTAACATAATGTAGACTATGATCGTACTCCCAACACGAAAGTGCCACTGATTATACATGACATTCATCATCGGATTCATAGCCTGTATGTTTGTGAAACCATGTTTTAGGCAGCGATCAATGATGAAGAGGGTCATCAAATGGTTTCTATCTCAGATTAATTCTCAACTGTATGTACATCCAGCTCGTGGTGGCCACAACTGGACAAATTCTCTTAATACTTTAATAACAGATTAAACAAAAATCGTTCACCACGAGTTGATTGCAGTAATTCAGAGATCTTTTCGACCTTGTTCGATTGGTATGGCGAATTTAAGTCATTCCTGAAGAATGGAAAGTGGCCACGTTATTCCTAATGTTCAAGAAGGGTAATCGCAATGCAATGAAATGCAAGAATTATTGCGGTATAGCTCTCCATTGCACAGCATACAAGTTACTGACTAACATTATCTTAGTAAGAATTACTCCACTGACGGAGCAAACTATCCATGACTGCAAAGGAGGATTCCGTCCAAATCGGTCAGTCACTGATCAAGTTTTCTCACTACGGACGATTCTTTTCCAATACTACGAAACATTTCGCGTACTACACCAGATTCAAGCAAGCCTATCGAGATAGTATGCGCTTGAATATTTGAAACACCTCAAGACAATATCTTATTCCGAAAATCCAATCAACTTTTTGTATATGCAAATAATATCTGTGTGGATTGAATGAACGGAATGTTCAGCTTCCGTTGGTCTCAAAATTAACTACTACTACTTCATAACCACATATCTGATCTGTGGTTTTTGAGACCAATACCATTAGAGAGAAGAATCATGCGTGTGATATATGGCCCAAAACGCGACTTTGATGGGACATTTCTTTTCATTGATGAAATTAGGAATTGCGAATTCTTGATATCGTGCATGAAATCAGGACATCGAGTAAGCTAGCTCGATCACGTTCTTATGCTGTTCCGAACCGAATGATACCGCGATATTTAAAGGAAGAGCCGCCTTTCGATAGGCGAAGAGGTGACGATGGCTCCACGGCGCAGAGAATGGTTTGGCATCTTCTAATTTTCTTGCAACAGTATGAATAGCTGGCTCGTGAGCGGATCCGATGGAGACACGGTGTGGGCCAACAATGGCTTGTAAAAGTCGTCTAAAAAACAGTTTAATAAACTAAATTATTGTGTTTCTAAAGCATAAACTAGTGATAATGTGATGATGGAGTGCAAAATCTAGTCCAGTCTTCATTACAGAGATATGTGCCGAGGCCGGATGATGTTATTATGGGTCAAAATCAAGTGTATCATTTTTGAGAACTGCTATTGAGCTATAATTGACACTGTAGAAGACATAACTAGGGTGTGCTTCTAGAATACACTCTTCAATTTAGTTAGTCTAAGAGAACTACACGAAGAATCATTTATGAGGGAATCGATATTTGAGAAACGAGTGGGGATTACTAAACAAATAAGGAATTTAAGTATCCAGACGTTAAAATGTGTGAAGCTGCCTTAAAAATTAAATAAAATACTACTAACTCGAGGAAAACCATTCCACTTCAATACTTGTTCGCTCTCAGTGAGCCCGAAAAAACACATCAATTAACTGAAAGTTAGGAAAGTATTACAACGAATACTCTTAAGTTCCAAAAAGTGGTGAAGTTTGGAATCTTTCAGAAGAGGTACCCAGAAAATACACTACCGATGGAAGAATAAAAACTTTTCTGGAAGATAATCCTGGATAAGACTCTAGAGCAAGTGGATAAGGACTTGAAGTCTCAAAAGAGTTTATATCCTGAATAGACTAATTCCTTCATCAACTTCGGCAGTGAACTAATCGGCAGTGGTTGCAGCTTCGGCCAGGCCAATTAACCAAAAATTAATGAAGTCCAAGAAAAAGCCATAGGTTTCTAATGAGTTGAAGATAGTTGCAATTCTGCCAGAGAGGTTGGCGGAAAATACTCTATCAGTGGACTAATCAAAACTGTTTCAGGCAAAATATCCTATATAAAGATATGGGTCAACAAAATAAGGCTTTGAATCTTCAAAGCTCAGGGCCTTATTTCTGTCCAACCAGTAAGAAACTAGTTTAGTTTTCATCACATTTGTTGATGAATCGATTTCGTTAGAATCGATGACATATTTCCAGACAGTACTTAGCTGTCCATTAATTGGTTTCTTCGTTTGACAGAGTCCAAATGAGAGGTTAGAGGTAGCGAGGTTGGTAGTTTGACGGAGATTGGCAAAAGACACCGTCCATATGATCCATCATTGTGATGATTTACTGTCATAGTAGAGGTGCCAAAAGAAAGAAACAAGTCTCATGTGGCGATGGCCTTTGCTTGCTTGCCGTGGGATCAGTATAAACCATCTTTGATAGAAAATGAGTTAGAGTCTATATAAAATGGGTAAGAATTTTCTTTGGTAGAAAATGGGTAAGAATAATAAATTTTATAAGTGAACGTGATGTGGCTTAGGTTTTATTATTGACTGGGCTTATTGAAGGCTGTAATGAAATCTAAAATGCCCTTATAGCTAGATATGGGTAACGGAATATACAACATTAAGACAATCTCGAATTAGGACAATTTATAAAAAAAACTGCAAGGATATTGTCGACCTTGAGGTATGCACTGCACTCGGAAGCTAAATTCAAATGATTTATACTCTCGAAGGAATATACCACCTTATAGAAGAAGGTCCATTTGGGTTAAATTTTAAAACTTAAAAATATCAGATGGGCAATAACACATTCAAATCTAGCATATATAGAAGGTGTTTTGTCTGCTTTAATGAACCAAAACGTAGGGAGCTTTAGTTAACTCGTCTTACTAACACCTCTATAGGTAGAGCAGCGGACAGTTACATACACTACGGCAAAATGAATTAGTTTCATTCCCGATATAGCTTAATGAGTCGTAATTATTATTTTCCGTTAAGGTCGTTAAAGAGTGCCTTTAAGGGAACGTTTAATCTCGCCTTAATGGATTAGGTTATAATATCTAGGACGAAATTCGACTGAATCTTATCGGATTTATCGTAAGATCTTAAATTATATCGTACTCGTGCCTCACTTGAAATCAACATACCACCAAAATATGTTAGAAACCATGATTTTTAGACCTGCCAAAAGCATTACAGTAGTACTTGGTGATTGATAATAAAGGTAACACTGGGTCAAATTCATTATCAGATCTATGAGCACAAATGTATTATTAGTATGATGACCCAGGACTGAGGTAATAGTGAATAGCTTGAGATTCCTATGCAAGTGCAGTACTGATGGACGTGATTGTAAGTAACTGAACAAAGGTCGTAATAGTGCAAAAGCTTGTTTTCTAACGAACAGCCGGTATATGTTAGCTTGGTAGCTCTGACTTTAGATTAAGTGACAATTGAAATAGTTTCAGTTTGTTTGATAATCAATGGATTTCACTGGTGGTAATAACACGTTTATGGTACTAATGAGATCATCAAGTGTATCTGAGGTCTCTTATCGTATTATCAATTCGGGATTTATGAAAAGGCCCAATGGTACATTATTTGATATTCTAGGATGGATATGTAAAGCAAGCCTTATTGTGCCTATTAAATGCTGATTAGTTCCGAAATGAGATGAGACGAAATCTATAATTGAACGTATACTATACAGGAGAAATCGTGCACCGAACTCATGATCCTTATATCGTATACGCAGTATGACCCTCTTAAAAATCATAACCTTAAGAGATTTAATAGAAAAAACCTATAAATAAAAAATGTCTTATTCTATGTAGACCAGTTTAAGATTTTGTCTTATTGTATTATTTATATTCTTTTGTATAAATCATATTATATCCAATTTTCGTCGTTTTCGAGTTTAGGGGAAGAAAAGATCCACAACCAACCGTACATATTATATGTAAATGAAATTCGAACAAAACCTTAAGTCAGACACTAAATTCTAGTTTAGAATTTCAGGTTTCGTGTACATATTTTTGTATATAGGTACACACATAAAAGACAAATTGAATGCGATCGCGTCTTTTCATTTAGTATATGATCTATTTCTTAGTTTATTGTTTTGTTTTAATTGTTGTCGGTCTGTATTTTTTTGCAATGCTATATACTTAAGATCTTATACATAGGTAAGTACAATACATACATAAATTATAAGCAAGACAAGGTTTCCTCAAATAATTGTTTAGCTATTAATCAAATTATCGTTAAAATTTTATAGGGTTGGATTAAAATAACGACTTGTTAGTATTGTAGCCAAACCGCTGTCAACGAAACGATCTCAACCATCTGTTCTATCTCAGCTTGGTTTCTAGAATACCATAATCACTTATATTATCCGATTCGTACACAAAGTGAATGTTTTACCTCACCTGTTTCTCAAAGTAGCTCATTTCATGAGGAAGCAAATGGCCATTAAAACTACAACAACGGCTAGTCCACTTCCTTCATTACCACTAATGGGAATTCAAGTCATTACACAAATGATCTCATCTACAATTGAGCTGGAGGAGAGCAACTGTCGTGATTAAAATGAAAAAAATCATATCTTCCTTGCATTAATATCCTTAAAGAAAGTGGATTTGATGAGAAAAGGTTAGGATATATTTTATTTTTATCTTTATAGTTTACAATCATCAACACATAATAATAATACATAAGACTGAATATGAACTAGCTAACTAAAAAAAAAAAAATTAAAACAGGCAAACCTATATAAAACTATGCCTAGTGTACATATTTTTTCTTCTTCCTCTGGCGCCTCTCGTATTCACTATCCGCACTAGAACTACTCGACGATGCGCGACCCCGCGAACCCGATTTTTTCCTCCTCATTGTACTTCGACTATTGGCAGCTGTTTCAACATTTCGTTTAACGGTTTCGAGCGGGATGAGTTCATCGTTCGATTTTTTAGTTGACGGCTGCCGTAGTCGTATCAATTCGAGTATACGATTTTGTTTTGCTCGCTCTTCTTTTTCGCGCTCCTCTCGTTCCCGCTTCTCGAATTCGATGAGAGTGTGCTCCTCAATTTTTTTCTCCATATGGCTTTTAAGTAGAAGCAAAGCTTCGGCCCGCTTCAACATTTTCTCTTTTTGTAGACGTGCCTTTGTAGCATCATCGTCTGAATCACTATTTTTAATCGGTTTGTCTTTGGGTGGCGGCGATAAAGATTTTTGTTTTATCGGTTTATCACGTGATTCAGCCGAATCGTAACGTTTCGATCGTGATTTCGATCTTGATCGTGAATTGGAACGCGAACGTGATCTACGATTGTGTCGTGAACGTGATCGACGGCGGCCATGTGATCGGCGACGCGAATCTTCGGCACGTCGAGTTCGTTCGTTACTTGGCGATCGTCGACGCGTTGATTTGTTGGCACCATGATTTCGAGGCGCTGGCGAATATCGTTGATTGTAGCGCTTTCGATTGTCGGCCGCACGATACGTTTCACGATCGTTGCGACGTACTCGTGACCGCGAGCGGCGTAATCGTCGGTCACGATCACCGCCACGGCGATCTGTTTCATCATCACGTTTTTGCACTTGGTCCATATGTAAACGAGATTTTATTTTATGATTATTGCGATCGTCTTTGTTAGGGCGTTCATGTGCTTTGACTTCGACACCGAGGGCGAGTGCCATTGATTCTGATTTATCTTTTTTTTTGCCTCCCTCATTTTTAACCACAATTTCTCGATCCTCGTGCTCACTAACCTGATCCTCGTAATCTAGAGCATTCATATCGATAGAATTGGAACGGCGATCCTCTCGTGGGACAGGTACCAAAGTATCATCCAACTCTCCTTCCTCCTTTTCGGAATCTTGTTGCTGTGATTTGCGTGGTTTATCTTCATTGTCACCTTTTTCATAGTTCATCGATTGCAATTCGTAAAACGACTTTTTCGAGTCACGAGCCAATTCTTCGTGCCGCTTTTTTCGCTCAACTTCACGTCTTTTTATTTCAGCATCACGTTGCCGTTTCTCCTCTTCGATTTTTTCAAAATCTGATAATTTTATGGTACGCTTTTGGGCTTGTTTCCAGTGAGGTGGTGTGTAGCTTCTTGATCGGCTTCGCGATTTTGACGGCGTGCGATATCTCTGTAATAGAATTTTACTTTAATGCTATTCAATATTTTTGATGACTGACTATAAAACTTACAAATACTCCACGTCCTTTAACTACGCGACCACTTCGGGATGTTGAAAACCGGGTCTTGGACCATCCAAAGCTAGGGACCAATAACATAAAGATTAATAAATCAAACAGAAAATAACAGATTATATTACTTTTTTCTAGTATCCTGTCTCTCCCTACTTCGATCATCACTCCTCTTTCGATCTTTGGTCTGTTTTACATCATCATCACTTTTCTCTTTTACATGGCGCATTAAGAATTTATTTGATACCTAGAAGCGTAAATAAGATTTGGATACACAAGATAACGTAAAGCTATAAAACTATACCTCTGGAATTTCTTCTGGATCGATTTTTGTAACCGTAACTAATGGATGAATTTCACCTTCTTCTATATCTTCCTCAATTATGTCAGGTGTGGCCTCCTTTCTGAGAAATGCGAGTTAAACCAAATAGTTAATTAATTTAATTGAATCTACTTCAAAACTTACTCTTCTGATTTCGCTCGTTTCTTGTCCTTTTTCTTCTTTTTTTCTTTTTTCCGACGTTTTTCTCCAGCCCCCAAATCCGAATCGTCTGATTCACTCACTTTTTTCTTTTTCTTATCACGTTTAACTGTAAATACATCTCACCATTTACCAGCGTTGAATATAACAAAAATTTGAGTGTTTTACCTTTTACTTGTCGTATCAGTTCACCACAATTAGTAATCATGACATCTTCAAGTGGTCTAGAATTTCGATCGACAGCAAGTTCTTCTATCTGACGTACAAGATCATGGCCAGATACAACATTACCGAAAACAACATGTATACTGTAACAATAGAAAAATATTGATAAGAATTAACGATTCCAAAGCGAAAGATCTGAAATTGTAAACTTACTTGTCGAGATGAGGTGCAGGCTGTGTAGTACTATAAGAAAAAACAAGAACATTTTGATCAGCGATCATATCGAGCTATTTATTTAGGATATAACATTTGTGTATATGGTTTCGGTCGAATAGAGTTGTCTCAAACGTAGGTCAAACAAAGTAATCGCGTAGTATACGAAAACTTCGAATCGCGCACACAGCTAAATAAAAGTAATTTATATTGATGGGTGTACTTATCTCCACACAATTTCATTCAAATATTATATAAATATTTTTTTTTGTTATAACGACGATTAGGCTAAATTATGTTAATATTAAACCACTGCAAATCATTTAAACAACTTGTGCTGTTTACGTGATAAGGACTTACATAAAAAATTGAGACCCATTTGTGTTTTTTCCTCGATTTGCCATTGATAGTAGAAATGGTTTATCATGTTTGATAGTGAAATTTTCATCTTGAATTAAAATAAAATTTACAGCGATTAATAGTTATTTACGTTATATATTTGTGTTTTTTTTTTACCGTCAAATGTTCCACCGTATATTGATTCACCGCCAGTTCCATTGCCGTTTGAAAAATCTCCCGATTGTATCATAAAATCTTTGACAACACGATGAAATATACATCCCTGGAATAATATTTAACTTAAGTAACATTTGTGTATGGGATTAAACCTAATAATTATAACGGTTTTACAGGCTTTTAGTGGTCCATATAGTTTCCATCACGAACTGAGAGTAAGTTCTGAGCCTACCAAAATGAGGACTACTGAGGAACACTAATGATTTGAATTTCGGAATCTGTTTGTCTCTGTTTATCTCCAAGATATCCAGGACCTATATCAAATAGGAACCGAATCCTATGCAATAAAAATTCAGGATAAACGTCATGAGATGAGATCGGTCCTAGAGCAGCAACGTCATTCCTTATGGCTTAGGTCGTACAAGAGTGGACGATGTAGGTTAAGATCCAATGAAAAAGCAATGCCCATAAAAGCAGCTTAAATGAGAGAGAAGATGCGACGACCTCTGTTGTTCATCTCATCTCATATAGTGGAGATGTGCAATTGCACCAATTTCCACCTGGAAGACAGTTGCGTATATACCAAGGAGAATTTAGTTTCGTGTCTAGCACGGATTTTGCACGGATAGGCCCACTCTATCCATTTATGCTCGTTTGGATGTAGTATACATATCTCCTATATGGATCAGGTTCCGATCACGAACCGAGGGTAATCTCTTCGCCTACCGAAATGAGGCCAATTCTAACACCCTTTCCAAAACTAATGCTCTGTTTCATAATCTGTTTGTCCTTGGAATAAAGTCCAAGATATCCAGGACATAGATCGTAATTTGATCTTCATATAGGAACCGCGATCTTAAGCAATAAAAATTTAGATAAACGGCATAAGACGTGATCGGTCTTAGTGCAAAACGTTAAAGACACGATCAATATCTCTTTTCAGAGACAGCAACGTCATTTCTAGGACTTGGATCGTACAAGAGTGGACGATATAAGGTAAGATGCAATGAAAAACAATTTCAACAGTGTTGGGCTGCCCTTAAATTAGTTTTAATATGAGAGAGATGCAGTTGTGTTTACTTGGGAGGATTTAGTTAGCTCGACCATAACCAGATTACATACAGCATACTGATCCATCCGTAAAGATGACTAAATAGTATCCGAAAGAGATATTTGCTCTCAATATTATCGAAAAGAGTATGTGCGCAGTTATGTTACTACCCACATCTCTCCATATTTGGCAGATCTCACCACTGCTGCTAATATTGTCGCTATTCTGCAAGCGAGGCTATTTGTGCTCGTGTTGATACTATACATATCTCCTACATGGATCAAGAAACCTGATAACGGTGTAATAAAGGAATAATAACGGTAATTGGAGGCTCATAAAGATTCGATCACGAACCGAGAAAAATTTCGTTGCTTATCGAACTGAGAACTAATCTACTCAATTGGCTAACTCTGACATTTGTTTCCAAAACGAATCTGTTGTTCTTGAATTGCAACAATCACCACCTGCAATACAGTTATGTATCTATCAAGAAGGATAGATAATTTCATGTTCGGAACTAGCACGTAAAGCTCGATACTAGCCAGATTACAGCATACTTTATAGTACGAAAGAGATATTTGCACACTAGAGTCCGATAGTCTATGTGACCAGCTATCGTTCTTCATATTTTGCTTCACGTGAATGTAGTATAGCATCTGCATGGATAAGACAAAGAAGTCTTTGCAGGTGGATCAGAGCATTTCCGTGACCTTACACAATGTTCTGTGTCGCGAGATTTACGGGGGAAGATTATAATTATCATCTAAAGTGTATAGCTAAGTACACGCTTCGAGTATTCAAGCACCGTGATTTACCGAAAGTTTAAATTTCCAGTAAATCTGACATGATTTATTCCATTTCTCGTCAATATATTTTTGCCAAGTAAACACCCGATCAAACCAACGTCCAGATACGTAACTTTTTGCAGAGGCTCTCAGTCCTACGTTTAGAGAAAAGAATCAGCTCAGTTTGCAGGCTATAAGCAAGCCATTATCGTAAAGTCAACACTATATCAATGTCGCTTAGTTCATCTCGTAATGTTACCCACAAGACACCACAAACGGTAACACAAGATCTTACGCTTCTGTGTAAATATTGACGAACCTAGCCGGGCCTCACCCACAGACCCAAAACAAACCCCTTATATCAAATATAATAACATAATTACCTTATAGTGCAATGGTTTACCCGTTCCCTTACCCAATCCACGTTCTCCAGTGCACAGCGAACGAAAATTCTCCACCGACTTTGGCGCTACATCACCATATAGCTCAAATACAATACGTCCTAGCTGCAAACCACCCAGTGATATATCAAAATAACATCGGACTTGTTTACCACCGGATTCTGTTTCAGAAACCGTCATAGTATTCAACGGGACGCTGTGCTATATTGATAAAATGTCTAATTAAATTATAATTCTGAAATGCGTTGTACTACAAAACACCACGTATTTATTCACTTTATAGCAGCGAAAAGTGTATATTATACAAATTTTGGTATTTATTTAATGTTAATTAATCAAAACAATGTATTAAAATGGATTTAATAACTAAACTACGAGTTTATGATTTAAAATTGACAGCGTTGCGATTTGCGACATGTTGGTTTTTCACCAGCACGCACGGTGTTAAATATTGTACTAGATTGTGATTTGGATGCGCTCGTTATTTTAAACTCGTAATATTTATTTATAAATTTATTGGGTAGATATTCTTATTTTATCAAACTAAACATATAAATTTATTATAAAAATCGAATTTAATTGTTTTCTGGCTTTATATGTTGTCTTCAATGTTAGAAATTTAAATAAAAATCAATTCTAATGCTATTTTTAATTATTCGACCATTTACGAATTTTAGACCAATCGACGATCAAGTACAAATTTGGTGTACAATTTGTTTTTGACTTGACGACTTCTGACAACAAATGTAAAGTCAAAAATAAACGAAATCGAAAAAGTCATCGTCGCAGGAGAAAGAAAAAAAATTTTGAAAAAATATCGAGATTTTTTTTGTATATTTAGATTAGAGTTTAGTTTATTATTATAGATATTTTTTTAAATAGTGAAAAGTGGGTGCTCTCTAGTCTAATTAAACTAAACATTTACAAAATATAAAAATTTGAATAAGTTAAAAAAAGCAAACGAAAAGAAAATGGTGAGTAATTTTTCCGTGTAGCGGATGAACTTTGTCCTACAAAACAAAAATGACACGGCAACATAACCCCAAAATAAATAGTTTTTTGGATATAAATGAAAAAAAAAAAATTCGAGATAATAGTTGTGTTATGACGGGAAAATCATGTCAGATGTGATAATGAAAATTTTCGATTTTTAGGATGTGTACTTGATGATACGAAGGAAGAAAACCACAATTTTCACAGACGCCAAAGATAATACTACAGTGCTTGATCTGAAGAAAATGATAGAAGGTTGGTTAGCGCCTTTGGTCTACGAAATATTGTGCGGCTTGAATTAATATCCTATTTTGTTGTAACAGGTATCCTAAAAATACATCCCCGGGATCAGTATATTTTTAATAAAGATAATATTTTGATGGAAGACGATAAACCTCTACAGGACTATGGTATTACAGTGGCAACAGCCAAAGCACAGGCTCCGGCACAATTAGGTCTGGCGATTAGGTAAATATATATTTTATATAGTATCTTACGAAATTCTATCAAACACTTATCATTTATTATGGTTCAAAGTCCTATACACCGGGCACGAATTTCGTAATCATTGCTACATGCATTGGAGTAAGAGTGACTAATCTGTTCAAAAAATATATATATATATTATAAAGTGGTTTATTATCTATTCTGGAAAAAAAAATCTCTCGTGTAATGATTAGGCTGACCACTCACACACTCGTCCAAAAAAAAATATATATTTAAGCCATTTCATTATGTCTGGCACCGTGCCAAAAACAATAAATTTTCGTCACAATAAAGCCAAATCCTATAAACAATAAATTATGAAACAATTCCGATATAGTATCCAATCTAAACAAGCAAACTGTTGGCTCAGTACTTTTTTATTTATTGCTCGAGCTATTAAAAAATGTTGACGATTGTTTTTGTTCAAAGTTATGGTTCCTAATCAAACTCGTTGATTAGATTTCTTGTTCATAAAAATTCGACTTACATGTTTTTTTGTTTGTGTGTGTTTGTATATCTTAAGTGTGGTCTATAATTTAACGATATTTTATGGTATATAAGGTAGCAGCACGTTTTAATTTATGCCTCTTAGTGATAAGGTTGATCGAAATGATCGAAAAAAAAAATATTCAATATTGTTGCATATCTTATCATCTAATCTATTGTTAGTTTCTTATCTGGATGGTTAATACACATTTGTTCTATTTTTGAAGAGTATTCAAATGTTTCGATATGTGACTTAAGATTGAAAACTTCAAGACATTAATCATGTTATGGTTTGGTTAGACACATGTTGATTTGCATCTTTACCTTAAGTTAGTCTAGTGTTACGTGATGCTGGAAAATCGATTAGCTCACTGTGTGTAGGGCGAAGTTAGTTCCTCTCCAAGGATTCGATGATTTACAAACCCGATGTTACAGAACGATAAAGAATGATTTTGCAATAATTTAGATTATCGGATGAACTATGTTTCAGAGATTATCACCCGTTATGCAACTGTAATTGATAATAATTTTCGCTTAGAACCTAAAAGTAACAAGTAAGGTATCGCATCCAAGTAAGGTCCTTGAGTTGATCGATCCGTGGTATGCAATCAATTGGGGTTTGACTGGCCTCCAATTTATTACTTTGGGTTAAATACCGAGCTACGTACGTCTGTTGAAATAATGTAGGCTCTCATTTCAGTTAATGATAAATCCACTAGATCGATTTTGATCAATTTATAGATACTTTGCTTGTCCTAATCAAATCGTACAATTGAAAGTGATGGAAATAATTTATGAATGACAATGTACATAATAATATATAAAACACCGCCCAGGTGGTGCAGTGGTTAAAGCTGCGTCAGTTGGAGCGGGAGGTACCGGGTTCGAATCCCCATAGAGGCAGGATGGTAAAGGGATACGATTACGATCGGTGGTGTGAATGTTGAACACATCTATGACCCCCTGTTGGAGTGCAGAATTCATGGGCCAACCCATCTTCCATGTCAGTACTATAGGCTGTCATGGGAGCTATGCAATGTGCAATTGGTTCTACGTAAATCGGACATATAGCCGTACGTCCTAGATTTGGCTGTAATGGCGTAAGATAAGGACGTAAATAAGCGAACCGCGAAAAAGAGTTGGAAGTGCCTCGAGCCCCGAAACAGATTGTAGAGATAAAAAAAAAACAAACAATATATAAAAGGAACAGAAACTTCATTTTGTTGAAGATTTATAAATGTATTAATCTTCCAAGTGAATATACTTCATGATCGATAATCTTAATTCGACATTACTGATTAACAATAACACAGATGCTCGATGGAAAGTCTTTTCAATGAAGGTGTTAGAGGGGAATTAATCTTTAAAAACGAGAGATGATGTTAGCGACAACGGAAATGAATATGAACATGCAGGACAGACAGGCTAGAGATGAGCTTAGCGCGATTAGAAGAACGTTTAGACGAACCTTACGTACAGTTCCACATGAAAAAATATGAAATGATTCATGTTAGGCAACCGTTTCCACTCAAATGGTTGAACGAAAAAAGTTCCCCGGTAATTGAGTGACTCTCCTACATAGATGACATTATTTTCACGGTAAAATCGGAAGAAGACAAGTTAATCGAGAATATCGAGACAAGTAATGTATAATCTTCATAGGCTATGCGACTATTGCCAAGCAAATCTCACAGAACATCTTAATGATGCACAGTTTTAATTCGAGAATATGGAGAGATGTGCTAGAAAAATTTAAAGATGTATTCTATGTTGGCCAAAATATAGTTGCAAACCAACCCAAGCAAGTTTCAGAAACTTGGGTATAAAAGGCAATAATCAAACTTGAATGACCTTGGAAGTAACAATATAAAACCCAACTTGGGTTTCGCTGGGTCTTGTACAAATTAGCCGTTAAAAGTATGTACTTCGATTTGTTATGTCAACATTTTCTGATGGTACAACCCCCCTTAGGGACTTATCCCTTGTTCTTGTCCATCTGGCAAGGGACTTAGTTGATCATCTTTCAAAATATGTGCTGACTCTAATTGATCCACTGAAACTTTGTTTTTCGATCATTTGCATACAGAACAATATATTTGTGATATGCCAAGTTCCAAAGAAGAAGGCCAAGAAGTTCGATGGGCAGCTGTAAATGTTTGGTGCTGAATAGTCGATATGTCCAAAATATTGAGTCGCCGATCAAATAAACGTTGTGTGTTCGTTGATAGGTCCATCGGACAAACGTTGCACAATCTTTCCAAAGCCTTGGCCAAACATAGCACGAATGGTATTGGGAGCCTTAAATTCAACCCCAATACCCACAACCTATATTCTGAATTGAGTGGTTCTCTCCTCAAATATAAGAGGGAGTGGATCACATTAAAAGAAACGGTACGAATTGTAATTAAAAAGAATGAGTTTATGAAAGAGGCGGCACTGGTCTGAAACCCTCATAATCTAATCTTACAAATGAAATTGGAAGGTTATACCAAATAAATGAACGAAGCTAGGATTGAAAGATTGTTAGAGAGAGTAAAAAGGCAATACCTAAGGAAACTACATTTTTTAAGGAGGCGAAGAGGGACACCAGAATGATAGATGATGCCTCGTCTGATTTTTACACAAAAGCGTATATTACGGGTTTGTGATCCGTCTATATAGTAGCATTACGAATTTAAAGCATGTACCTAAAGTGATGTAGACAGATTACGTTCGGTTTTATTATCTTGCGAAGAATTACTCCTCTGGCAGAGGAAATTATCGAAAACTACCAAGGACGATTCCGTCCAAATCGATCAGTTACTGATCAAATATTCTCGTTTCGGATGATTCTTTCCAAGTACTACGAAATAGCTCGCGGTGTACACGAGGTATTCCTAGATTTCAAGCAAGCTTATGACACGATCAATCGAGAGAGGCTATGGTATGCGCAATGCTCTGTCAAAGTTACGAACAGGCTATCGAGAACTTTTGCAATTACTTCTGTTATTCGACAAGGAGATGCGTTGTCCCCGATGCTTATTAATCTCATGTTAGAATACATTCTTCGTAAAGGTGAAACACCTCATGACTGTGAAAGAGATACTTGATCCACTTGAACAGTGTTCAGCATCCATTGGTTTCAAAATCAACGAGTCCTAAACCAAATATTAGATCTCTAGTTTTAGAGATGGGATAATGAGATTCAAGTATCTTGGATCTCTCATTGCTCACGATAATAGTGTAGGAGAGGATATCATCGTTTGCCTTTCTGCTGGTAATCGGGCTATATCTTCTACGTCCTGAAATCAAAATATCTTGATCAGACCCGTTGTCATGAATGGATATGAGAGTTGGATCTTGACGGATGAGTACGAAAGATGGCTTCTAACATTCGAGTGATATATGGCCGTGCGGTATATGGCCGAGTTCTTTTCAATCATGAGATCTGAAATTCAATCCAAATTAAAACGAATACGCTGGCTCGGCCACATTCTGCGTGCTGATCCGAATCGAATGATACAACCATCTTTTGGGAGAGCCGACTTTCAGTAGACAAGCGTAGAGAGCAAACTGACATCTTTTAATTGTTCATAACAGCTGGCTCGTGGTCGAAACCGATGGAGTCAGATTGTTACACGATACGGGCCAACTGGATAAGAACTGGATAAGCCAGTAATGTTTAATAGGCTAAATCGTCTTTATGTTTGATGAAAGGTTCTTCGAGAAATATCATGTAAGTGATCACATGGTCTAAAATTTCGATCTCGTCCTTGAAGTAGCCCGCATTTCGTAATTTTTATTCGAAGTCCAAAATCTCGAAGTCGTCAAGATATTTGAAGTTGTTTATGATGTTGCTTTATTTCACCGAATCAGTGACTTCTCTTGTAGCATGATTAACAAAGTGCTGGAAGGAGTACGTGGCATTGGTTAAACGGAAGGTCATAAACAGAGATTTAAATAGTTCAAATGGTTTGATTTTGGCTGATTATTTCTTCCGAACTGAACCAATACTGCAGCTACATAGTTCATTGCCAGTTGTATAACAACAATGGCCAGAGCTACGACCGACCTCCAATCGCCCAGTGACGCCTATATCCAACATTGGTTAGGACAAAAAAATTGCTTATAAGATTTGAGTCTGTAAAAAAATAATTTTTCTTATTTAAACCAATTTTCCTTTTATTTTTTATCATTTTAGGACGGAAAATGGCGATTTTGAACCATTGGAAATTACACCATACTCCTCGCCGCCTGATTTGCCAGACGTTATGAAGAATCAAGAAGCAGCAAATGGGCAAGAATTAGTGGCTTAATTATTAAATTTTTTTCATAAAAAATAAAATTATTTTTTTTTTTATTCAAAAAAAAAAAAAACAAAAAAAAAAACAAAAACAGAAAATTCATAAATTTACATATTCAATGATGATGAGAGGCAACAATCAACAAAACATAAAAACACACTAACTGCAAAATAAAAATAATAAATTATTACAAAGTAAATAATTAATTTAATAAATTAATTTATGTTAAAAACGAGACTACAGCAAAACCTAAATAAATAATTTAAAAAAAAAAAGAGAGAATAGCGCACTGCTATATAAAATAAATCTTGGTTTAAAATTTAAGAAATTATTAAGAAAATCGCGATTTGCTAAATTTTGTTTGTTTTTCATTTTTTTTTTTTTAAGGATGGATATTTTATATAATTAAATTAATTAGAAAATAATAAAAAATTATTAAGAACAAAAACAAAAATTAAAAAACATTAAAACCCTGTTTTATTATTAATAAAACTATCTTTGTTATTTTATGTTTAATTAATTACTACTACTACTATTATTCTTATTAATTACAAGCGAAAATTGATGGCTAAATTCTCACAATTATGTTACTTGAAAAAAAAAATACTCTTGGGGGCTATTATGAAATAGTCCGATATCGAAAAATTTGTCATATGTCAGCATGGAGTTAGAAGTTAAGATTTTTGTAATTCACTTGAAATGGATTCAACAGTCGGTTTCTGCACCGATATCGAATTTTTCATAATAGCCCCCCCTGCTAATTGCATATGTAGTTAGATTGGGACCCGGTGTGTGTGTGTGTGCGGAGCGTTTTGGCTTTGGTCCCCGGCTTTTACTTCGACACAAATCGATTTTCGTCTTGTAATACGCTTTCTTATTTATTATAAATACATATTTGAAATATTAAGATTAAGATCAAAAATTTTATGCTCAATCAATATATAAAGAGTTCTTCGGAGACATAAATGTGGCAAATCGGAAAACACAAACTTATGTAAAATTAAATAAAAGAAAAACCAATTTTATATTAACGGAAACGTTTTTAATGTATTTCATTAATATTTGAAATTGTACACACAATAATGATGATGGCAAGGGACGAGATTTCTACTATTCTGAATCGCTGGATATTCCCGCCTTAACTTCCACCGTATTGTTATCGTTGGCATTTTCGATCTCCTTTGCTTCGAGATACTCTTGCAGACGATCTTGAAAGAAATGTATATAGGTTTGTTTGATTTGGGCGGTTACTGGAAAATAATGACCACCATCGTGTTCGATGACCTTTTTATCTACGAACGAGGATGCGAGTAGCTCGCTCATATCTGAAATTGGAAATGCAATATTTTAGAATTTATACGAGATAAATCTATATATATATCGTACCTTTGGTTATAATTTCATCGATCTTGCCATAAATATGCAATGAGGGTATCGTAATAATATTGTCATAGTAGTTTAGGTGCACTAGGCTGCCAGATCTGAATCCTGATGCTAATATAGCAAAATTTGGTTTAACTCGAGTTTCTGGAAACAAAAAGCCGTTATAATTAGTATATTTACTATCGATTAAGCCACAATGATTAGTTCCTACTTCCAGCAGCGCTCAAATGGCATATCAATCCGGCCAAACAGGCACCTTGTGAAAAACCAAGTAGACCATGAAATGGCCCTTTCTCTATCCACTCCTTTTCGATTAGCTGCAAACTCGTTTCAAAACCAACAGCTGGCCCACTTCGATTTGTCCCTTTAAACGTGCCATCATCTTTATTGAACCACCAACTTCGTTGCTCCTCTTTACTTTTATCTACACCTCCGCCGTTACCACCATCGAGTTCGATCAGCGCTGGTGCCACATGCGGTGCATTAACAAATTCAAAATCGGCATATTTGCGTAGAAATTTGCGAAAAGCTCCCAGTTTCGATTTGAATGCATGCTCATTTTGCCGGTACCCATGTACGCATAGTACACGCAATTTATTTTCATCGTTCGTTGTTGTGTTCACTTTAGTAGATTCCATTTGTTTATATATTTA
This sequence comes from Tipula lateralis, assembly GCA_963932295.1. Taxonomy (NCBI): domain Eukaryota; kingdom Metazoa; phylum Arthropoda; class Insecta; order Diptera; family Tipulidae; genus Tipula; species Tipula lateralis. The sequence goes on along the minus strand of OZ010736.1, from coordinate 34,046,787 downwards.
TTTAGGCTAGGTTTTGTATTGAGCTACACTAATTATTTTTCTATTTTAATTTAATTAAATCTTATCTCGCACACGAATCACAGACACAACACAAAATATAGCGAGATTGACATAAAGAATTCGAACTGTTTGAAAAACTGACAAATTGGCAACATCGGCAACCATGCGGTTTCAAAATTGCGCTTCTATTTATATGTAGTACTAGTTTTTGTGTACATAAATAATTAATTGTTTTTTAACTTAATTTTAACTATTTAATAGATTTAAGACTTTAATTATTAAACTTAATAAGAAATAATAGTTAATATTTCATATTTAGTTCTCTATTATTAAATTACATATAACAAAATGTTGACTATACCTGATTTGTTTACGTTTTAAAAATTGTACTAGATTAACCAAACAGTGTCATATTTGAGAAAAAGCTGATTTTCGCAAAATATTTAGTTTTCCATTAATATTGGCTGTGTACAGAATAAATAATAATTAGAACTACATAAATTGCTAGTCAAACATAAAATATTATCAAATGTTGCATTTATAATGCGAACCAATTGTAACACTCCAAATTTTGTAAACAAAAGCTCTGCGTCATAACGACATAATTTTGTGATAATAAACTTCGCGTTATTCGCTTTCCTGTGATTAATAGTTTAGTTCTTTGTTCTAGTTCACTCAGAATGGAGTACAAGTGTATAATATTATTTTACATATTGCTACGTTTCAATGGAAGCCATGGTCACGTGTTTCAATACCAACCCGAACAAATCCATTTGGCGTTTGGGGAGACAACCACCGACATTGTAGTAACATGGACCACATTTGACGATGCTGGCCAGTCGATTGTTGAATACGGTATCAATGGTCTTATTTTAAAAGCATTTGGTTCATCGAAATTATTTGTTGATGGTGGTCCAGCCAAGCGTTCCCAGTACATACACAAAGTAACGTTGTCCGATTTGGAGCCAGATACAAAATACACGTATCACTGTGGTGGAAACTTAGGATGGTCACCAGAATTTTATTTTAAAACACCTAAGAATGGATCGGATTGGTCACCCCATATTGCATTGTTCGGCGATATGGGGAATGAAAATGCCCAATCGCTCGCCTATTTACAAGAGGAATCGCAACGGGGTTGGTACGATGCTATAATACATGTTGGTGATTTTGCCTACGATATGAATTCGGATGATGCGAAAGTGGGCGATATGTTTATGAATCAAATAGAATCAGTTGCGGCGTATGTTCCGTATATGGTGTGCCCGGGAAATCACGAGGAGGCCTAGTAAGTCGATATTATATATCTAAATTCCAGATGTTTTGAACAATTTCTATATTTACAGCAACTTTTCAAATTATCGAGCTCGTTTTAGTATGCCTGGCGGTACCGAGAACCTCATGTATAGTTTTGATTTGGGTCCAGTTCATTTTATTGGATTTTCGACCGAAGTCTATTATTTTATGAACTACGGAATCAAGACATTGATCAAACAGTACGAATGGCTGAAAAAAGATTTGAAAAGGGCTAATAAACCGGAAAATCGTAAACTTCGTCCGTGGATCATAACGTACGGCCATCGTCCAATGTACTGCAGCAACGATGATCAGGATGATTGTACACACAGTGAAACTCTGGTCCGGGTAGGGCTACCATTTACACACTTTTTCGGGCTTGAAGATCTATTCTACACTTATGGGGTTGATGTTGAAATTTGGGCTCACGAACATTCGTACGAACGGCTATGGCCCATCTACAATTATAAAGTATATAACGGATCCCGTTTGGCACCCTACACAAATCCGAAAGCACCTGTACATGTTGTAACGGGTTCGGCGGGATGTAAAGAAGGCCGAGACAATTTCATTCGAGATTTACCCGAGTGGAGTGCCTTCCAAAGTCACGACTATGGGTACACCCGGCTTAAAGCGTACAATGGGACACATTTACATTTCGAACAAATTTCGATGGATAAAGCTGGACAAGCGATCGATCAATTTTGGGTGATCAAAGATGAGCATGGCCCATATAAATCCGATACGAATTAACTCAAATATTATAAATTAAACGAATGTACATATCAAAAATCAATAAAATTTAAATAAAGTTACCAAACCCTGGCTTGTATGTCAAACATCGAATCAATATCAAAATATACATCGGACAACACTAAATTTACACAAAAAAAAATTGTTTGTAAAATCTAGTACAATTTTTATGTTTTGCGAAAATACATTATTAATTGACGGCTTCTCTACCGCCTTCAAAGTTTTTTATTTCTATGTTTGTACATTTTTGATTTGTTTTCATTTGAACGAGTAAAAAAGTGTTTAACAAATAATATAATTTTAAGTGAATAGTTTTCTACAAAACAACAATCTTTTTACAAAGTTTTAATCGAATTGGTAAGAAATGTGTTTTAATTGGGTGAAAATTGTGTTTTAAATTGAATGCGAAATTGCACCTGGCCAAAATCGAACCAAAGTGCACTTAAGTCTAAATTAGCAATAAATCGATCGTATAAGATTGGATTTATAGTAAAGGCTAGAGTTGTTATCTGATTTTGGTAAATTATATGTTTTGTAATCTGTGTAACGTTTATTTTACATTAATTATTTGGTGGCAATCGATTTAGTTGTGTAAATATGGCGGATTGTTTTCATTTGTGTCGCATAGTGCAATAAACTGTTTGTGTTGCAGTAGTATTTAATTTTTATCATATATTGGAAAATCTGTTTAGTTTTTCATGTACGAATTAGCTATTTTGGTACATGAGAAAATAATATTCAAAACAAACTATCGCCTGAAATTATACTATTTTAATACATAAATCTTATTAGTATGTAGCAAAATATTAAGGTGGTTGTCCAATTGAAATCTGGTTTCGATTATGTATTGTTCTCTCTTTTCAATTTATTATTTGGTTGGTTCAAAAGAATTAGCTACTTCGGAGTGTCAGGTGAGAAAATATATATATTGATGTGTTGCGTAGGAAGCTCGTTGGAAGAATACTTTGATTTTGAGAATTTTTGATGTGAAATCAAATTGAATCGTATTGATTATACAATATTCGTCTATAACAAAACAGGGCTTGTAGCCTGTAGGTGGAGGTCCAAAAAAATTCTTTCCTCATTCTAATTTTTCCCAAAATCTACATGATAAGTAGTGTGAAATCCTAGTAGTATCGTTGACAGAATCCGTGTCCAATATGGCTCCTTCCTAGGAGCACTAGAATTGTTTAGGTTCATCTGGTAAAACGATCGGTTAGAGTAAAGCAGTGTCGAGATGGATTTCGTTCAATGCTGGTGGATAATATCCTCGTGGATTTTTTATATAACTAGTAACATTGGCATCACGAGACAATTCGTTTAACGTCCTATTTAATGTCGTTTTAAACGAACTGGTGTGGTGGGTCAGAAGTAAACCTCGAACTGAATTTTCTCAGACTCGAAGTAAGAAATGAAGTGGTCGGTAATTGGGCTAGTTACTAATGGCTGTGACGCGCTCTGTAAGTAAACTGGTACTCAGCGGATGATATTTCGTGACCTTAAATAAAAACTAGTATGTAAACGTCACAGAAATCATAGAGATTGAAGTAAAGGGTTAATGTTTAGTCGTTAAATCGGTAAGAATATAGTCTAGATAGTCACTAAAATAAAATATAGACATCAATCGTTACATATCAAAGTAGAGCTGTTAAAACAAGCGCTTGGCGACTTTCTTTCGTGATAGATCTCCCAATCTTAGAGACAACATATCTTAATGCCCTAATGGGGATTTATCAGTTTGGTAAGCGTACTGGTTATTTTTGAGTGGTTTACTGAAAAGCAACTCACTTTTAATGTATAGATCCTTCACCTTCGCCATAGTATTCACAAGAAACAAAGTAAGTATATTCGGTTTATATCATCAGGGGTTGAGTATCGGTCCGCCTTTGTTATAAACCCCTTCTTACATGAAATCTAATTAAATAGTTTCCTCTCGGCTCTCATTAATACTTCCATCTTCCTTTATTAAGAAAGCCTATTTTATTTGGGTGATCCTTTTTGAGAGAACCTTTTGGGAACCTGGCTGCCTCTGATAGTACAGAGATTCCCTCATTGAAGATTCTCCATGTTTTTGTTGATGTGGAAGCTTTGATTTCTTGGAGCTATATTTTTATGACTTCTAGATTAAATTTGATGTGCATGGGATCAGACAGTAAAGCTTCATTAAGTACATGCCTTTTATGAATCAGCGTGTCGATAAATAAATAATTAGGGTTAGGTCTAAGACTTATCCCCTAATGGCATTAATAACGGTTGGTTTACTTCCTCTAATAGCGACTTGAATATTTCTAGCTACTAGATATCGAAAAAGATCCTCTCCATTTGTATAAATCACTTTCACCTACTCGAGGAGCGCTGAACCACCGCATCGTACTTTCATGTTAACCCTGGAATTTCTACCATGTCTGGAGGCGAAATATGAAATGGGGAAACAGTTAACTGCGACCCTGAAAGTTGTTAGTCATGCCTCTTTCTTTTTTTTTTTTTTTTTTTTTTTTTTTTTTTTTCGGTTTTTACAGGCCATTATTGGCCCGTACCGTGTCAACAATCTGGCTCCAACAGTTTCGATCACGAGCCAGCTCTTCATACTGTTGCAAGCAACCAGAAAATGCCAAATCGCTCTCTACGCCGTGGAGCCATCGTCGCCGACAGCGACCTCTTCGCCTACCGAAAGGCGGTTCTCCCTTCAAAGATCGCTGTATCATTCGTTTCGGATCAGCACGCAGAACGTGACCGAGCCAGCGTATTCGCTGTCCTTTGATTTCATGCACGATATCAGGAATTTGCATTAAATTCCTGATCTCGTGATTGAAAAGAACTCGGTATGTGCCATCAACGTCGCGTTTTGGGCCATATATCACACGCATGATTCTTCTCTCGAATGTTAGAAGCCATCTTTCGTATTCATCCGTCAAGGTCCAACTCTCACATCCATACATGACAACGGGTCTGATCAACACTCTGTACAGCTTCAGCTTATCCGTATTTGCAAGATATTTTGATTTCAGCAGTGGACGTAGAGGACACAAAGCCCGATTGCCAGCGGCAAGCCGAACCTTGATATCCTCTCCCACACTATTATCGTGAGTAATGAGAGATCCAAGATACTTGAATCTCATCACTCCTTCAAACGTGTGGTTTCCACTACTGAAATCACTTGCGTCTTGGTCTCGAAAACCAGAGATGCCTCTTTCTTAATAAAGGAATTTATATTCTAGCTATCGAAGACTATCCTTCTGCTATAAATTTCTCTAAGGTGCTTTCCTGGAAAGCCTTTGGGAATCTCGAAATCTGAGAACTGTCCTAGGATGGCTTCTCTCACTTTCAGTTTTTCTTTGGAGATGGTGCCATTGTACTGGCTTGTTCCCTGCATAGCTCGTTGACGGCAAACTTGGCTTCTATAACGATAAAAAGACAAAAAGTTTGGTCTCTGTTCTGGCGGTTTTTCCTGTGCAACTGCCTTTTATACCTTTTCTTGCCAGCTCTGCTATAAGATTTACGTCGGAAGCCTTGGGGAAAAGAGACTCACACTGAGTCTACTTATGTCCTAGTCCGTCTCTTCATCCACATTCGTCTTTTCATCTAAATGGCGCCAATACTTCTCTTATTGTCGAGACATTGTATAGAGGAATAGAGTCCCGGTACTTTATACGGTTATCTACAATCAATGATCTCATCAGACCTGCTCTGACTCGATAGATAACAGAGATTTTCGCATTCGATTAAAACAGATTTACTTACAGAGCGGCATCATCCTTTATTGTATTTACTTTAATTTTGATTTGCACAAGCATCCAGGAGACATTAGGTTGACTGTAGAATAATCGGAATTATGTCTGATAGATCAAAAACCTGGTTGGTTGCCTGGTATCTAGAGTTCGCATAAAAAAGCGTTTATTTTCCACGCTTTTAGGATACGCTGTACACTTGATTATCTATGCGAACTTGATTGATTTGATCCTGCTTCTCTCTCTCTTTCATATCTCCCAAGACTATTATTTTTGGGTACAATTTTACGTCGTCTCAATGGTGAAGCATTCGTTGAGTGCGCCTCAGAAAATAATTACAACAAATCGTTGAAATTTAAACTCGAGATACTCTGTATCCTATTGTATTATGAAGTTCATAACTAACCTTATTAAGTAGGTCAGTGTAGTCGGATTAGCTCGATGACACTGATGAGCCTGGAAAGTGGGTCTCAAGATGTATCCTAATTGTTTCCTGCTGGCTCTCATACTTCTATATTTCTTTATGTTGGAAGCCTATTGTATTTGTATGATACTTTGAGAGTATATTTTGGGAGTCTGGCCGTTGCGGATATTTGATCGATTCCCTCACAGAAGGTTCTTCATGCAGCTCTCTTAATCGTCTTAACTCGAAGTTGTTTTCCGTAACGTTGTATTCAGTGTCCTATTCCACTAGAGGACTCTTTTGTTGGACTCTTCGTTTTACAGGGCTAAGTGATTAATATTAATCACTTAGCCCTGTGAAACGTTGTCATATCTTAGTTCCATATTATGCATACCAAGTATTTGGGTAACTCAATTTTTCCTCTTTTAAAAAAGTATTTCAAACCCAAAAAAAGTCTTTTGCAGTTGGTTGGTTTTGGATTTGTATATCAAATCTGATTTTGTGATCAAACAGTGAAGCCACATCTGATACATGTCATTTACTAATCAGCGTTTACTAATTAGATGTACTATTTCAGGTAAGATCTAAGACTTCTTCCTTATGTCATTAATAAAGGTTTGTTTATTTCATCAGTTAGCGACTTGAATGCTTTTAGCAATTAGATATTCAAAGAGATACTCGTATAAATCACTTTCATGCCTCTCGGGCTCCCACCAGCGTTGTAAATAAATTTTGGCAATGCTCTAATTAGATTGTATTTCTATATTTCGATGGTAAACCTTCGGATTAGAGCAGGCCGCAATATCGTGGTGCAACATTTCTTCTTGTATACTCTGTTCTTATCCCGTATTATTTATTTCTCTTGAACGCCCCCAGATTCTTCAACGATTGCGTACTTAGATAAGTGAAAATATTTCTTTCCCTTCCATTTTCCTTAAAGGAGTACTCTTTAACGGCTTTGTGTAAAACTAAGAAGCCGATTGATCGACATCTTAGTACTATCTAGTAAAGTCTCAGAAATATTTTGTGCATGGGATATTTCACTCGCTCAGTCCTCAGTCATGCCCCTTCCATGGCTGAATTCCGGAACTATGCTGTCTAGCCACTACAAAGTGTTCTAGTCGCACAGCTGATGGAAAACCAGTCATTTTTGTACTGGCAGTCCAATGTCTTGTTTTTCTGCTGTAATATTTCTTCAGGATGCGTTTCTGCAAAAGTTTTACTGTGTATGTATAATGGTAATCTAAGAAAGCAGGCATTCTCAGAATCGGAACTGCCAGCGTGGTGTCATAGAAAACCGATGTAAAGACAAGACATTTGGTCTCCTTCTTGGTGGTTTTTCTTGTGCAATAAGCTTTTTATACCTTTTTTGGCAGATCTGCATTTTTTATATCCTTGAGAATCAAAGATTCGCTCTGAGTTTTGTTCGTGTTATTCATCTAGACTCTTGCCCACATTTCGCGAATACTCATTTATCCGGCGACCTCCGTATTGTGTAGAGAAGTAGAGTCTCGGTTTTCCATACGATGACCCATCAGAGGACAGAGGGCTGTTCGTTTGTAACGCTTTTAGTCCATCATATTTTTTTTATTTTGACCTTTTGGCTAGCCTCCGGGATATATGAGATTAGGTTACTCTTACAACAGCAAGTTTAATTAAACCTGGAGGTCAACTAGAAGGAATAGAAATTTGGGTAGAATATCTACCACTTTGAAACTGGTGGATAAATTCTATTTATCGATTGTTAAAATGTTATTTTTCATTAATTTCCAGCTAAGTTATGAGTATCTCTGAAAATGAAAAGGGTAATTGCCATATAATCAAACTGCGTGGCCTGCCATGGAATGTGTGCGCTCGCGACATAATCGACTTTCTAAAAGAGGTCGAAATAATGGGCGGTGAAAATGGTATACACCTAATCACATCATCGCGCGATGGTCGTCCCAATGGTGAAGCATTCGTTGAGTGTGCTTCAGAAAATGATTACAACAAAGCGTTTGATTTTCATAAGAAAACAATGGAACATCGCTATATCGAAAGTAAGTAAAAATTGAATTAAGAGAATCATTTTATCTAAATAATAATTTTTGTGTTAGTTTTTGGCGCCAAACAGGACGAATTCGATTACATTATGAAAAAGCAGAATGTTGTTCAACACGATACATATGTTAAGTTGCGTGGTCTACCGTACACGGTTACTAATGATGACATTGAGAAATTTTTCAAAGGTAAAATTTGGTGGTATCTCGATGTTTTGTTTTTTTTTTTAGTTAGTTCTTGGTTTTAGTTATTTTTATCTTAGTTAAATCCCAATTACTTTTGTGTTATATGTAAATATCTATAAAAATAATCTCCTATATATAATTCGTTGCAATCAAATGAAATGGGAAAGTAAATAGTCATATACATCACATACACAACATAGACCGAATACATTACGTTATGATTCATGTTTCAACGTCTTCCTATTTAGAAAAATGTTTAGTTTTCTTAAAAAAAAATATATTTTATTTTCTTTGTAATTTTAACAACCAAAAAAATGGGATTTTATTTATGAATTTATGTTTTTATTCAAATAAGCATTTCAAAACAAAAACTCTATTTCTTAATTAGTTTACTTACTATCTATCACATAAATTAAAAAACAATCTTGTAATATGTATATATATATAAACTGGGTGTAAAAACAGGGTTGGAGCTTAGATCGGACAAAGACAGTATTCAAATAATCATGGACAACCGGGGACGTGCAACGGGTGAAGCATTTGTACAATTTGTTAGTCCGGCTGATACTGAGAAGGCGTTGAAGAAAAATCGAGAAAAAATTGGGCACAGGTGGGTTTGGGATTTTAAACAAAAAAAATTAAAAAAAAAGTTTTTTCTTTTTTGAAAAGTACAAATCTCATAATTTTATAATTTTTTTTTTTTACTTTTTAATTATAATTTCTTTACTTTAAAACATATTAAAGAAACCAAAAAGTTAATAAAAATTATCTTGGGCAATTTACGGTTTTTGGTACAATGAGTCTTTAAATAATCATTTTGGCTAAATTATGTTTTTATATTATTAAAATAGAAATCGATCGATTTTTTTAACATTCTCTGCGGATAACAAACACAATCTCTATTACATAAATTTATATTATATTTGCATGAAACATATGGGCTTGCCACAAAATATATATTTTTCATTTCATATTCGCTACAACACACACCTTTGATATAAAACTATTTTATGTCCAAAATACACTGATCATCTTATTTCGCTTACTAAAAACATTCGATGGATTAAAATTTGGTTCGAGGTTTCGTCTACGAAGTAAAATAAAATGATCAGTGAACGATTCGAGTATACTAACTGTGGCTTATATTTAATAATCTCTACACTGTTCCTTGCGAGCGAAAGAAGTCCAAATTTTAATATATGTACAGGGTGAGTCGGGGGAATCTGTATTAATCAAGGAATGTAGAACCAAATGTAGAATATACTGAACTGGGGGTCTATTATGAAATAAATCCTAGTCAATTTTTCCGTTAACTATTAAGAAACTAAAAAGCAAAATCGAATCGGATTTTTATGAACGCACACGACATAATCCGACTGCTATTTAGTTCATGGAAAAATCCAACTCGGATTGATTTCATAATAGGCTCTCTGTTCAACAAGATTTAGAAGAAGTAGAAGATCCAACGATCAGCTGACGGAACAATTCACCTGTGACGTCATTAATAATACTCACAATTCTCACGTATTCGTAAGAAGAATCCCGTTCAAATCGGCCAGTTACTGATCTCGTTACGGATGATTCTTTCCAAGTACTACGAAATACATCATAGAAAAAGATCTCGCGATATACACCAAGTATTCCTAGATTTCAGGCAAGCCTATGACTCGATCCACCGAGAGAGACTATGGTATGCGCTTAAATATTTAGTCCCCGATACTTTTTAATCTCATGTTGGAGTACATCCTTCGTAAATCTGAAACACCTCAAGACAATATCTTATTTCGACCATCCAATCCACTTTTTGCATATGCACGTTTGGTTAGAAGGAAATCCCCATGCAACAGTCGAAAATAATTTTCAAAATAAATTTTCGTTAAACGTGTGGTGTGGTATGCTTGATTATTACACGGACTACTAGAGAATGTTCCTTCAAACGACAGAAGGCAAGATGGAGATTATGCGCATTTCGCTCACCAGGTCAAGCAATATTTGAACAAAAGGTTTTCAGGAATCAAAAGTGGACACTTGTGATTCACTGATTCAACGTATAAGAAATATTGAGCCAAAAGTTGCAGCTTAAACAAAGACAAGTTATTTCCAATACATTCCTCGAGTGTTACATATTCCTCCCGACTCACCCTGTTAATATATATCCAAATCGATCGGTTCTCCATCAGCTGAAATCATCTCTTTATTCAATCGATGATTTAATCGATAACACATTCTACGCGACTATTTACAATATAGCACACGATTTAATATTTTCATTTCGTTCACTTTTTATATTTTATTATTAGATACATAGAAATCTTTCGAAGTACAGCGGCCGAAGTGAGACGCAATCGTTTCTTCAGTCGACCCGGGCCATACAATCGCAATGATCGAGGCAGTAACAATAATGGTGGTAGTGGTGGCGGAAATCGAATTCGATCTGGTGGGAATATGCGAAATGGTACTGTCTATCGTCTGAATTGTATTTGTGAATTTTATAAGAATCTCGGTTTATATATTACAGGTGGTAATCCATGGGCGTTAGATGATCGAGATAATTTTAATAATGGTTTCGGTAATGGAGGCGTTGGTGGTGGTGGTGGAGGTGGTGGCGGTGGTAGTGGAGGATTTGGAAATGATAGTTTTGGTGGTGGAAATGGATTCAGTAATTTCGGCGGGTTTGGCAACTCAGACACGTTCAATAGTAATAGTGGTTTTAATAATGGCAGTGGTTTTAATACATTCGCGAACAATGGATTCAATCGGGATGATAATTTTAGTGGCAATAATTTTGGTTCCGGTAATTTTGGTAATGGTGGCAGTGGTAATATCGGTGGTGGTGGAAGGGGCGGCAGTTTTGGCCGATTTGGTGATGAAAATGGTTCGAACTGGAACGATTCGTATTGTGTACATTTGAGAGGAATGCCATATGATTGCGACGAAAAGGATATTATGAAGGTAAGTCACAAATATAGGATTCCCCATAAAGAGGTTACATTTTGAATCCTGGTGATTTAGAGCTGTTGAGACAAGTTAGTGGTGTGAACCGTGTGCGTCGCTCAAGAACCGGTTATAAAAAAGGATATTGCTGCTGTGGACGTAGTGTTGAAGAAAATTCAGGTTTACTATTTCTCGTCGATTTTTGGAATTAAACATCTACAAACGACATTACACCGTATTTTGCATAAAGACTTTGGTTTTAAGACTTTTAAAATTCAGTTAAGACAAGAACTCAAGCCGGTCGATCACCATAAACGTTCTATCTCCGCTGAAGGCGCTTCAATTGCATCAAAATGATCGAAAATCATCTTCAGTGATGAGGCCCGCTTTCACCATGGAGGCTAGAATTGTCGCATTTGGGCTCAGAAAATCCAAGAATGTTGCTGGTGCAAATGTTACGGTTAATGGATTGGGTAATTGGAAGATATTAATGTCAAGGACGTTAAGATGGCGCTACAAGCAACGAAACAATAGCAATTTTGCAAGAAAAGTTTCCTGACCGACTATTATTTCAATTGGCCACCGAGATTTTGTAATTTAAACAGGTAAGGTCTATGCCAATACTGGAAAATCGATTCAAGACATATAAGATGAAAATTTTTTTAAATATCAAAATGCAACCTCTTATTGGAAAACCCTTTTCATATCACAAACAATCAAAAATACTATTCCGTTTTTATTTTCGCAGTTTTTCGCCCCAATCAAAGTAACAAACTGCAATGTTATCTACAACAATCGTGGTCGGCACAGTGGTGAGGCGGACGCATATTTCCAATCATCGAACGATGCAAATCAAGCAATGCTACGGCACAAAGAGAAAATGGGCAATCGTTACATTGAATTATTTTTGAATTCAAAAGACAATCGTCGTAAACGATTTTAAAATCTAGGGATACGTTTTGAATAGTTCCTTAATGCAACACACATTACATTACATTTCTAACTTTCACAATTTATGTAATAATTATGTACTAATTAACCCACTTTTCTTAATTATTTAATTAATTCTTTCTCGATTGCATAACACAAAATTTTAATAGCTTTTTTGAGAATAATATATATTTTAACACAAACGAAGTAGAGACACATTTAAACAAATTTTTTATAGAATAATTTATTATATCATTGTATATATATAATTAATTAATTTTTAAATATTATTTAAGATTAAAAAAAGTAAATTAATTTGAAAACAAAAACTATAAATGATTCCATTAGAAACATGAGAAATACAATATTTGTAAAATTTTTTACTTTAGACTAAACTAAGGATTTATATAATATAAATAATTATAGTTACAATACAAAATAAGAAATCAATCTATTTGTTGTGAATTAATTAGTTTTTTATTTTGATTAATATACTCGACTAAGTTTTAAATATATATTTTACATTTAACATTTAAATCGTAATACAAAATAATTTAAAACTGAAATCAATAAGCGGAACAAAATGCAAAAATACTTAAATTAGTAATTTATCATAACTACAATTATAAATTATACATATAGAATTACCTTTGTAGGATTTACTAGATGTGTATTATTTGCAATGTGGAAATGGTTAAAATTAGCAATAAAATGAATATTGTAATTTAAAAATTAATTTGTTTACTTAACCCTTTATAGCTCCGTATTGCATATCTGCAATAACCACTTTAAATTATTTCTATTTTAATTTATCTAGTGTTTAGTATTCGTACCAGTGTTGTCGAAAGTACTACTATAGGAGTAAATGTACTACTTTCAACACCGATGTACTACTATGCTCCGCAAATGAAGTAAATACTCCCCTGAAATAATAAACCTTCATGCAATTGCACTGTCATGCATGTTTATGGGGTTTCAGTTGTTTAACTTAGGTGGGAGAAATATATTTCACTATTACATACTCTTCCTATTACATAATGGGAAATGGAAACCAAAATGTAAGTTTTGTCATTAAATTCTTACAAATAATATTGTACACATTGATAGGCACAATAAGTCCGATTAACATAATTCCAGGAAATCATTATGAAATCAAAATTTTTCAATCTGAATTCAGAACTTTTCAAGAATATTTTAATATCGAAACACAAAATACTTAAATTATCAACAACAAGATTGCTATCAATCGAAGCAGCAGTAATATCACAAATTATAGGGCATTGGGTTGCGCCTAAACATTTTTTTGTATCATATCATTTAGAACAGAATTCCGACATGACTCAAGTTCCAATCAGTAACTCCTTGATCTCATGTTTTTCTTCCCACTACAAGAGTTTCACAATGTTATCAAATTTTGTTAAATCTGAGATGATTTTGGATAATGTGCTGGATAAAACTGATTTTTTAAATATTAACAATATTTTAAATAACTATTTAAGGGGGGACAGTTTCAGAAGATACTGCCAACTGTGTAAGGAAAATAGTTTTATACTTATTACTAACAGTAGTGTAATCAAGTCAGCACTCGAATTAATTGAAAAGATGAGGTGTTAGTAGCTGTACAGTGCTTGGACAAAAAGCAATTAGGCTATCTCCACTTATTCGATTGTTTCCGAATTTTTTCAAAAACACTTTGAAGACGTTTGGACTTCTATATTCGATTTGAAAAATGCTGCCAACAAAAGATTTGCAAAATGCATCCACAACATCCTAATTTTGTAGGATCTATTTTAGGTTTTCCTCATAGGTGTTCCTCATATTTTCTCAAATCAACCTTATGAAAGATAAGAAGCGTAATTAATTGGTAACCTCTACAGTTGGATGGAACAAATCCGTAATTACTAAATCATATATTTTTATGTTATTGTTTATAATTTTGAATTTTTTTGGATTAAATTAAATTTATTATTTAATTAATTATACATCTTTTAGTTTTGTTTTTAATAAACCATAATATATGTTTTTTTTATATTTTATACTCCTTTACTTTTTGAAACACTCCCATTGTTATATGATATGTGCTACCTTAGACTTTTTGTAAACGACAACCCTGAATTTAAGTAAAATAAAATGTCCGACGTGTTATACAGAATATAATGCAAAAACGTTCCACGATTTATGCTGCCTTTGAATTAACTAAATAAGTAAAAAATTGTTAAGTTATAGTTAAATAAATTAGAAATATTAAATTTTAATTTTGTTGAACGATTTTCCATATAAAATAACATTATTAGTTAGAAAAAACAATTTGTTTTGGTATATGCATATCTGCAATATTGTGCCATACGTTTAAAAAAAATGGATATTGCATATACAGTGAGACCATTTAAAATTCGGACAAACGTAATATACACTTATTCATTAGATTATTTACTATCATAGCGCCCAGTTTGCACAGTGGTTAAAAAACTGCAGAGTGGAGAGGTAGTTATCGGGTTTGAATCCCGATAGGGACAGGATGCGAAAAGTGATTTTCGCCATCGATCGTTTGGGGGTTGCGATCGGTAATGTGAATAAACTCATATGAGACCCTGTTGAGTTAAGAATCCATGTGCTTCCCTATCTTCCATGTCAGTACTTTAGGCTGGCATGAAGCTATACAATGTGCAGATGGTTTCTACGTAAAATTGGAACTTTAGCCGGCACGTCAGGTACTAGTAGGATGTCAAAATGGGCCAATTGAATCTGAGTGACGGATTACACAAAAAAAAATTTAACTTATGTCTGATATTTGCTTTACGATTGCCCAAATGTTTTGGACACACCATCTCAGTCTCGAGACATAAACCCAATAGAGAATTTGTGGCACCTATTGGATACGCAAATAAGAAAACGCTATATTACCAAAAAGGTCTAATTGGAAAATATACTTCAGGAAGAATGGAAAAAAATTAGACCAGAACTAACAAAAACATTAGTAAGTTCAATGCCAAAAAGATTAAAATCTGTGATAAAGCAGAAAGAGCTAAAACATAAAACATGCTAAAACATAAATATTGAAATTCAAATTTATAATATATAAGCTAAAACTGCCCTATGTCCGAATATTAAATTGTAATGAATTTGTGCCATTTTTTATTAAATCAATTATTTTGTTAATTTATGAATCAATTTATTTATTATAATTTACACATCATATTACAGTAATAAATAAATAAACATATTCTTATAATAAAAAATATTTTAAGTTCGATATGATAGCAGATAATCTAATGAATAATTGTATGTTACGTTCGTCCGAATATTAAATGGTTTCACTGTATGTTATATCGAGCCGTTAGAGTTTTTTTTATTTTATGTATATTATTTGGAAAATGTTCAATTAAAGATTTTACAAAAAATATAATTTTATAGAAAATGCCTCAAAAATATTTGACCGAAGCTGAAATTTTGGAAATAGTAGAAAGTTGGACTGACAGTGAGGATGGCATAGATGAAGATGAGAACGATACTACAGAGATACAATTAAAAATAGATGAAAACATGCGACCGATAGATGAAATTGAGCCAAATGAAACAGATTTAAACAACGATTCGAATGGTGAATTATTTGATATTGTAAGTATCCCAGCGCCGTTATTGGAAAAACAACAAACGAGCGCTTCTTAATTGAACAATTACAAAAATATGAAACTTATTTGGAAAAAAAAGCAGTTTCATGTTGCAGAAGAGCAAATGAGTTTTCAAGGTACTGATGAGCTTGCTGATGAAATTAAACATTTAACAAGTCCGTATAGTTATTTCAACTATTTCTTTACGAATGACTTGATGAAACGAATTGTAATTGAGTCAAATTTAGACCCCAAAAAATCCAAATCGGCCAGCAATTTTAAATGAGGAATCATTAAAGAAAGTTATTGGGATATGCATCATAACGTCGGTTGTGCAAATCTCAAATAGTCGTCATTATTGGTCATCTTAAATTGGAAACGGAATAATTTCAACAACAATGAGAATGCACTTCCAAAAAACCATTCCGATTTTGACAGGATTTTTGACAGTTGTCGATATCCGCCAATCGATGTTTGGAAAAGTTTCTCCAGAACAGCAGTCATCGGTTGATGAGTAATTAAGGGCTACAAAGACGAGACATTTTATGAAACAGTATAATCCGTCAAAGCCCTTCAAATGGGGATTTAAATTAATTATTTTATCAGGAACCTCAGGATTTTGTTATACTTTTGAATTGTATACAAGACAAGAGAACGATGATAAAAATCGTCTACAATCAGAGCCCAATTTAGGAGCGTGTGCAAACATTGTCATTCGTTTATTACGTTATATTGCCAAACAACAAAATTTTACAATAATTTTCGATAATTATTTTTCAACAATCTCACTCGTTAGAGAACTATCCATTAGAGGATTTCTTTGTATAGGAACAGTTCGCAAAAATCGATTGCCTAATTGCAAGCTTCGGAGTGACAAAGAAATGAACAAAGCAACTAGAGGCACATCAGTAGAGTTCGTGACTACAATAGATTCTTCAGATATTGTGGTGGTATCATATAAGGATACGAAAACCGTAAATTTACTATCCAATTTTGTAGGTCAAAATCCAGTGCACACAGTGGAAAGATACGACAAAAAGCGAGGAATGATAAACACTTCTTGCCCAAACATTTTAAAAGTATACAATAGTTATATCGGAAGTGTTGACTGCTTAGACAGCAATATTGGCCGCTATAAAATTCGACTTAGGTCAAGAAAATGGTACCACCGTATTTTCTACCATTTAATAGAATTAACGGTGGTGAACGCGAGGATTTTGTACAAACGCAACTCAAAACATACTGATCATTCATACGGCAAACTCCTAACATTATCTGAGTTTTAAGGCTGGAGCACCTAAAAGAACCAGTGGTCGACCTGCTTCCGATCTCAATAATAGGATTGCGGAAAAAAGAAAAAAACCAAATGCAGCGCCATTACCCGTTAGAGAAGTTCGCACGGATGGCGCTACTCATTGACCGGAATGAATGCAGAAACGTTTAATGTGCAAACTGCCGAGATGTGGTGGCTATACTTTTATAAAATGCAGTAAATGTGGGACTGCCTTTTGTCTAAAAAAGGACCGCAACTGTTTTGTTTCGTTTCTTGTAACTGATCAAAATCATAGTGTGGTAATATGATGATTAACAGAAACTGAAACATAAGATAAATGAAAGACTTAAGTTTTTATTATTATTTTTTATTTATTTGAGTGCTGAACTATTTTGTAAACTTTGTATATTTTTTGTTATTGAAAAAAATAAAAATACATTTTTTTTAACAATGTCTAACAGCTCGATGTTGCATATCTGCAATAATTAAAAAACGCAATTTTCCAGGAAAATAGGAAACTCAAATATTTCGGTCACGAACCGGTTTCTCTGTAAGGCCATTGAAGCCATTGTGCTGAAACAAAATAGTCGGTTCTCCTTTGATTTCAAACGATTTAGATTTATTGATTTTGAGATTATTGGAAGCTGAATACTAGTGAATCAAGTATCCATTTTACTCCATTTTCATCGAATCCAATCACGCATATATCATAGGTAAAAAGTTGGTTGGATTCTTGAAATAAGATGTAGTAATGTAGAAGTGTTTCACTTTTATCTCCAACTTAATGCCATAAAATGTATCGAGGACAGTGTATCTTTTTGCCGAACACTAGAGTTAAGTGGGAAAGTTGTCGATAGAATGTTCTCATTGTGGCGGCGTTACTGTAATTTTATACAAATTTATGTATTTGGTACTTTTAAATATTCACGCACATTTATCGAGTCGTAAGCTTGCTTGGAATCTAGGAACACCTGGTGTATATCACAAGATGTTCCGGTGGCCTAATAAATCATTCAAGATTACAAATTTCCCGCTGCCAACTGGCTAGAAACAAAATAATAGAAATGTCCTTATCGGCATGCCAGTGTGCCTTAATCAGCAGCCCTGGTACCTGGGTAGGATTAATTGGACCAATCATTTATTAATCCGAAATCACACCCAATTCAGAAACGAATCAGCACTCTAACGGAATCCACAAGACAAACACAATAAGAGAAGAAAATGTAACTCTATTACATTGAGACGACACACATTCTGTGCAAGACACATTCGTAGACTTCTGCATCACAGTTGTTCATAGGAGGAAGTAGGTTTCCATACAAAAATATACATAAATACGAGAACACATGGACATTATCATCGGACGGCAGAACAAAAAAATCAGATAGACATTGAAATGGTTAACAAGAGATTCCTTACATCACTACTAGATGTCAGGAGAAACTGGAGATGGATTGGTTATACGCTGAGAAAATCACCAATGTGATATAACGAGGATGTCATTGGACTGGAACCCGAAAGGCAAATATAAAGTCGGACCAGCTATGACATGGAAGAGAACAATGCGAGCTGAAACGAAACAAATTTGATGAATCATAAAACCTGTAGCCCCAACAGAGTAAGATTATTCAGCCTAGTAGACGCCATGTGGTCCTAAAATTGGAATGCCCACTGTATCGAGTCATGATACAAAGAACCAACACGATATTTTATCTCTGTTGATTATAATAAATCAGTTTATAAAAACGGCTGATCAAATTACTAAGACCATTTTTGCGATCCAAACCAACTGTCATGGTTAAGTTTCCCGGGTAATAGATTTGGCCTTTCTTTGTCGTTTCGTTGCACGACGAATGATGTCTACAAAAATCTATACAAAAAGCCTTACCAATTTTATTCGAGCTCAGCCTGAACTTGCCGATCCAATTAAATCATTTTTGTCTCAATAGTACCAAGGTAAAAACATATTTAATATATGGGAGTCCCTCACCATTCTACCTCTATTTTGGAAGATTGTGTGCGATCGAATGATCCATCTGACTTTACTGTGTTCTCCAGATTATTGTATTGTGATGACTTTTTTCTCGTCATTCAGGCTCGATTGATACATTGTAACATCCATTCCCCAAGAACGCTGTTTCGTTCCTCTATATTTTACTGTACCCAAAACTACTGTACTCAAGACTACTGGGGCAAACAGTTGTAAGAGCTGCAGGTCCTTTGAAGTGGCAACAGACCCACCACCATCTTGATCAACCCACATAAAAGACCTTGCAGGTGGTCCAGAGGTTGTGAGAGACTATTCGCAGCTTGGTGTCAAGCCCCATTATTTACCGAATGGCTATTTACGGAATACTCATTTGATCTAACCAGATCCCCAGATTATTAACTTCTGAACAGAGGAGATTGGCACGATTTCCATTTTATTAGAAAACTAAAGTTTCCCAGAGTCTAATATCTATAGTGAATATAACCCTTTCAACAACCCCTGAAAATAAAACCAGCTGAAAACTGACAGTTACAGAGATTTTATCCATCTTCCTTGGCAAAATGAGTCATGAGATGAGACGGGTTTAATCATCAATAGCAGTCATAAAAAATTTGACAATTCACTATATGAGATCGATTATTATAGAGAAAATATCAGATGCCTTAACTTAAAAAGACGTCTCAACGGCTGGTTGATTCAGTAGCCTTAGCTTGTTAAATTAAATATGGCCACCTTGGATTGGAGTTCTCAAGTATTAAGTCTCATCGCTGTCATGTTTTTAGATCTAGCATCTCTCAAATATCATCATATCATATCTGAAAGTTTTTCACTATAAGAATACATTCCTTGTACTATTTTTGAGAGGATTTGTACCTCTTTCTCCCCAGTGGCCTAGTCCACCATGGTGTCCTTGGTCTCTGGAGCTAACTAAGAGGACAACTTCGCAAACGAGGTAAGTAATACTTTTCCAAATAAATCAGCTGCCTTTTCCAATTTAATATAGTAGAGTCTCAGTGAGAGATAAGACCCTCCAGTTTATAAATTTAACACAACCTCGCGAAGGAAGAGCAAAGGCAATTACTTCTTACCTTGAAAATGTCAAAAAGCTTGGTTTATTTCCAATATTTTAGATAACAAATTTAGGTCAGACCCAAATTAGTATTCCAGGAGGGAGATGCCACTAGAATACCTGCAGATGAAAAACTATACCTCCTAGGTAGATCTCTGAAGAGGATACACTCCAATTCAGCAAGGTTCTAGTGATGTAAAGCTGAAGCAATTTCATAGACCATTGTAATGATCTGTCGTTTGCACAATGCATCTCGTTAGACAAACGTTAGGCTTTTTTGGTATAGTTCTCGGGAGAGGTTGTGTTCGTTTCCGACACATTCTTTTATTGGAAGAAGAGGATTTGCCATTGGAATGGTTTTGTCAATGCACCCCTTATACTTTTCAGACATCCTACAGGTTTATTCTATTGTGTGGAAGAGCTATTTATCATCCTGGATGGTTAAGAATCGGTTTATACCGATAATTGGCGTATTAATAATATCCCGAGGAGTGGATAAAAGGTTATCTGTCTGTGCAGAGATCCACAATACAAAGTGTGTAAAGTACTAGTATCCGGATAGTATGTGTTAAGTACTGAGCTACTTTTTAGACTGGATTTCCGTTTGGTGGCTATCGCCCCGATATAGTTAATACATTAATTCAGTCCAGTTGCTTAGTGTCGTGTTTTAAACTCACTCACCACTAACTCAAGTAAGTTGTTCAGTGGTCAATGCGGAGATGTAACACGAGCACTTGTGGAAGTTGGAAGAAATACTCTGATCGCTATTGCCATCTTTGTTCCTCCAAATAAAGAAGTGTTTGTAGAATAAAGATTCGAGTTATAAACTTGCTCTTTACAGTATTGATAGATGACTACAGCCTTCTGGAGGAATAGGTTAGAAGGATGTGCTATAGTGCGGGGACGTGATGCAATAAGAGACTGACAACCACTTTGATCCCTCCTGTCTGGTACTGACATTAGTAATAAAGAGATAAATTATTTGATTGGAACTCTGATTTCTTTCTCCAATGGCAGGGAAAAGCAATTATGGGATCAGGATTGTTCTAAGTGTGTGTGTGTGTGTGTGTGTGTGTGTGTGTGTGTGTGTGTGTGTGTGTGTGTGTGTTTTTTTTTTTTTTTTTTGTTTTACGTAGGAAGATGGAAATTTTAATAAAAACATTTGGAAACCCGTGTTTCCAAACGACACCGGATTTTTACCGGGTAAAACCATCTCCCTTTTACCATCCTGTTTTATCCCTGCGGTACCACCAATCAAGGCATTCGTTCGCAGGGCAGGGTAGAGCTAATAGCTCACTCATAGACAAGTCACGATTGATCCATTGGGTATTTCTGTGGTGTCACGTTGCTGCTGACATAGCAGCTCTTCGTTCGTCTTGTCTGACTTTCTGCATTATGCTGGTAATGATCAGGCTCGCCTTATTCCAGTTTTCTTCAGAGCCAAGCATGTATTGTACGAGGCCATGTGGCGTTATTGGCTCACGTGTATACTGTTCGATCAAGTGACGTTCTTCTTCAAATCGTACACATTCCAACAGAACATGTTCTGCAGATTCTGTTTTACCCTCACAGTAGAGGCAATTTGGGTCGTTCACATGTTTGTACTTGTACAGGTATTCCCGAAAACAACCATGCCCCGATAGCAGCTGCGTTAGATGGTAATTAACATCACCGTGTTTTCTGGTTGTCCAGTCCAATATATCAGGGATCATCGCAAAAGTCCAACGTCCCTTCATGGACGTTCTCCATCTATCTTGCCATTCTTTGATGCTAGAAGCTTGTACGTCCTCGCGTGTGTACTGGTTTTCCCCAAGTCTTATTGCTCTGAGTGTTTGAGCCTCTCTTACAGCTATATCAATTGGCATCCTGCTCGCTATAACACAAACAGCCTCATCAGACACCGTACGAAATGCACAACAGATTCGTAATGATGTCAATCTGAAGACTGTGGTTATTTCTCTGACGTAAGATGGCGTTCTGGTAGCTCGTGCCCAGATTGGCGCAGCGTACATTAAAATAGATGTGTTTACACTGGCCAACAGTTTCCTTATCGGCTGCTTCGGTCCACCAATGTTTGGCATCAATCTTGCAAGGGCGGCTCCAACTCGCTTGGCTTTGTCACCAGCATACTTCAAGTGCTCCCTAAAATTCAGACTGTGATCCAAGATGACCCCAAGGTATTTCAGGTATGGACTCGATCGTATCGTTTGATTTCCAACTTTAATCTCAATGGTTTCTACCACTTTCCGACTACTCATCAATACAACCTCCGTTTTTTGTTCAGCTAATTGCAACCCTGCATTATTGAGCCATAAACTGACACTTGCAATCACTTGGTTACAGTTATGAACAACGTCTGATTTATTTTTGGCTACTACAACTATGGCAATGTCATCTGCATATCCGACAATCGTGGTGTCATGCTGCGTTCGCTCTTTGAGAATATCATTATACATGACGTTCCACAAGAGAGGTCCTAGCACTGATCCTTGAGGTACGCCTCCTGTGATATTGTACGTCTTGGGTCCTGCCTCGGTGTCATATATCAGAATTCTTCCTTCAAAGTAGTTGGCTATTATCCGGATAAGGTACTCAGGAACATGCATCTCGTTTAAGGCACGCATAATTTTACTCCAATTAGCAGAGTTGAATGCGTTTTTGACGTCTAGAGTGATAACAGCACAATACTGTTTCTTACCGCCTAGCCACCTTTCACCCGCTAACGCCTTCTGCGCTAAGTCACATACTAAGCTAATTGCATCTATGGTAGACCGCTGTTTTCTAAAGCCAAACTGACGTTGAGAGAGACCACTGTCACCTTCAGAGAATTGCTCAAGTCGGTTGCAAATTATCCTTTCAAATACTTTTCCTGCTGTGTCCAGCATGCATAGTGGCCGGTAGGATGATGGCTCCTCCGGTGGTTTGTCACCTTTTGGGATTAGTACCAGTCGTTGACGTTTCCATTGCTCAGGAAATATACCTTGCTTCAGACATGCATCATAAATATCCCTGAATATTGCCGGGTTTTTGTTGATTGCAGTCTTTATCACAATGTTTGGAATACCATCTAGCCCAGGCGAGCTATTTGTAGTTATTCTCGATGCTGCTTGTATGACCTCATCAACAGTGACCGCAGGAATACTTTGGTCGTCAACTTGCATCACGCGAGTAGACAAAGAGAGTTCATGTTGAGGAAAGAGACCAGACACTAGCCTAGCCATAACTTCCGGGCATACTGGTGCTACTGCATGTATTCCCTTGACTCTGGTTAACACAATCCTATATGCACTGCCCCATGGGTTGTTCTGTACTTCATCTCTGAGTAGATTGAACGATTGGCTCTTGCTATGTGCGATTGCTTTTCGAAGTTCTTTACGCTTTCCCTTGAATTCACTGTGAATCTGTTCATAATTCGTGTGATTCCTTCGACGAGTACATTTCCGGCGGAGTTTTAAACAGTCTTTCCGCAGGTTAGCAATAGCTTCATTCCACCAGAATATCGGAGGTCGTCCATTCCCTTTCCCTTTGCGTGGCATTGTTGCATCACAGACCTTTGTAAGATATTTCCCAAGCTGCTTTGCCCCATCCACTGCATCTGTTTTTGGAGCTTCGATATTATTTACAATGAAGTCTAGCATTTCCATGTCCAATTCTTTCACTTTCCAGCCTTTTTCCTGTGCTTTCCGCGCCGCTTGACTTAGGTGAAATCTAGTCGGCATTCGGGTTTCATAGATTAAGGCTCGATGGTCGCTGTGAGTATAGACATCAGCCACTTTCCATTGCATTACTCTGGAAAGGGCCTTGCTCGCAAAGGTGATGTCCACTTTTGAGCCACATCCTCCTTTGGAGAATGTGTCCACATTTCCATGATTAAGAAGCACTAGATCCAACCTTGCGAGTGCCTCTAGTACTGCCATTCCTTTTGGAGTGGTTCTTTTACTGGCCCACTCTACTGCCCACGCGTTGAAATCACCGCCTATGATAATGGGCGTTTTTCCCATCGCATCTCTCGTTAAATGATCGAGCACTTCCTCAAGCTCTTGCAGTTGTGCACTTGGTGGAATGTAGCAGCTGTAAAAATGAATTCCCCTAATTTTGGCATGAACAAACCCTTCATGCTGTCTGTTAGATTTGAGTTCAAACGGCAATGTTCCACAAGTCCAGATGGCTGCTTTGCTTGCCTTGTCTTCCACCCAGTTTCCATTCCCAGTAGGAGTCTTGTACTGCTCACTTATAAGTACCACATCCGCCTTTTGTTCTCTCGCTGTTTGCGTCAAAAGATCTTGAGCCGCTTCACAGTGATTTAAGTTTATTTGTATACACTTAATCATTGCGAATAGTAACAACCTCCAGCGCTTTTTTGTACGCCGGGCACTTCATATTCCCCGAAGGATGCTTGTTGCCACCTGCGCAGTCTGGTTTGCATAGGACACACTTTGGTGGTTTTTCGCACGCTTTGGCTACATGACCTTTTTCTCCACATTTGAAGCACACTCCGGTTCGGTCAACCTCACCTTTGCAGGCTCTTGCTACGTGTCCATATTCAAGACATCTAAAGCAACGCGTTAACGTAATTCGTTCCCGAAGCCTGCATCTCACCCAGCCAATTCGGATTCGTCCGGCTTTAATGAGTATTTGGGCCGAACGAGCGGGAAGACTGATGAGTGCTGTTTGGGTACCGTATCGCGTTGGCCTTAGGTATTTGATTGCACTGCTATTCACAGGGCCAATTGTTGTGAATTGGTCCTGAATTGCAGTACAAATCTCTTCCTGTGTGGTCACTTCGTCAATATCACGACATTCAATCAAGATTTCTTGGCTGACAGATCTGACGTTCGCTAAGTTAGCAAGTACTTTTTCAGCGTGTTGCCGAAGCTGGTCGTGCCCTTCGCAATTACCTCTTTTTAACTCGAGTAGCAGTTCTCCTTTTGCGGTTTTTCTGATTTTATTAACTTGTTCCCCAAGTTCATTCAGCTCCGAGTTAGCTTTCATCTTTTTAAGGATGTCAGCGTACGAATCAACACCAGTTTTTGAGATGATAATAGCATCTGGACGCGGTGTTTTCCATCGCCGTTTAGTCGCATGTACTTCCAGCGATCGGACCATTTTTTTCATTTTCCCCCTTTTCCTCCGGACTGTTTGCCAACCCTCAACGTTTGATGTCTGGGGAGCTTTCTTAGTTTCACTATCGTGAGGGTTCGCCTGAACATCATTTGTCTCCGTCGGTTTAGCTTTTCCGGCGTTGGTACCTTAAGTCTCCCAACCTCCGCTGGTAATGCTTTTCTTACCCGAGACGCAGGATTATATCTCGGAATATGGAATGCTGTCTCGGCAGCCTCACAACAACTTATCTCCTTTTTCTTGAGTACTTGCAATTGTTTTTGCAAGGGAGATGTTTGGGAGAAACTAGTTTTCCGTTCCACCGAAGTGGCTCCAACATGCGCTTCCATTTCTACAAGTTTGTAGAAATTTTTGATGCTTTCGATTGCATCCCTCATTGGCTGGTGTATAGAACGCCGTTTGCCATCTTCTAACATGTCAGCTAGGCTCCTTATTTGCGCCCCTAGCTTTTGAAAATTTGTTAGAGTACTTGGTACTGAAGATGGCCCTCCCGTATAGTTATTTCTCCTATCGTTGTCACACTGCCGTTTGTGCACTTGAATTTCACTTTGGTGCTCGTTTGCTCCATTAAAGTTTGGTGGTGATGACCTCGCTCTTTTGCTGCTGTCAGGCATTCCTTTAATTGGCAACCTCTGCATAATATTGCTCCTTTCAAACGGACTTAACATTACTCCCCCACTTGCACTGACGCCTACGGTGGCTTTCCCATTGTCAGTAAGCGTGCTATTCCTCATTGCAGCTACGCTTGCCTCGGCCATGACTGCGACTAACGTGGGAGTCAATGGCACCTTCACTGGTGAATTGCGGTTGTTTGATCTCGACGGTGTTGAGCCCGCTTGCTCACTCAACAATTCCGCCGGTACTGGATTTCCGACTCCCTGCACCGTAAAAGTTTTCTTTCCTTTTTCTTCCATCTTGGTTTTTTGATCGGGGTATCCTTCCCCTAGCATTTTATACCTACTGCCAGGTAGAAGAAGATTCAGCCGCCTCTAACATGAGGAACAGACGCTGTTTGAAGCCGCACCTCCTGGTGAGCAGACGCTTCTGCATGTTTTGGTCCACAAAACAGACGCTGACCAAGGAGCCGCCCAATGTGGGTCCGTCGCGCTTGGTTTTCTTTTACTTTAAGTTATACTGCCCTGACTTTATTACGTGTTAAGTAAAATACACATAATGATGTTATTGCACCAAACAAATTATTGTGTGTGTGTGTGTGTGTGTGGGCCTCTACTACAGTAACGTATATCTTAGATAGTTTCCTGAAGTTTCATAAATAGTGTCTCATCGACCAGGTTGTAGAATTGGATCACAAAATAGACAGGGTGCAACAGTTTTTTTTCCCAGTAAAAATACAATTTTTTATTTTAAAATAATTAAATCAAATATTTTATTATAATTAAATTAATAAAAAATTTAATTGATCACATTAAGTCGTACATGATATAAAAATATTAATTTATATTTCATCTATTAATTAAATAATTTACATAGCTAAATTTTTTATATTTTTATGGCGTTAATATTTTCTAATAAAAATATTAATTTAATTAATTAATTAATAATAAAGCCCATTCACCATTTTATATGATCATTGTATTTGTGTTAAGCCCCCAAATTAATTTATAAAACATAATCCTATAATTTAATTATGATTTTAAATTATTTTTTATTTGCTCAAAATGCTCAAAATTAATTAATCAATTTAATTAAAATTAATTGTGTTGACAGATAAAAAATAATTAAAAATTTTTGTTTCTTAAATTAAAATTAAAATTAAATTTCAGTTCGAATTAATTACGATTTTAAATATACATTAAATTAATTTTAATTAATTAGAATTTAAATGACTATATTCTTAAGCTCCGCCTCTGCGCGTAATTACTCATTTCGATTGGGAACGCGTTCAGATCGCCAAATTTCGGTGACATACACGTAACCAGGTTGGTCATTCGTTCGCAACGTCTGCTCGTCTTCCAATAGGCATAGCCAGCCGGACATTTCATCATTGTGCCCGACATCTGTTTTGTTTCCATCGATTGTGTACACTTTACAAAGAGCGGTGTACATGGCTGATTGTCGTATGGGAAGTGACCCTCTTCAGGACATAGGGCATCGTTCGATGATAACCGCATCTGTGTACATACAAAATAATTTATTATATAAATTGTCGAATGTATTCATCCACTTACCATTCTATTATCATCGTAGTTTCGTTCGGGTAGCCCTCTTAACGGATTGGGTCGTTTGCATTGTTCGTTCTTGTCAGCGGCCACACATTGGATTTTGTCATTGTGATAGGTTGTACCGTTTGGACAGCTAAATACGGCAATATTGAGATTATAGCTGTCTGGCTGTTCGGTACACTGGTAGAATAGTTGGCAATCTTTGGGATGTTGTCTAAAACCTGTTGGACACACAAAGAGCCCTTGGTCGGATGTTGCTGTCGGACAATCGGAGTTGCAAGATGATGGACACGAGCTATCTGTTGTAGATGTTTCGCTTGATCCTGTAGTAGTGGTTTGACTAGATTCGGCGGTTGTTGTTTCGCTTGTGCCCGTTGTTGTTGTTTCACTTGTGCTACCAGTTGTGGTTTGACTAGATTCACTTGTGGTAGTTTCACTTGACCCTCCTGTAGTTGTCTCGCTTGAACCAGTTGTCGTTTGGGTCGATCCACTTGTTGTGGTTTCACTTGTTGTACCACCTGTAGTTGTCTCACTTGTGGTACCACTTGTTGTCGTTTCACTTGATCCTGTTGTCGTTTGTGTCGATCCACTTGTTGTGGTTTCACTTGTAGTGCCACCTGTTGTTGTCTCACTTGATCCAGTTGTCGTTTGGGTCGATCCACTTGTTGTGGTCTCACTTGTGGTACCACTTGTTGTCGTTTCACTTGATCCTGTTGTCGTTTGTGTCGATCCACTTGTTGTGGTTTCACTTGTAGTGCCACCTGTTGTTGTCTCACTTGATCCAGTTGTCGTTTGGGTCGATCCACTTGTTGTGGTTTCACTTGTAGTGCCACCTGTTGTTGTCTCACTTGATCCAGTTGTCGTTTGGGTCGATCCACTTGTTGTGGTCTCACTTGTGGTACCACCTGTAGTTGTCTCACTAGATCCTGTTGTCGTTTGGGTCGATCCACTTGTTGTGGTCTCACTTGTGGTACCACCTGTAGTTGTCTCACTTGTGGTACCACTTGTTGTCGTTTCACTTGATCCTGTTGTCGTTTGTGTCGATCCACTTGTTGTGGTTTCACTTGTAGTGCCACCTGTTGTTGTCTCACTTGATCCAGTTGTCGTTTGAGTCGATCCACTTGTTGTCGTTTCACTCGTCGTACCGCCTGTAGTAGTAGTTTGATTCGTTGAACCTATGGATTCGGAATATACAAGAATATTTGACAAAGTGTTCCAAAATGGTAAATTGCGGTTAGCTCTAACTCAAAATGGAATGGCACTACGATCGGATCATCTAATAATGAACAAAATGGTAATGTATCTATGTATATAGTAAACAGGATCATGTGTAGGGTTTCTCGAAATTCATTAAATTCTAAAATGAAGTGTCTGTATATATATATATGTGTGTGTAGGTGTTACTGAAAGTCCCATCTCCATAAAAACTATGTGTAGGTACCAGGTATGTCATCCTCATAATAGGAAGGAATTAATTTTGAAAATATTCTTTAAAATTTTTACCTGATTGTTGGCAGCCTTTGCTTGATGCGCTATCAACCATATCAGGATGATTGCATGTATCAATTGAAGCGTCCCATATTGTACCCGGAGCACAATCAAAATGAAATATTGTAAAATGTTCCCCCATCCCCTGGTAATCAACGCAACGATAGAATTTACTACAATCGTTCGGATTGGGAAAGTAGCCAGCCTCAGTACAACGAATTTCATTTTGATTTGAACCATTTGGTGTACTTTGCGAAGACATTGGCGACTTACAACTTTCCACTTCATAATCATAGTTACACGTTTGCAACGTTTGATCCCATGCTGTACCATTACCACACTCATACATATATTTTGTAAATGTATTGCCGTTACGAACACAGCGATAGAAAATTTTACAATTCGCGGAATCCGCCATAAAACCTTCGTTTTGGCACTCACCTTGGGTTCCTGTCGACGACGCAGTTGTTGTTGTACCTGTATCCGGTGCTTTTGTACTATCGATCGGATTTGGAGTTGTTGTTGTTTGGCCGCTACATCGTGGCACTTGATCGATATGATTACAGGTTGATATAGTTTCGTCCCATGCTGTACCATCGCCGCATCGTTGTGTGTATCGGGTGTAACCACCTTTGCCATTGTCGACGCATTGATAGAATTTTCGGCAATCGTCTGGATCGGCCATGTAACCTTCTTGTTTGCACTCAGTGCCAGCGGGTGACGATGGTTTTGGTGTTGTCGTTGTTGAACTCGTTGATGATGCTGCCGTAGTGGCAGTTGGACTTGGGGTAGTGGCTTCTTCCTTACCTTCTTGTGTTGTAGATGGTTGGTCGGTTGATGTGAGATCCGGATTTTGAGTGGTTGTTGATACCGGATTCTCAGTCGTCGTTGTTTCTTGATTTGTGGTTGAACTAACCGTTGTTGTTTCTTCGGGCTTTGTGGCTGCTGTTTCGGGTTGAGTTGTTGTTGTTGCATCTGTTGCAGCAATTGTTGTTGTTGTACCTTCAGTAACTGTAGTTCCCGATTCTGTAGTCGTTCCGGCTGTAGATTCTGGCGCTGATGTCGTCGTCTGCGCACTCTCTGTGGTTGCTTGTGTTGTAGTTTGTGAGCTATCAGTGGTTGTTCCTTCTGTTTGAGTTTCACCGCTACAACGTGACACTTGATCAATGTGATTACAGGTTGAAATAGTTTCGTCCCATGCGGTACCATCTCCACATCGTTGTGTGTATCTGGTGAAGCCACCTTTTCCATTGTCGACACATTGGTAAAATTTGCGACAGTCATCGGGATCGGCCATATAGCCTTCTTGTTTACATTCCGTACCAGCTGGTGATGATGGTATGGGGGTTGTTGAGCTTTGAGTTGTAGTTTCTTGTTGTGTTGTGGCACCTTGAGTTGTTGACCCCTCGGTTGTTGTACCTTGTGTAGTCGTACCTAAGATAAAAGATTAAATCATTCTACTGCAATGAACAAAGAGCTATAATCTTACCTTGCGTGGTTGTTTCTTCAGTTGTGCTTCCGTCGGTTGTGGTTGCCTGAGTCGTCGTACCTTGTGTTGTAGTTTGAATTGTAGTTCCTTCTGTAGTTGTTGCTTGAGTTGTAGTTCCTACCGTTGTTGTCGCTTGAGAAGTTGTCACTTGAGTGGTTGTAGCTTGAGTTGAAGTATCTCCTTCAGTTGACGTAACTGGGGTTGTAGTCACCTGTGTTGTTGTATCCTGTGTTGTAGTACCTTGGGTAGTTGTACCTTCACTTGTTGTAACCTGCGTTGTAGTACCCTGAGTTGTAGTCACTTCAGTTGTTGTTAACTGAGATGGTGTAGTTTCAGTTGTCGTCGACTGAGTTGTACCGCCATCAGTAGTTGTACCTTGAGGTGTCGTGGTTGTCGTGGGTTGTGATGTTGTTGATTGTTGACTAGAACTCGTTTCACTTGGACTGCCAGTTGTTGTACTTCCACACCTCGGTATATTATGCATATGATCACAAGTGGCTGTATTCTCATCCCATGCCGTACCTTCTCCGCACTTATATGAATATTTGGTGAATCCACCCTTGCCATTATCGACACATTGATAGAATTTTTTACAGTCATCAGGATCTGCTAAATATCCTTCTTCCTTACATTCTGTACCAACCGTCGACGAAGGTTTACTGGTCGTACTTTGAGTTGTGCCTTGTGTTGTTGAACTAGGGGTGGTAGTCTGGTCAGTATTTTGAGCAGAAGTTGTGACTTGGGTAGAACTTTGTTCAGGCGTGATTGTGGTTTCGGATGTCGTTGGTTGACTTGTAGTTGTGGTTTCGGACGAAGTAGTAGTGGTTGCTGCTGTAGTCGTTGTTTCAGATACTGTTGATTGGCTTGAACCTTGAGTAGTAGCGCCTTCAGTCACCGTGGTAGGAGGCGCTGATGTGGTCGTTGTTTCGGAGGTCGGTGGTTGTCCAGTTGTTGGTGGTTCAGTGGCAGTACTTTCCGGCGAAATAGTTGTTGTACTCTGAGCAGCAGTTGTTGCTGTTGATTGTGTAGTTGGTTCTTGTGTGTTTTGTTGTGTTGTTGTAGTTTCACTTGGTGCACTAGTTGAACTATTTCCAGATGACATTGATCCGCAACTTGGTACTTCGCTAATATGATTACATGTTTGTTTTGAGTCGTCCCATGCCGTACCATCGCCACATCTTTGACTATACTTTATAAATCCACCTTTACCATTATCAGCACATTGATAGAATTTACGACAATCATCAGGGTCAGCTAAAAATCCTTGTTCCATACAGTCTGGACCGGTTGACGAACTTGAAGTTGTAGATTCACTTGATTGTGATTGAGTGGTCGTTTCACTCGATGTACTGGCTTGTGTAGTAGTTTCGATTGGTTCTTGTGTGGTTGTTCCTTGAGTTGTTGATATTGAAGGCGGTTCTTCTGTAGTTGTTCCTTGTGTTGTTGTGGCTTGACTAGTTGCTTCACTTGTAGTGCCTGAAGGCGTACTACCTTGCGTTGTTGATTCTTGTGTGGTTGTCCCTTGAGTCGTACTACTTTGTGTCGTAATTGGTTGAACAGTAGTTGCTTGTGTCGTTGAACCTTGACTAACCGCTTCACTAGTAGTGCTTGATGGTGTACTACCTTGAGTGGTGGATGATTCCGTTGTAGTTACTTGACTATTTGTGGTTTGAGTTGTTTGTGTGGTACTCGATTGTTCACCTGACGTTGTACTATCTGGTCCTTTCGTGCTCTCGACTGAACTTGATGTTGTGCTTGGCATATTACCACACCTTGGTACCTCGCTAATGTAATTACAGGTCGATATATTTTCATCGAAAGCCGTTCCATCTCCACATTTTTGCGCATGTCTGATGTATCCTCCTTTTCCATTATCCGCACATTGATAGAATTTTCGACAGTCATCTGGATCAGCTAAATATCCCACTTCTTTGCATTCAGTTCCAATAGAGGCTGGTGCTGCAGTTGTTGATTGTGTAGTTGAATCAGTTGGTTTGGAAGATTCTGATTGAGAGCTTGGTGTGGTGGTGGTGGTTGCCGATGATTCTGTTGTTCCTTGTGGCGATGTATTACTTTCAGTAGAACTGCCTGTGATCGTTGATGGAGTTTGAGTTGTAGCCTGAGATGTGCTGGAAGCTTCAGATGGCGTCGAAGCTGCAGTTGTTGTTGCTGAGCTTGCAGTACTAGTAATTGGGCTTTGTGTAGTTGCTTGAGAAATACTTGTTGTTGAACCAACTGTGGTGGACTGCGGAGTCGAACTGACTTGTGATCCACTCTCAGGTGTTTTAGTTGTACTTTCTTCTCCTCCTGATGAACTTGACGAACTACTGTTGCCACATCTGGGTACACTTGCGATATGGTTACATGTTGAAGTGTCTACATCCCACGCTGTTCCATCGCCACACTGGTATGTGTATTTGGTATACCCTCCTTTGCCATTATCAACGCATTGATAGAACTTACGGCAGTTTTCTGGGTCGGCCATGTACCCATCTGATTTACACTCTGTTCCCATTGTTGATGGTGGTCTAGTCGTTCCACTTGTCGATGATGGAGTTGTGGTGCTGCTTAAAGTTGACTGTGGTGTGGTTGAAGAGTCACCGGCTGGTGATCCTTCTGAACCTGGTTGTGATCCACCTGATCCTGGAGATCCACCTGATCCTGGTGCTCCATCCGAACCTGGTGAACCACCTGAGCCTGATGATCCCGGTGTTCCATCTGGCCCTTTTGGTCCATCTGGTCCATTTGATCCTGGGGATCCACTTGATCCCGGTGATCCACCTGATCCTGGTGATCCACCTGGTCCTGGAGATCCATCTGAGCCTGGAGATCCACCTGAACCCGGAGATCCTGGTGATCCTTCTCCACCTGATCCTTCTCCACCTGATCCACCTGATCCTGATCCACCTGATCCTGATCCACCTGATCCTGGTGATCCTGGTGAGCCATCTGATCCAGGTGATCCGCTTGAGCCTGGAGATCCACTAGATCCTGGTGACCCACCTGATCCTGAAGAACCACCTGAGCCTGGTGATCCAGGTGTGCCATTTGGTCCATCTGGTCCATTTGGTCCGGGCGATCCATTTGATCCAGGTGTTCCACCTGTTCCTGGTGGTCCGTTCGATCCGGGTGATCCTTGTCCACCAGATCCTGGTGAACCATCTGTTCCTGGTGATCCATCTGTTCCTGGTGATCCACCTGATCCTGGTGACCCTCCAGATCCGCTTGAGCCTGGTGATCCTCCTGATCCTGGTGATCCACCTGATCCTGGAGAACCTCCTGATCCTGGTGATCCACCTGACCCTGGTGATCCGCCTGTTCCTGGTGGCCCGTTCGATCCTTGTGATCCGCCTCCTCCTGATCCTGGTGATCCACCAGATCCTGGAGAACCTCCTGATCCTGGTGATCCACCTGTTCCTGGTGTTCCACCTGATCCTCCCGAGCCTGATGTAGCTGGTTCTGTTGGTTTATTGCCACATCCAGGTACTTCATGCTGATGATTACATGCCAAAATTCGTTGATCCCAAGCCGTACCACTTCCGCATTGAAATTCATATCTCGTATATCCGCCTTTACCGTTATCGACGCACTGATAAAACTTCTGGCAATTATTTGGATCGGCTAAATAACCTTCTTGCTGACATTCTGGAGGTGACACCGTTTGTGGTCGAGCTGTAGTGGTTGAAGTTGTACTTGAGCTAGATTGACTTCCATTCGACGGCCCTGATTCGCCGCATCTTGGCACATTGTATCGATAGTCACACGCTAGTGTGTCTTCATTCCAGGCTGTTCCATTAGTACAATCAAGATCATAGCGAATGTATTCTCCCTTGTCATCTTCGACACAGCGGTAGAATTTTGTACAATTATTTGGATCGGCCATGTATCCACTGCCAACACATACAGTACCCGCGGGTTGACTTCCAACAGATTGATCAATCATTTCTGTTGTTGTTTGAGTATTTTCATTTTCACTACTTGGTGTTACGGTAGTTGTTGGTGATGGTGTTGTGGTCGTGGTTGTTTCTAGTACTACTGCTGATTCGGTGTGACCGACACTAGATGGTGTTGTTTGTGTAGTTGGGGCTTGAGTTACAAAATTTTGAGATGTGGTTGTCGATGAGGTCGTAGTTGTTTCACTAGGGCCACCTGATCCTCCCGATCCACCTGATCCTCCCGATCCACCTGATCCTTCCGATCCACCTGATCCTCCTGATCCACCTGATCCTCCCGATCCATCTGATCCACCTGATCCTCCCGATCCACCTGAACCAGTTGATTCAGTTGGCTGTTCTTGACGACATTTTGGATTTTCTACAGCCCATGGATAGTTGCAGCTTTCAATACTTTGATCCCATACTGTATCACCTGAGCATGAGAAACTGTACTTGGTGTATCCTCCTTTGCCATTATCAACACATCGATAGAAATTTTTGCAATTAGTAGAGTCGCCCATAAAACCATCAGACTTACATTCTTGGTTGTTTTGATTATTACTATCGCCATTAGAACCTGTATTAGTGCTGCCTGAATTTTGGTTGGATCCACCTTGGCTGTTGTTCGAATTGTCAGTTGTGGTGGAGCTTTGATCAGATCCCGAACTTTGATTATTATTTGAATTATCGGTTGTGCTTGATCCTGACGAGTTGTCAGTGGTGCTTGAACCTTGATTATTATTGTTAGATGAGGATCCACTTTGATCTGTAACCGAAGTTGAACTTTCTCCTTGATTGTTATTATTATTTGACCCAGAGCTTTGATTATTTGAATTTTCAGAAGTACTTGACCCTGAAGAACTTTCGGTTGTGCCTGAGCTTTGATTATTATTGTTCGATGATGAAGATTCAGTATTTGATCCAGAGCCTTGATTGTTGTTTGAACTGGATGACGATGTTGTACTCTCAGAGCCGTTTGAACCAGAACTGGATGATCCTTGATTATTATTGTTATTGTTTGAAGTTGAGCTTTCAGATGAGCCTTGTTGGTTATTTGATTCTGAGGAACTAGTTGAACTCTCAGATGTACTCGACCCAGAAGAGTTTTCTTGATTATTCGAACCAGATGAAGAGGTTGTCGATTGATTGTTTGAAGACTCTTGATTATTGTTGTTGTTCGAACTTTCTGTAGAACTAGAACCCGAAGATGAAGAACCCTGATTGTTATTATTATTATTTGAGCTTTGATTTGATCCAGAACTCTGATTATTGCTCGAAGTAGATGATTCTTGATTATTTGACCCCGAAGTTTGATTGTTATTTGACGATGAAGATCCTTGGTTGTTATTCGAGGAGCTGGATGAACCTTGTTGGTTGTTACTACTTGAACCTGATGAACTCTCGGTTGTACTTGAACCTGACGACGAAGTAGTTTGATTTGATCCAGAACTTTCATTGTTATTTGAAGATGATGAACCCGAACTTTGATTATTGTTCGAAGAGGACGAACCTTGGTTGTTATTCGACGATGAAGATTCTTGATTGTTATTTGAGGACGAAGACCCTTGGTTGTTATTCGACGATGATGATCCTTGGTTGTTATTTGAGGACGATGATCCCGAACCTTGAGTATTGTTCGAAGAGGACGAACCTTGGTTGTTATTCGACGATGAAGATCCTTGATTGTTATTTGAGGACGATGACCCTTGATTGTTATTCGACGATGATGATCCTTGATTGTTATTCGACGATGATGACCCCGAACTTTGATTATTGTTCGAAGAAGACGAACCTTGATTGTTATTCGACGATGAAGATCCTTGATTGTTATTCGATGACGAAGACCCTTGGTTGTTATTCGACGATGATGATCCTTGATTGTTATTCGATGATGATGATCCTTGATTGTTATTAGAGGACCCTTGGTTGTTATTCGACGATGATGACCCTGAACTTTGATTATTGTTCGAAGAGGACGAACCTTGATTATTATTCGACGATGATGATCCTTGATTGTTATTCGACGATGATGATCCTTGATTGTTATTAGAGGACCCTTGGTTGTTATTCGACGATGATGACCCTGAACTTTGATTATTGTTCGAAGAGGACGAACCTTGATTATTATTCGACGAAGATGATCCTTGATTGTTATTTGAGGACGAACTTTGATTATTGTTTGAAGAACTCGAACCCTGGTTGTTATTTGAAGATGACGAGCCAGATTGATTATTATTATTCGATGACGATGAAGACCCCTGATTATTATTATTATTATTATTTGAGCTCGATGATGATCCTTGATTGTTATTCGATGACGATGTTGAATTTTGACTAGATTGACTACTGCTCGAGCTCGACGATGTCGTCGACGACATTTGATTACTGCTACTACTGCTGCTGCTACTCGACGACATATTATTATGTGCCGCGGTATTATTTGACCACGACGATTGACTACTCGACATCGAACTTTGTGTCGACGACGATTGTTGACTGCTACTATGTGTTTCGTTTTTATGGCTGGTTGAACTCGATTGATGCGACGAGTGGGCATCATCGTGGGCTATCGTAAACTGTTCCAGTGACATACCGCATTTTCCTTGGACGCGCCATCTATGGTTACACGCTTGAATATCTTGATCCCAAACTGTTCCCAAACTACACGAGAATCGATATTGTACAAATCCATTATTTTGATTCGAAATACATCGATAGAAAACTGTACAATCATTTTCGTCTCCTATAAATCCATCTTCGGTACAAACAGTTGGTGGGCCATTAGTTGGCGAACTCGATTCATGATATTGGCCATTGTCATATCCATCTACATCATTTTGTGAATCAATTTCGTTCGGATGTTGTATTTGATTCAGACACTCTTCTCGGCCAGCTTGTTGAGGATGTTCGCAGACACTCGAATGCATTGAGAATACTGTTCCCGGGCCGCATGTAAATTTGTACGCGTTAAAACGATTGTCGCCGATGTCAACGCATCGATAGAATACGGTACAGTTGTCTGGCACGATTTTATATCCCTCCGAGTCGCATTTGTAATGTTGATCAATTTGACCTTCTGGAAAGATACATGAAAATGATGGGCGATTAAGTGCGTTTCATAGATTAAGAGTTTTGTTTGTTTAGGAATAACTCATTGAACTGTATCAAATTTGGATCGATTTTTCTATATTTTCCAAAATATTTTACGATTTTGGATACTGATGTGTGTGTGTAGGCTATAATATTTCAGTTCCCCGAGGCAAAATAATAAATTTTAATTTTTCAAAATAAATTTCTTTGATTAATAATTTATGTTTATTGTTATCGTTGCTATTATAAATTAAATGAGTTATTATAATTTAAAATATTTAATCCATAAATATGATTTTATTATTTAAATTTTATAGTTTGTGGTTCTAATCAAGGACGAGTTTTCCACCTCACCTAGCTTTAATGCCAGAGCTGTTTACTCGCTATAATAATAAATGGCGGCTTGTAACATATAAACGACCTAAAGCCATCTACCTGAAAACTCACACTGGTCTAAGCTCCAATAGGTCATTGGTTACAGCTACGACACTTGCGACATGTATACTAGTCATGATCTTTTTTCATCAATTAAGATCGATACTGGCAAAGGAACATATCTATGATCTTTGGCTATCATGGAACACACGTTAAAAGGCAACTGGAATAATGTTTGTAAGCGTTCCGGTGCCGAACAGTAACCAATTTCAAATATGGAGATCAGTAGACCTAGATCAGTAAATGGCGTCTTACAAATGAGACCTTAGGAACCATATTAACGATTGGTGCAAGTTGTAGGTGGTCAGACTAACAAATATTTTTACACACACTCGCTTTTTATGTCATCCGGGTGCATGTTAATTTTTGGTTAGCGGCGAGAATCGAACTCGAGACCACGGCGTGATAAGAAACTCTTTTAATCATTAAGCGGTCAGTAGACCTTATGAACACGTCTTTAAATAAAGGAATTTAAATTCCTGACACCAACCTTTTTTAAGATATTGGATAAAAAAATTTTGTGACTAAAATTTTTTTCATGGAAATTTTTTTGATAAATTTTTATATTTCACTTCTCGTTAGATAAAACGTTTTATAGAATTTTTTTTAAAAATTGAACGTGAAATTTAGTTTTTAAAATGTTTTATTTTTTTGGACACAAAAATTTTTTTTACTAAAAATTTCGAATTGTTTCTGTTTCACGATCAATAAATCGGTCGATCAATTTTATACTTATGGAACTTATCAATACACCATTTTGAGCTTATTGTGAATTTACCCGATTGGTCAAAAATCAGCCCATCATAGCAACAATATTATGTTAAACAAAGTGAAACATTTTTTAAATGGAAAATTATATTTTCAAATAACAAAATATTACAAAAAGTGTGTCATCAAAAAATAATCACGATTTTATGTTAAATTTGCATGCCATAAACATAATAAGTTCAATACATGTAACCAACAGTTTTTTAGATATTGGACAAAAAAATTTTGAGACCAAAATTTTTTTTCATTTTTTTTTTTAATTTTTTGATAGATTTTGATATTTCACTTTATAAGTTCAATAAAGAAATATAAATTCCTGACATCTACATTTTGTTAGATAAAGGATAAAAAAATTTAGAGACTAAAATTTTTTTCATGAAAAAATTTTTGATCATTTTTTATATTGCACTTTTCGTTAGATCTTTTGAGTTTATTGTGAATTTATTCGATTGGTCAAAAATCAGCTCATCATAACAACAATGTTATGTTAAGCAAAGTGAAAATGAATTGAAACTTTTTTCCTAAATTGGAAAATACTATTTTCAATTAATAAAATATTACAAAAATGTGTCACCGAAAATAATCACGATTTTATGTTAAATTTGCATACCATAAACAAAATAAGTTCAATAAAGCAATGTAACCAACAGTTGTTTAGATATTGGATAAAAAAATTTTGCGACTAAAATTTTTTTCATGGAAAAATTTTTGATAGATTTTAATATTTCACTTTATAAGTTCAATAAAGAAATGAAAATTCCTGACATCAACATTTTGAAAAACTTATGTAAATTCCTGACATCAACGTTTTTTAGAGACTAACATTTTTTTCTTGGAAATTTTTTTGATAAATTTGTATAATGCACTTTTGTTAGATAAAACGTTTTATAGAAATATATTTTCAAAATTGAACGTAAAATTTTGTTTTGTTTAATGTTTCAAATGTTTTATTGTTTTCGACACAATAATTTTAATAAACTGACACCAACATTTGCTTAGATATTGGATAAAAAAGTTTTAAGACTAAAAATTTTTTTCATGGAAATTTTTTTTAATACATTTTTATATTTCACTTTGTACGTTCAATAAAGGAATGTTAATTCCTGACACCAACAGTTTTTTAGATATTGGATACAAAAATTTTAACACTAAAATTTTTTTCATGGAAAAAAATTTGATAAATTTTTATATTGCACTTCTCTTTAGATAAAACGTTTTGTAAAAATATTTTTTTAAAATTGAACTTACATTTTGTTTTGTTTAGTGTTGAAAATGTTTTGTTTTTTTTCAACACAAAATTTTTTTTACTTAAAATTTCGAATTGTGTAACATACAGTCCGATCAATTTTCTACGTATGCCTAACTATATCAATACACCCTTTTGAGTTAGTTGTGAATTTATTCGATTGGTCAAAAATCAGCTCATCATAACAACAATGTTATGTTAAACAAAGTGAAAATGAAATGAAATTTTTTTCCTAAACTGGAAAATACTATTTTCAATTAATAAAATATCACAAAAATGTGTCACCGAAAATAATCACGATTTTATTTTAAATTTGCATACCATAAACATAATAAGTTCAATAAAGAAATGCAAATTCCTGACACCAACATTTTTTTAGATATTGGATAAAAAAGTTTTAAAACTAAAATTTTTTTCAAGAAAAAATTTTTATACATTTTTATATTTCACTTTGTACGTTCAAAAAAGGAATGTTAATTCCTGACACTAACAGTTTTTTAGATATTGGATACAAAAAATTTAACACTAAAATTTTTTTCATGGAAAAAAATTTGATAAATTTTTATATTTCACTTCTCTTTAGATAAAACGTTTTATAGAATTTTTTTTTTAAAATTGATCATACATTTAGTTTTGTTTTGTGTTTAAGATGTTTGGTTTTTTTTCAACACAAAAATTTTTTTACTTAAAATTTCGAATTGTGTAACACACAGGTCGATAAATTTTCTACGTATGCCTAACTATATCAATACATTCTTTTGGGTTTATTGTGAATTTATCCGATTGGTCAAAAATCAGCTCATCATAACAACAATATTATGTTGAACAAAGTGAAAATGAAATGAAATTTTTTTTCCTAAAAATGGAAAATATTATTTTCAAATACAAAATATTACAAAAATGTGTCACCGAAAATAATCACGATTTTATGTTAAATTTGCATACCATAACCATAATAAGTAGTATTTTGAAGAGCTTTGTCGACCTAATTTTATCGAATACAAACCTATCGACGGAATAGTCAATTTTCCAAAATTCACGTTTCCAATTATGAATATG
Organism: Tipula lateralis; assembly: GCA_963932295.1. Taxonomy (NCBI): domain Eukaryota; kingdom Metazoa; phylum Arthropoda; class Insecta; order Diptera; family Tipulidae; genus Tipula; species Tipula lateralis. The sequence goes on along the minus strand of OZ010736.1, from coordinate 34,005,761 downwards.
TGTAAATAGAAAATCATTTTCCTGCCAATTTTCCGTTTATGTATTTTTGAATAGTAAACATAATATAAAGGCATCATAAATAGGATATTTATGTATGTACATATATATGTATACAACCATAATGATAAAATATTTAAACACACTTTTCCATACAAATCGTTTGTCTGTATGTATGTACGAGTATGTGCATATATTTGTGTTTATAACATTTAATAGTTTCAGCATGTAAACAATTTTATGCTCTATGTTTATGGATATCCTAAAGCTTTTTTCATAAATACACACAATAAAAGCACCCATATCGATGCTTTATAGTTTTAGGTGATTAAAACTATTATTGGTATTGGTCATTTTATTGGCTTATACTATTCGAATTATTTTTATATTCGATCGGTTCGAAATTGGAATGTTTTTGTGTTAAAAGTCGAAAAGGATTTGGATCCATTTCGTTTAAGTCTTTTGTTTTACCTTTTTATTGGTTTCGATTTTGTTTCGTCAAATTATTAAAATGCTATAAAAAAGATTAGATTAAAACTTTTACCATTGTGAGTTATGAATATTTTACTCATAAGCTTGTTAGGATCGGTCATCCATAATTTTGGATTGTGTCGTTTATAATCTGGGTCATATATGGCTTTTTGCGACGTGAGCATGATACACAAATAATTTATGCATGATCTAAAAGGCCAACACGTTATTGCAGTAATATACTCGTCAGTACGAATGTTCCTTCGGGGTGTTCGAGTTATAACGGGTGATTTTTTAAGAGCTTGAGAACTTTTTTTTAAAAAAAAACGCATAAAATTTGCAAAATCTCATCGGTTCTTTATTTGAAACGTTAGATTGGTCCATGACATTTACTTTTTGAAGATAATTTCATTTAAATGTTGACCGCGGCTGCGTCTTAGGTGGTCCATTCGGAAAGTCCAATTTTGGGCAACTTTTTCGAGCATTTCGGCCGGAATAGCCCGAATTTCTTCGGAAATGTTGTCTTCCAAAACTGGAATAGTTGCTGGCTTATTTCTGTAGACTTTAGACTTGACGTAGCCCCACAAACAATAGTCTAAAGGCGTCAAATCGCATGATCTTGGTGGCCAACTTACCGGGCCATTTCTTGAGATGAATTGTTCTCCGAAGTTTTCCCTCAAAATGGCCATAGAATCGCGAGCTGTGTGGCATGTAGTGCCATCTTGTTGAAACCACATGTCAACTAAGTTCAGTTCTTCCATTTTTGGCAACAAAAAGTTTGTTAGCATCGAACGATAGCGATCGCCATTCACCGTAACGTTGCGTCCAACAGCAATGATTCCACCAGCGTACAAACCACACCAAACAGTGCATTTTTCGGGATGCATGGGCAGTTCTTGAACGGCTTCTGGTTGCTCTTCACTCCAAATGCGGCAATTTTGCTTATTTACGTAGCCATTCAACCAGAAATGAGCCTCATCGCTGAACAAAATTTGTCGATAAAAAAGCGGATTTTCTGCCAACTTTTCTAGGGCCCATTCACTGAAAATTCGACGTTGTGGCAGATCGTTCGGCTTCAGTTATGAAATGTCAAAGCATACTGAGCATCTTTCTCTTTGACACCTTGTCTGAAATCCCGCGTGATCTGTCAAATACTAATGCATGAAAATCCTAACCACAAAAAAATCACCCGTTATCATCATTTAGCGAGTGTTTGGTACAAACTCTCGACAGATGGTTTGAATGATTTGGTAGCGTTAGTCTATACTCTGATAATTAATGTCAAACATTGGGGGCAGTGTGACAGCATTAAGAACATCTATATGCATGGATCGAACGCGTGCCATTGTCTTTACAAAGTTGGAAATAACTACGATGGCATAATATGGTTGCCATCATACCTCTCAGATCGTTGGATTTCAGATCGACTGCAAGGGTACATTGATTTCTCTCTTTTCAATATTTATTAACGATGAATTGGTGTTTGCTGCGAGAGAATCGACAAGCTGAAATCAGTACCCAGACTCCGAAAGATACTGTCAAAAGCATCATTCAAATGGATAGAAGGTTTCCTAACAACCGAAAGGAAACCATTATGATAATTCTAGAGAGCATTTTTCCAGACTTTTCAGTAGATTTAAGGCATTCAGAGCTCAGAGACCTGAAATGAGATGAATTATTAACTATCGTATAATACAAATTCTGTCGGATTGTATGTTTTATACCCATAAAAGCACATTTGTCCTGATACCAAGTACAAGGCATATGTTTAGACCCTAGTTAGGAATTCACTCCATTGAGGAAGTTACATAGTTTAACAAGCTAGTAAAACCGTCGTACCGAATTTCAACAATCTTCTGTCCTTTTCAAACCGTATTCAGTTCAATTTGAAGATGAATCGGTCACCATTAAAACCGTAAAGAACTCTCAAGCGAATGTTTACTTGACAATGGTGACAGTGATTGCCGACTTCTAACTTAACTGAGAACAACGATCGATTTATTATCCAGGGTTACGTAGCATACAGACTCAACGACAATCCAAACAAAACAGCATAATAGTCAACAGCTGTTCCTTGAGTCTCGTTTTGAATGGCACAACGATCCAATTTTTTAAAAAGTTAAATATCTATGAGTGATCCTAGATCAGAGACAAAACTATGGGGGCCCTGTTAGAACTGCATCTACTGCATCTACTGCATCTGTACCAAAAATGATGCTGCCTTGTATTCAGACTACCTTGGCCGCACAGAAATTATAATCTGATTGAAAACTGAAAATAGGCAAAATTAAATTTGTGCCTTGCTTGACCGGAGTTCGAGAAGGGCTATTACTGGAATCGCGGTCAGTGTGAGATACAGAATGATCAAAGGCGGATGGTGAAGCATCGAATAGTAATCTTTAGAAATGACTTGGCCATTAATGATTCAGTAGGGATAAAAATCTACTCTATTCCCCTCTCAGGAATCGTTATTGAAAGGTGTGCAGTCTATGAGAAGAAAATGAAGAAGAGGAGTGCAAGAAGTGCTCAATAATTTTTTTTCCTCCCCACCGTGTTCACAGTGTGCGTTGTTCGATTTGCTTTTCATTCGGAACATGTGATTATTCAGGGAACAATGTTCCGTGAGAAGGACTGTGATCATTGCTGATTTATTGTTCCAAACAAGATTTTGGATAGGCGACAAGTGATGAGCTTATCCCCTTTCTTCTGGCACGGATGACCAGAAAGATAATCGATATCTCTCTTAATAGATAATTAAATCACTCCTAGAGCAAATTTGAAAGCTGCATCCAAACCGGCCAATTTATTAGCCAATACGGTTCTTTTAATATCAATGTGACTGGGTAAGCAGTGATTTCTTTACTTCATTCACACTACCTATTCGATTAAAGGCAGTTAACGTCCCCAAAACAAGTTTCAATCAAACAGTATTGGAATAAATCGCATTTCGAGCGGGTAAAAGTCGTCATATCGTCACTGAAGAGGTAGGATTGGCTGTCATAGTCAAGTTTGTCGTCAAATTAACTGTCATCTCAAGAGCTGCCCTAGTAACCGAAACGATTTACCAAATGCAATGCTCATTGCATTTCTTGGTCATGTGTTTTTGGATGGTATAAAAATTTTTGAAAATTGTCGAAACGCGACCAAACAACTATAGCAAACATTATTGAGATAAAAATTATGATGTGGGTTTCGAAACATGATGGAGTTGAAACAAATGAGGTGATGGCATGGATTGTGCATGATCAGTACAGCCATTTAATGGACTTAAATCATTCTACAGGGCCGCTAGAAGACATCGGGTTATATTTCAGAATATAGGCTACATATTGGCGAGTCGATGGAATCCACCAGCTCGATTATTGTAAATGACATAATTTCGTCCTTAACTTCTGCTTTTGAAAAATCCTTTTCTTTTGAGTTTACAGTTCATTGCTGCATCGAGTGATTCTCCTGGAATATTGATCTTATAAGAAATATAATTGTATTTTAGGCCACTAGGTGGCTAAGGGACAATTCGTTAGACGTTATGTCGTCAGTATCTCTTGAATCATTTGTGACCTTTCCTATTATGGAATCTTCTACATTACCCGCTGTTGTCTGTCCAACTGATTTGCTATCAGAACATTTGCAGTAACACAACCTCAGTTTCTTTTTTAGCTCCATGATCTCATTATTCAGTTCTAGTCTCCCTGCCAAAGCTTTAATGTTTTAGTTGCAGCAATTATCACAATACCTTCGCAGACAATTAAGGGAAACTATCGCCTTTCGGCACTATCTTATTTATGAAAAGTCATTTGGCGTGATAGATTTTGGAGCAAAATCCACTGCAACTTATAACCTCATCTCGGTAATGACACACAATTTTATACACTGTACAGATATTCACTTATTGCAATATAATTTAGTCACTATGCACACTTATCATAATTCCGGCTTCCAGTTATACAAAATAAGACTGACTGTCATCAATCTGGTCATTTTGACAGATACAAATACATACAGGTAAATAGTTGCCATCATATCTCTCAGATGGTTAGATTTCAGATTCCCCGGTAGAGTAGTCTTATTGGCTCCTCACTTTTCATTATTTATTAAAGATGAATAGGTGATTGCTGTGAGAGAATCGACGAACCGCTATCAGTACCCGCACTTCAAAAGATACTCTCAAAAGGATCATTCATATGGAATAGGTCTTCTTCAAAGGAAGGATAGAAGCTTTACTAATAATCTAAAGGGTACTTTATGAGACCCTCTTTCTAGGCACTTTTGCGAGTGCGAGTAATGGATCTACTCCATGGGGAGAGTTATATGATTCGCATAGACGGATACAGGGGGCGGTTAACTGATTCTAATCCTTTAAATTCCCTGGTAGAGAACGTACTTTCCCTGCAGCATAGTAATGAAGAAATTATTCCTCATTTGTCTGGTATCTTCAGAACTACAATTAAAACTGTAATGTCCGTTGTAAGTGGAGAAAGATAATCGTATCTTTTATATTTATAAACGGGGTCATCCTGACACCAAGTCATATATATAGACACTCTTTAGAAATTCACTCCATTATAGAAATTGCGCTCTTTTAGGCCCATTTTCGCTCAAGTAAAACCTTTGTAACCGCTTTAAATATCCTTGTTTCCAAAATTGAGTAGGAAATTGCTCGCTGCGCTTTTAAGAGATGACACAAAATGGATTCGGTCCATACTCAAGTTCAGTGGTATCACAGCAAAATTGGTTGATGAGCCGGTAACCATTAAAATCATGAAGTAATACCGTTAACGCCCGGTTATCTCATTTACTGTGGTTTCTGGTCTTTGTCTTTGTACACATAGCTACTTCTGGGACATGTCTGATTTCAGATATCATGGCCCTTTTAGAAATGCCATCACATCACCAGCACTCCAACCTAGAACTGACATGGTAAAGTATACGGACTGAGGTCTATGGTATAGTATACGGACGAATTATCGATGGACGATGGAGCATCAGAAAGACTCTTTAGACATGCTTGGCTATTCCTAAGGCCGAACACCTGTGGGATTACGTTGATGTAGGTCTGTTGAAACTCAACAAAGTGACTAGCAAATTAATTAAGTGACTAGCAAGTAATTGAGTTAAATGGGCAACGTTATAACCATCATGTAGAACTTCATAAAGCACAACTTCGACGGTTCAGCGACTAACTCAACTTACCTTATATCTCGAATATATTGATCTTGTATAAAGCTGAATCACCATCTTATACACATTAACATTTTATCGATATACTGATTACAATTTAATATATCAATTACATACAATAATAACATCAAAGAGGAACCGCCTGAGGCTATAATTCAAAACATATAACAATTTACCATTTTTTTATGCCGCATAGTTAGTTAATGCAAGTACATATCCATAAAAACAAGCGAAGACCTCCCATATTAATTCTAAGAACAAATAGTGCAATTATACTATATGGTACGCATACCAATGATCGATGGCATACAACAATGTTTAATTGTTCCGATGTCATGTTCACCGCAATATCTTCCAATTCTATAATTACACGAGTAGGTAAATAACTATTTTATGCAAATCGAATTGATTGTACACAGCATACTGTACTTGCCATATATCTACACAAACTATATATTATTATTGTTCGATCACTATTATTACAATGGTTTTATTATAAATAAATTAACATTGTGTTAAAGTAAATTATTATCGTATATATAAAGTATAATTTGTGCCTCTGTACCACCGCAACAATCATCTCCCGTATACTTAATCTGCAATAATAATTTAACCATTAATTTGCGTCTGCATGTACCACAACTGTACGTATGCTTTTCTATAGGTAATCGCGTTGTAATCGCTGATTATCTGCCAACGATGGTTTGCAGTGATTTACAGACACAACACACTATGTACACGTTGGAATTGTTATAAACCGCGCCAGGTTAGATAAATAGATTTAAATTTGCGGTTGATTAATTTGTTATTACTTTCGATGTGCGGAAATCGCTACAGGTAAGATAGGTATAATGGATTGAATTGAAATAAAAAAAAATATATTTTTTTATTGTTGTGGGAAATTGTTGATATGCGGTTTAGATATGAAAAATAGTTTTTCATGTAATTACCTATTTACACACTAATTGGATGGGATTGAAAACAGCAGGCGTATTATATTATTACGATACGGTTGATTGATAGTTCTTGGCTTTAACCGGTGATTTCATGCACAATGCTAGGAGTCTTTTCTCGTTTAGTCATCCGACAAGGTGAGCAGGGAGCTATTATGAAATAAGCTCCACCGCGAATTTCCCTATTATAAATTATTTGGTCGACTTTGTCAAATGTCAGCATGAAGTATTTTGACATACGATTTTCGGAAAATTCACATTTCATAATAGCGAATTTTTCGATATCGGATTTTCATGATAACAATATCCGTTTTCGGATCCGATATCTAATTTTTCATAATTCCCTTTCAGGTTTTCCAGGCTAAAGTAATAAATATCAAACAAAATTCGGTGTTAGTAAATCGTTTTGAATAGTTAATTTTATTAAAACCAAAATTTTAGTTAAAAAAAATTACTTAAAAAAATTTATTTTCATCGTTTCTGTAAACATAGCAATTTAAGGTAGAAAAACAGTGAGTACTAAAATTTTGGAGTCAATACTTACAAAATATTTACGAAAAAAACTTTACTTGAAAAAAAGTTTTCTGTAGAAAATTTTTTCTGTGAATGTTTTTCTTCAATATTATCTTTTAAAAATCGATTACATAACCCTTTTTTCATTAATCTATTTCAGGTTAATAGTTTTTTTCATCTTAAATTGGTTCATTTAGAGGAATGAAGAAAATAAATTTTTTTCAAGTAAATTTTTTTGAATTAAAATTTTGTTTCGGACCGTTATGATTTATGTATAGCCATATTTGCAACTGGTGAATTGGATAGCTCCATACACCACATAGTAGTGGCTACCGATGGTGATATCCATCAATTATTCTCCCCATCCACTTATAAACTGAAATAAATAATTAACTCAATTATTTTTACAGTAGATTAGTTTTGTAAACATGCATAAAGCATAAAGCAGTAATTTGTGTTCTGGTTTGGTACATTACAACCAATTACCAAAATATATTTAAATGGTGTAAGCCACAAATTCTACAGTAATCATGAACGAACACAAGGTTAAAGCAATAAATATAAAAAAATCAGTGTTTAAAGATCATTTTGAATAATAAATTTTAAAATTTTACACGAAAAAAAAAAATTCCATTAAAAAAATACTTGGAAAAAATTATTTTCCTGATTGCTCTAAAAATAGCAATTTAAGGTGGAAACCAGTTAATCCTTCAAAAACTAAATGAGTAAATCACAATTTAAGATGAAAAACAGGTAGTACTCCAAAAACTAAATAAATAAAAAATTTTGGTAACTGAGTAAAATAAAAAATGTAGAGAAAAAAATTTATTTAAAAAGTTTCTTCGTCTCTCTAAAAATAGCAATTTAAGGAAGAAAACAAATGAGTACTAAAAAGTTGGTGAGTAAATAATTTTTAGGTAAATGTTCAAGAAAAAATTGACTTGAAAAAAAATTTTCTTTAAAAATTTTTTCTGTGGAATTTTTTTTTTAAATATCATTTAGAAATCGACTACAAAACTCTTTTCTTATAAAATTATTTCAGGTAAGGTGTTTTTTTTTATCTTAAATTGGTGCATTTATAGGAATCAAGAAAACATTTTTCATGTATATCCATATATATTATTACAATTGGTGCATTACATAGTTCCATACATCACAAAGTAGTGGTGCAATTGGTGCATTACATAGTTCCATACATCACAAATAATTAACTTAATTATTTTTACGGTAGATTAGTTTTGTAAACATGTAGTGATTTGTGTTTTGGTTCGGTGTATTACAATTTTTAAAGAGTAAATTATTAAAAAAATAAAATTTTACACAAATTTTACTTGAAAAAAATTATTTCTCTAAAAATACCAACTTCAGGTGGAAAATCAATTAGTCAACTACAATTAATAAGTGAGTTAAGGATTTTGCAGTAGGGTTTTAAATAAAATTCATGAAAAAAGGTCGAGAAAAAAATTTACTTGAAAATGTTCTTTTGTCTCTCTAAACATAGCCATTTAAGATAGAAAAACAGTTAGTCCTAAAACTTTATCAATAAAGAATTTTGCAGTTAATGTTAACATAATATTCAAAAAAAATTTTCTCGAAAAATATTTTTCTTTCATAAGATTTTTTTTCTGTTAATTTGGTCATTTAAAAATCAACTGAAAACCTCTTTTCTCGTTAATTTATTTCAGTTTAATTGTTTTTTCACCTTCAATTGATACATATAGAGAAATGAAAAAAAAATTGTTTTTTCAAGTAAATTTTTTTGAACTAAAATTTTGTAAAATACCAAAATGTATTTAAATAGCCTAAACTACAAATACTACGAAAAAATAAGGTTTAATCAATAAATACAACAACAAATCAGTGTTTGAGAGTAATTTAGAATACTCTATTAAAAATAAAATTTTACAAAAAAAATTACTTGAAAAAAAATTATTTTTATTATTTCTCTCAAAATAGCAATTTAAGAAGAAAAAACAGTACAGTAGTCCTCAAAAAAATAAATAAGTAAAATGGCAATTTAAGGTAGAAAAACAATGAGTAACTCGATCTTTTTTCTTATATATCATGTTTTACATGTTATATAAGAAAAAAGATCGAGAAAAAAAATTTCTTGAAAAAGTTTCTTCGTCTCTCTAAACATAGCAATTTTAGGAAGAAAAACAGTGAGTCCTTAAAAGAATTTTGGAGTCGATATTTAAATACTATTGAAGAAAAAATTTTTCTCGAAAAATAATTTTCAAGAAAATTTTTTTCTGTGAAATTTTTTTTTCTTCAATATAATTTAAAAGTAGACTCTTTTCTCATTAATTTATTTCAGGTTAATTGTTTTTTCATCTTAAATTGGTACATTTAGAGAAAAGAAGAAAATACATTTTTTTCAAGTAAATTTTTTTGAACTTATATTTTGTTTCGGACCCTTGTGGTTTATGTATAGCCATGTATTAAACTAGAATTAGTGAATTGCTTTGCTCCATATACCACGTAGTAGTGGCTGGTATGGTTCAATCTATAGATTCTTCGCCTCGTTCACTATAAACCGAGTTACGTTAACAGTTCATTATCGATGAATTAACGGCGCTGTATAGACACACAACTAGTAGTAAATAATCAACTCAATTATTCTTACAGTAGATTAGTTTTCTAAACATACATAAAGCATAAAGCAGTAATTTGTGCTTTTGGTTTCTATATTATGATACTAATTTACATACAAATTTAATTATCTCGTAAGAAAATCGTTAGATCCTTGTACATAGATTATATACATATATAGATGCAATGTTGATATTTTATATAATTGGCAATAAAATCCAGATTTAATTATAGCATACATGTTAAATAAAATTAAAAGACTTACTATATATACACACACAAGATTGTACTCGTATGTGCATTACAACGAGATACCAAAATGTATTCAAAAATTTATCTATGTACAATGTACTGCATGGTAATTGAGTTGAACGAAACGATTATGAAATATATGTTGTTTGTGTATGCACAACATGTTGACATAATCAATAATATTATTGTATATCAAGCCAATTTATGTCACTTGTCTTATCTACATGTATATATGCAAATTGGGTCAATGGAATATAATTGTTGTGTGCAGCTCTAAGCCAAACGGATATGTCACATACCCGATGATGTATTTTGCAATCAGCCAATAATTTTATATATATATATATATCGAATCAACCGCAATACATCAAATACGTATATATATATAAACGGTTCGATAGATGATTGGCTTTTATTAACCAATTTATATAATGTGTAACAAGTGTTTCTTACACCCGAAACCTATCTCGATGACCCAAATTTATTGATTTAAAAAAAAAAATTCTTCACATTTTTCATTCGAGACTATCAATAAATTTAAGGTTCTTGCTCGTTTCCATACATATTATATGCCTGCTCACCCCAGTATGGAACATCATTCCAGCACATCGTACACAGAATTGATTTGGATTTCACCGCATTGTGTGTGTGTGTACTGCTTAATAATCAATCAATATTTTTTTTAATAACAACAAAAATGTTTATCTTCTAAATCCCAAAACACAAACCATTATTGTTGTATGCCAACAATGTCTTTCTGTATATCGTATTGTGTACGACGTCGACGATACGACACAGAATAATATGTGTATATGAGTGAATTATTAAGTCAATTTATTTTAAGACGATATTCGTCTTACTGTGCGATGCAGAAGAGCGAATGTAGGTACGAGAAGAAATCAAGTTAACGATTTTTGGTTGTTGTATATTTTGCTTTTTACACACGCACACGCGAAACACCGGCACAAATGGACGGGAATAATAGATTTTTAATTGACCATGGTCAGTACCATGTCTTATGTACATTTAAGATATAAATATTTAACAGATAAAAAAAAATGTTTAATTAATTGTGATTACGTGTGAATGGCCAATGATGTTTGGGTTTGCATTTTGTAGTGTTTATGTCAAGAGCGGTAATATCTGTCGAGGGTGGTACACACTTACGAGATATATGTTGGTATAACAGATTTTCTTGTCGACATTGTGGATAATTTGAATAATATATATTTTTGAATATGATGTAGAAAAACGAAATCTAAATCGTGCCTCAAGGTAGATTTTATTATCATATGTGTTTCTTAGAATTCTTCTTCAGTGGAATTTAAGATGAGTAACAAGAATATTGTGATTTTCATCATATGTTCGTCTTTAATCGTAAAAACGGTTTCTGTTTGGGCGAGGCCTACAATACATAATATTCATTTTTTATTAGGTCTATCGAGAAAAGATTTTTTTTGCGGTGAGTCAGGCTGGAGACCCACTTCTGATCACATAACCTTATCTGGCTTCGCTCGAAGACAAATAGTGCTGGTAGAGTTATTGGAAGTAGTCAAAATAGAAGCTGGTTCGATTCCAACCCCAAAGACAATGCATTATTTTTATAAATGAGCTTATTTCGCCTGAGAAGTGAAATTCAGATGAGGAAAGAGATAACATTATACAACGAGCGAACCAACATCATGAGAACAAAAGTTGTATTTGAAACGAGTTGGACACTACTTCAGTCACTCATGGAAATATCTCGAAAGATCCTATACCCAAATTTATGCACCACTACATTGACTGTTGCAAGTAGTGTCAAAGTGTTGAAGCGTCTGGAGCGCCAATCAAGAGTAGCGTAGCGAGTAATAAAAGTACGCTAGTTATTGGTATAGACACAAAAACCCAACCATAGAAGGCGCAATGGGCTGACACCTTTCCTAAACAGGTAAATCTTAAGTTGATAAAACAGTGTACAGATCGATTTCAACTATAAAATGCCTTATTCCACTAGGAAAAATGGGTTGGGAACGACTGCTCGAAAACGGAGAGAATACTTTCTTATTTCATATAGACAGGGTAACTGCTGTTATAGCAGTTACCCTGTCTGTTATATTATTTGCTCTTGTTATAGCAAATTTTCCGAAACGTGACTCACTTTTGAGGCTGTATGTAAAACGACATCATTAACATGGTTCAGAACCTAGAGTTGTAAGAAGTTTAGTTTTTTTCTGGATTCGATTCAGGTACATCCAGCTGTTTTAAACAAACTGGAGAATCAAAATCTAGAATTGAGAACCGACAGATGAAATATCTATGGGAAACTCAAAAAAGGTATACTTTTACACCTTAACCCTAGATGAGACATCTGTAGCCCCTTTTCACACTGAGTAATTTTTCTCTATTATTTCACCTTGATTGGAATATCTCTTTATTGAAGTGAAGGAGCAGGATATCAGGCGTGAGGTCCAAGTCTCACCACCCTACTTTCCTTATGGAAGCTTCATCCTTCTACTAAATTGTTTGTTAAAGCTTTTGAGTACGCAATACTTTCCAATCATTCCATGATATATGCTAGGACAACTAAAAAATCGAAGAGATATTTTCCTCTGTATCAGAAATGGTCATCTTAAATGTAGAAAATAGCCTATTCTTTCTGACATCCGCAAGGCACGAAGTTACTGACATCACGTGTGCCTCAACGAGTCTAAGTGGAAATATTACAAACTGGAAGGAACTATCTCTGCCATCACTATAGTTTTTCTTTAAGTCGTTTGAAATTTAGACATAAAATGGGTACTATTTGTGGGGGACCTAAAAGTGGGGACTCCAGCTTAACTCAGATTTTCAGCAAAAAAAATCAGAAAGTGTGGGAAATGAAAGCACAACTCTAGTAAAGACACTAATATACTTCCTAAGAGTCTTCTCTACTATCATACAATTCTAGAAATGTCTGATGAGACTCACATAAGTTCTAACAAGAACATATAAAGGATAAAGAGAAAACCGATTTTATGATCCTCCTCCCAAAAGTGACGATTAAAATATGGAGCCAAACTGGCGACTAAAGATAGAATTCGATAAAGCATTGATCCATTTTCAAAATATTAAATACTGGGACCAAAAGAGATATTTCCTATCTTCACTATAGGACGGATTGAAAAACATCCTAGACCACAATCATTCACAATAACCCATTCTTCCTCTCTGAAGGAGATGTAGTAAACTCCTTATGGTTAGATTACTTATAATCTCCATTCACGTCTGACAGCCATGTTGATTTATTTTCAATATTGTTTCCTCGAAGCTCGCTTGGAAGACAATAGGTACCTCGAATATCTGATTGAAGCCAATGCTAATCTGGTTTGTAACTGACTTAACTTAATATAGCAACTGAGAACCATAAATAAGATAACTATTATGTGATTGCCGAAGCTAGTGAGGCATATCCCTTGGTTGAACCGGAACTTTTTTTCGGAGTCACTATAGAGACCACTGCAAAGAGAAGGCGAAGTGCTAGGTAGTTTCGAGATTGATCTATTCCTTAATTGGTAGAACTTCTTGTATACTCAATTAACTCACAGGTCTGATTCTCTTAATCTAATAGATTAATGGGGCTTCATGAACAATATGCTTCATGCAGGCTGTGGCTTATGAAATTGTTTTAAACGAAACCGAACCTTGAAAGGAAAATCAAGAAACTGAAAGGGTGATATGGACAGATAAATGCTGAGAAAGGTACCTTATGACAAACCACAATGAAACAAAGGATGCATATGGCAAGTAAATTAAACGAGAACAAAAAGCAATATCCCTAAAAAGAGTTCGATGGTTCAGCCTAGTCTACGCTTTAATTGTAGATATAGGTCCCGTATTTCATATTCACTTCCGGAGCTCTATAGATAAGGGTCTCGTAAAATACGAAATTCAGACCTCGAAGAACTGAGGGACACTTAAGTGAAATCTTACTCTCATATTTGAGAGCATTTTTGTTATCTGACACTATACTGATAGTAAAAGTGACTATCGGATTCAAATCGAATCCGTTTGGCTACATGGCCAAAAAGAGCTACATGGCATCTTGTAATAGTGGCAAATACATATAAAAAATTCCAATTTGATTTAGAGACGAGATTAGATTTGAAGAATTATATTTGAAATAATAGCCGACGTCGTTTATGCGCATATATTCGTCAAAATTCAAGACAATTATAGATCAGTGGACAAATCCCATCTCGAATATTTCATCTCAAATTAAGACGTTTGAATAAACTGATCCAAACGTCAATCAACTGACATCAATTATTAAATCTTTTGATCTAATCTATATATTCTCTCAAGATGTCTCTATATATGTATACATAGAACGAATAGTTAATGATAGACAAACCGGATAGTAGAGAGCAAGAGCAAAAACTTTTATTTTCTGTGAACTTCTTGTGTAATTAAATAAAAGGAAAACAACTTTATTATCCATCTTAAAAAATAAAATTAATTAATTAAATGTAAGACGTATCTCTGTACCAATTTCATCTTATGTATGATGAGTATATATATATTTATGCTATATATGCTAATTTTTGATTATGGTATCACAATCTTAAAGTAATTTAAAATGTGTTCAAGTGAATGAACTCTACTGTATGTTGAGAGAGATGAATTCATTCTGGTATATGATACAATATGCTGGGATAATAAAAATAAAATTGAATGACATCACACCTTTTCTTTAGATAGATGTGTAATAAACCATAATATCATTTATCCGAAGAAGGTTTGGTATATTTACACAGGGTGGTTCACTTTTCTCAACTATCTGAGAAAGTAGAGTTGATGGTGATAGTTTGTCAAGGCTTAATAAGAGGGCTTCCTAAGTGTTAACAATAGACCATCCTATTCCTGACCTTTCCAATTGAAGAGTTGACCCAAAGAGGAAAAACAGCTGCGGGGACATAGCCCTTTAGCTCCGGTCTCCAAAGTGGAAATAAAAATAATCAGGATATATGCTCTAAAGATGGTTGAAAAAATGAAATATAAACCAGGAGAGATGAGGTTTAATAATGTGTGGTCCCTATTGGCCTAACTACCCAACAAGAAAAAAGGCCTGGAAAATAGGCCTGATTAGGGCAATAAAAAATATGCTTTGTCAATAACAAAGGCCAAAGCCAAAGAACAGCAAGTTGACTGGAGGCTCTCAGCCTAAGTGGTTGAGATCTCAGAAGGAGGTCGAAGGAGTACAAAGACGGATAATTCCAGATGGCATTGTCCTGGAGCGATGAGAGATGGCATCGTAATCAAGTAAACCTGCTAGCCTGTTATCACAAACGACCGTTGTTTTAATATGAGAAGATGTTGGAGAATTTTGAAGTGATTTGGTCTAGAACCATGTAATGCCCAGAAAAACCTAATAAATTAGAAAATTGAAAAGTAGCTAGGTTGGAAGAACCATAGGGTAGATGTACGAGTTTTTAAATTTGTAGCTTTCTTGTTTAAGTGCCTTACCAATATTCCTCAAGTTTCACTTTGTAGTGAGGATCGTTTAAATTCTTACAGTTCAAAAGTTGATTGAGATTTAACTACAAGTTTTCACATGTGGCCGCACAACACATACTTTTCACACAGTCATATGGTTCCCAATACGTCATGCTGCATGCTTATCTGTGAGACAATGCCCTGTATAACAAATTGCACGACTGCAGTTATCTGATGTCGTCTAATCGAAATCAGGATCTTGTCCGATTCAGTTGTGGTCAGATTTTTTCAATTATTTGCCTTCTAATTCATCTATCATTCGCAGATCTTCAAAATTTTTCTGAGGTGCCATGTCATTTACAACTAAAATAAAGAAACCCAATAAGGCAATCGGAAGCGCCCAAATGTATTCAAGGAAAGACATGCAAAATATATGAAAGAACGGCTATCATGGTATCATAAAAGTACTGCCTGAAATTAGTTAAGGAAGAATCACTGCTATGGCGGAGGAAATCTAAATTTGTTGTTTTGAAGTACAGGACTAAAGCTGGGCACTACTACATCGAGTGTTTGGTTTTTGTGAGCTCAACCCTTTTCTATTTGAAAATTGATCCAGACTATCACAAATTTCAACGGACTATTATAGGTCTTGACTGTCTCTGATTTCATCTCACTCTCATCAGATTTCCACATGGTTTCTAATTTGGGGTGCCGACGACAATACATGTGGCTTGATTATTCACTATTCGAGACTTTATTCGTGTTTTCACTATTTATATTGGGAACACTAACTAGATCATTTGCGTTTTACTCAAGTTGCTTTAAGGCCTCTTGATCGCGTTTAAGTCACTTGAGCTGCTCTAACGCCTCTCGATTTTTGGTCTAAAGATTAATCATTTTCGGCTAATTCATTCCTAAGTTGTTTCATTTTCTCGAACATCCGGTCCAAGAATGAATGAACATCCGGTCATCGCAGAAGAATCGCGTTTTATATATTCCCCAGTCCTCACTGACTTATACGAAAATTTCTATCGTAGTTTTGCAATGGTCACTGCCTACGAATTTTATTGTAGTTCGATACGATCTTACATCTTGGACAAGCCAAGCCCGCACTTTTGTGATCAACACAAGATCAATTTGGCTTCGGAATGTTTTACATGGATGTAAATGTTTGTTTCTATGTGATTCTTTCTCCATTTCCGTATCGAAAGTACACACTTATGTGACATATAGATCGGTCAGCTCTACTTATTATTATTATAAAAATTGGCACGAGTCAATGCGACAAGGGACCCATGGTACACACCTAAGATTACATCAAAGCGCAAACGCGTGCTCTGAGACTTTGCAAACTGGAGCAGTTTGAACCAGGCCAGAGAAGAGTTGCCATGGCCAGTAAGTAAAGGAATTAAAGCTGTTCTCTTTCAATGAAAGCACGTAGTTAGTCTGCTTCGGGTTAAGCCCTTTTACACAGTATTTTGCCATACGACAAGTAGGGGTGACTACCCATGCCACCTTTAGTTTCGATGCGGCAACGGTTTAAATTGTTTTTTTTTCACTATGTAAAGCTGGATCAGAGCCTACGAAAAATAAGCCAAACTGTCTGCAACTTTGTTGGCGTCAATGTATTTGTTGTCGGCAACGAGATTAAAAGCTAAAATAACACAGTGTGTAACTGCAATTAATTCCACTAGGTAAATAGTAAAGTAGGTCCCCAAACCACCAGATATTCTCAAATCATGCGATAGGCAGTAGTAGCCAAAGCTAGCACTCTGGTTAGAGACAGAGCCATCTGACAGGTCCGAAATGTGAATTTGCTGAAATTGCACAGAGTGCTGATCAGATCCCTTGTCATGTTTATGTCATGCAGTTGATCTTAATAAGTACGAAAGATGGCGTCTACATGTCGAGAAAAGAATCCTGCGTGTGATATATGACCCGAAACTCAACATTGATGGCATACACCGATTTCTTTTAGATCACGAGCTCAGAAATTTAATGCGAATTCCTTATATCGTGCATGAATTCAAAAAACAGTGGGAACGTTGGCTCGGTTGATCTGTAATAGTCTGTAATAGCTCGGTTGATCTGGACAATTCACCAATCCATTTAACATTGAGGTCGTTGTGTAATTCTGCGTTGGTTACGTAGCGGTATGCATTGGTTATTGCTCGTAGAAATTTGTTTTGGCTGCGTTGAATAATTAAACGATTTGATTGTTTAGTGAATCCCCAGAGTTGGATGCCATACGCCCAAATTGGTTTAACTACCGATTCGTAGATGAGGCGTTTACAGTACAAGCTTATCAGCCAGTACATCTCGCGTTTTTTTTATTTTATTTTGCTCTGCTTTTTGTTTAACGTGATATTTCCAGTTCATTCTTGAATCGAGATGCAATCCGAGATATTTAGCAGATTCAGCTTGGGGTATTTGTATCCCGTTGAGAAATGTATGGAGGTTTCTATTTTTGTGCCACAACGTGTATGTAACCTGTACTGATTTTAGCTCGTTAGGCTTTATTTTCCAATCCCTGGTCCATTGGCTGATTTTATCGAGTGCTTGCTGTAAGTATTCAACTGCTTGATTCAGTGATTCACTTGATGCCAAAACTGCTGTATCATCAGCAAAAGTTCCAATGGAGGTTTTTCCGTTGTCGGTATATCGGAAGTGTAAATTAGATATAAGATGTGCCCCAATACGCTACCTTGGGGCACTCCTGCTATGGCTGGGTAAAAGTTGGAGTACTAATTTTGTCGCACTATTTTATTTATCTTGTAGATAAGACCCTCGTGCCATACTTTATCATAATAATTTGTGCAACTTTGAAACACTCAGGCACATATGTAAGTCGAAAGCATTATATATATATATATATATATATATATATATATATATATATATATATATATATATATATATAAATATATATATATATACATATATATATATATATATATATATATATATATATATATATATATATATATATATATATAAATATATATATATATATATATATATATATATATATATATATATATATATATATATATATATATATATATATATATATATTTATATATATGTGTGTTAACATAATAACTCCTCTCTTTGATAACTCTTTAAACAACCTTGGAGAAATTTTATCCAATTCCAGGTGACTTTTTGGGATTCAAATTCATATCTATTTCTTGTGCAATTTCTAGTGGTATGACGCTTCTGGTATCTAATGGAGATCTATAGACTGGTTAAGGATCAATCGTAGATTGTATGTCGTGTGGTTGAAATACTGATGCCAGATGATGTGCAAACAGTTCTGCTTTTTTTTCATTACGTCGCACCCACTCTCCGTTTTTGTTCCTTATAGGTGGCACTTGGTTTATTGGTCTCTTGTATCTTTTAGTTGCTTTCCAAAGAGAGTATTTTTTGTCAGCTTTAGGACCTAGTCCTTTCAAATAATTTTCAGTGCAACACTTCTTTGTGTTCTTGAATTAGTCGGTTAACTTTATTACTTATCTGATTAAAATTTCTTTTGTCAATAAGGTTTCTGGTTCTATGCCATATGCGTCTTTTCCTACGCCTTTCTTTCCAGTTTCTCCCTAAATAATTCCCAATCAGTAAATTTATCAGTACCCAGGCTAATGTACCCAGAGTCATTAAGACCGGTGTGTGATCGGCAGTAAGGTCGTCAATGTAATTGGAGGTTACTCCTTTCGAAATATAAAAGTCTATCAAATCAGGAACCTTGTTGATGTCTGTAGGCCAGTAGGTTGGTTTACGTGATGAATGATATTCACAACCTGACATTTCTATTGCACTAAGAAGTTCTTTTCCTTTTCCTGGTGTTATGAGTCGAGATCACCACGCAGTATGTTTCACTTTGTAGTCACCTCCTATATAATAAACCTTCGTCCATGTTTATTGAAAATGTTGACATATTGATTTTGTATGATATTATGTCTTGGTGGGCAGTAAACCGCCCCTAAACTTAGTTCCGCACCACCATGATTAGTTGGTATTACGGTACCTTGCACAAACGACTCTGTAATTTCTGCTTCTTGGAAATGGAGGATATTTTATTTGATTAAGATTGCTGTCCCCCCTCGAGCACAACCACTGGGATGCAATGTCCAATAGGCTCTATATCCCGTAATTTTGATAAAGTTTTTCTCTGTAAAGTGTGTCTCTGATATTAGAGCGTCATCTATGTTGTTGGTTCTTAGGAAACATTTAGTTCGTGAGCATTTTCACTATATTACTAATGGTTGGCACGTTCACCACAGGTTTCTGCCTGATTTCTTGAATTAGATTGTTGTTTGAGGTTTTGGTCACCTGGGCGTAAGAGACCTCCTCTTTAATAGTATCATATTGTTGGTTTGGCTTTTGATGTAGGCGCTCTACTACTTTGGTTTTTCTTGGTAGTTGAGCATAAAAAGTTGGACTAAATGATACAGCAATTTTTAAAGAGAGAGCCAACTTTTGGAAAGCAAAGAGATCAGTGTCTAGAAGTTGTAGGCTGTAAGTAAAATGTTGCTTCTGTGCGGGCGTTATAGTCTATAGAGGTAGTTTCTAATTTAAAGTCGTCTCGATTTTTTCATGAAACTACATGAAATAAGCTCCTTAAGGTACGTAGTAGCAATTCGCAGTTCAAATTTTGCGGCTATTCAAAATAAAGAACTTAGTGGTCATTAGGTTGGATGCTCTGCAGTAGACTTGTGGCTTATAATGTGATATTGGATACAGACCTAAAGTAGATTTTTGATTTAGAAAAGGTCTGTCTAATCCTATCTTTGCAATCTGTTTTGAGGCTCAAGGGTCTCTCAACCATCCGATATTCCATATAGCTCCATGCCAGCCTATAGTACTGACAAGGAAGATGGGTTGGCCCATGAATTTCGCCCTCCGACAGTGGGTCATAGATGTGTTCATTCAAACCACCGATCGTAATCAGATGGTGAAACATGCCCCTTTAGGGGCAGTATGCATCGGGATTCGAAAACCGGTACCTCCCGCTCCTGGAGAAGACTTTTTGTGAAAATTTATCAAATCAATCACCCTGTTATTGATATACACTGTAAGCACAGTACAAAATTGTATATAAATTGTAATTTGTAATAAATTTCATCTTACGCGAGTCATAAAAAGCGAGCTGTTTGTGAAACAATGAAAATGAAAAATTGGAAAAACAATTTATTGAAATTTAAAAAAAAAAATTGTGTACATAACACGTACACCGAGAGTGAAAAAATATTATTGATAGAAGTAAATAAAACCGATTTACCAGCAACACTGTGAGTTGGCAACATAAATTTTCATCTAGATATGTCGGTGTGTCGATGAACACATATTTATGTATGTATAAAGGGGTTCAAGGCGCAAAAGCACCACAATATCTTACACTGTAATTTATAATGACAGGTTAAAGCAGAAATGTGTACGCAGTTAATTAACAAACCAACCTATACTCAACATCTAGTTTGTGGTTACAAATCTTAAAATATATTGCTATATAAAAAATAAATCATATCTTAATCTTATCCCGCAGGAGGTGTTAACAGACTGTTTACAGCGAGACAGCTAATTTCCTCAATTCGACAAATATGCGGTACAATCAATTGTTCGTTACAATTAAATTTGGCGCCAATTGGTAATCTCGCACACATATATAGTATATATAAGATTATACAAAGACGATAAACAACAATAACAAGTATCTGTTTAATAATTCAATTGTACTTTGCCAATAAACAGTGATACGGGTACATACATACACAGATTACATTATCAATCGATAAAATTCATGAGACAATATTGTTTTGTGCGGTGCTCTGCTCTGTGTTCTCGTTCAAGGGAAATTCGTGAGCTTTTTTAAATCGAAGACGATAATATGGTCGTGTAAGACGAAGACAAAGAAGAAGAAGACTATGGAATTGTATAATAAATTATTTATTTATTTATTTTTTACTGTTTATTCAGGAAATTCAAGTTAAATTAGAAATTATGTTCAATTGTGATTTGAATTCAGATTTTTCCCGATTTTTCATTGTAAATGTTTTATGTGATTTTATCGATATGACTATGTGCGTCTGACGACGTCTATATATACAAAGTAAATGATGCATTGATCATTGAACTTGTGACATTTAATTAAATTATTCGATAAAATTCGAGTTGGGATGTAAATGAGTGATGGTTCTCATTTGGATTTATTTATTTATTATTATTCGGCGACTTCATGGGATTGATACATTAACCCCTGGTTGAGCAGACCCCTCTACCCTCACTTCCCAAAAATGAAAAAAAGTTAGATTAGATTTATGAACTGTTTATGAGCTCTAACGTTGAGAACAGGCTATCGAGAATTTTTGGTAATTACTTCTAGTGTTCTACACCCTTCTTATATCTTAAACACCTCAAGACATTATCTTATTCCGACAATCTAATCAATTTTTGACGTATATAAAGTTAGCCCATGATTTCATCCCAGAAATATATCGTGACAGTATACCAATTAAGTGTCAGCCCAGCATTTTACTATCACGACAGTTTTTTACTATCATCCCAGGAAATAATTTGTGTTAGTTCAAGAATATCGCCGATAAATAAAATAAAAAGAAACTTTTTATAAAATTTAATATTGGAATCCGATACAAAACAACAAATATTCGTGACATAATTTTCCAACCCTCTGAGATGACACTTTATAGTCACTCCCCAGACGAATATTCGAATATATGTCATTTCATATGTTAAACGGATGGTTTGTATTTTCATCAATCTAACTATGACGCAACGGTAGGATTCTCTTAATTCTTGACATAGTTATTCTCTGATGGATTCGTGACATAATTTTGCAACCCTCTGAGATGTCACTTTATAATCACTCCCCAGACGAATTTTTGAATGTGGGTCATTATATATGTTAAACGGATGGTTTGTATTTTCATCAATCTAACTATGACGCAACGGTAGGATTCTCCTAATTTTTAACATAGTTATTCTCTGATTGATTCGTGACATAATTTTGCAACCCTCTGAGATGATACTTTATAATCACCCCCCCAGACGAATTTTCGAATGAGATCCCTTTGAAATCCAAATATCTCTTTATTGTGTAATTATTAACATTCATTAGGTAATTATATTTAATATTTGTAGTTTTGTATCGGATTCCATTATTAAATTTTATAAAAGTTTTTTCTTATTTTATTTAACGACGATATTCTTGAACTAACATAAATTATTTCCTGGGATGATAGTAAAAAACTGTCGTGATAGTAAAATCCTGGACTGACACTTAAATGACATACTATCGCGATATTTTTCTGGGATCATGGGCTAACTTTATATACATCAATTTTTGCATATGCTGATGATATCTGTGTGATTGGATTAAATGGCAACGGAGTGAAAGAGATACTTGCTCCACTGGAACAGTGGTAATCGCTCGTTTGAAGGAGCGACGAGATTCAAGCACCTTGGATCTCTCATTACTCACGATAATAGTGTGGGAGATGTTATCAAGATTCGCTTTTCCACTGTCATTCGGGCTTTATATCCTCTACGTCCACTTCTCATATCAAAAAATATTGCAAATACGGACATGCTGAGTGTTGATCAGTCTCAATGTCGCATGTATATGGATGTGAGAGTTGAACCTTTACGGATGAGTACGAAAGATGGTTTCTAACATGGTGTATGGCCCAAAAAGCGAGGTTAATGGCACATTCAGCGTTCTTTTCAATCACGACATCAAGAATTAAATGCGAACTCATGATATCAAGCATGAAATCCAAGGATAGGGTGTACACTGGCTCGGTCACGTTCTGCATGCTGATGTTTAAAGGGAGAGCCGCCTTTCGGTAAGCGAAGAGGTCTGAGCCCTCGAAATTCTAAAACAAATATTTTTAATTGTACTCCTATAGAGATATTGCATATATAATTTGAAGTGTAGGGGGGTGTGGGGGAGATGCTAAGACAACGTTTGCTCAGCCCCCCAACATATGAGCTATTTATCATCTGACAAAAAAGCAGAACCTCGGTTTTGTAACTCCCACTCTTTGTTTATGAACTACCCCTACCTTTTTCAGACGATAGAAACAATATTACACAAGGAGTATACTTTAACAACACAAACGATTTGGCCGTTAAGGCGTAAAGTAGGACGTAACTAAGCGAACCGCGAAAGAGCTGGGAGAGCCTTGAGCCCCAAAAAAGATACCATAGAATAAAATATAAAAAAAAAAAAAAAAAACAACACAAACCGGGGTGATTTTATAAGTAAAACTTGCGTATCGATTTCCGAGCTCCACCCCTTAGAAAAGAAACCACTACATTGGGTATACCAGGTAGGCGAACATTTTTTTTTCGGTTTTTACAAGCCACTATTGGCCCGTACCGTGTCAACAATCTGACTCCAACGGTTTCGATCACGAGTCAGATCTTCATACTGTTGCAAGCAGTTGGAAGATGCCAGATCGCTTTCTACGCCGTGGAGCCATCGTCGCCGACAGCGACCTCTTCGCCTACCGAAAGGCGGTTCTCCCTTTAAAGATCGTTGTATCATTCGTTTCGGATCAGCACGCAGAATGTGACCGAGCCAGCGTATTCGCTGTCCTTTGATTTCATGCACGATATCAGGAATTTGCATTAAATTCCTGATCTCGTGATTGAATAGAACTCGGTATGTGCCATCGACGTCGCGTTTTGGGCCATATATCACACGCATGATTCTTCTCTCGAATGTTGGAAGCCATCATTCGTACTCATCTGTCAAGGTCCAACTCTCACATCCATACATGACAACGGGTCTGATCAACACTCTGTACAGCTTCAGCTTATCCGTATTTTCAAGATATTTTGATTTCAGCAGTGGACTTAGAGGATATAAAGCCCGATTGCCAGCAGCAAGGCGAACCTTGATATCCTCTCCCACACTATTATCGTGAGTAATGAGAGATCCAAGATACATGAATCTCATCACTCCTTCAAACGTGTGGATTCCAGTGGATCAAGTATCTCTTTCACTCCGTTGCCATTTAATCCAATAACACAGATATCATCTGCATATGCAAGAAATTGATTGGATTGTCGGAATAAGATATTTTCCTGAGGTGTTTCACTTTTGCGAAGGATGTATTCCAACATGAGATTTAAATGTTTATCAGGGACAGCGCATCTCCTTATCGAACACCAGTAGTGATTGTAAAAGTTCTCGATAGCCTGTTCTCAACTTTAACACAGCATTGTGACTGCGTTACTGTCATTTTACACAGATGTACATATTTTTTCTGTATTCCTAAATAAGAAACGAAGAACTTCGTAGGCCATCAGATCAAATATCAAATATGATATCTCAACCTAGTGTGGATAGCATGGAAAGCGTGAGCCAAGAAAACCTCTACGATGTCGCTAGAGAAAACGCTGGTTTAAAAAAATCACTAGAAAACTTAATGCAACTCAATGGTCAACTCTTTAAAGAGGTTCAACAGCTTAAAGAAGAAATTGCTTTAATTAAAAGTGTGAAGAAACAAGTAAATGAAACCCAAAATGCTATAGTCGTCTATGAAACAGATGACGATGAATTGGCATATGAAACGAGTTTTATACGCAAAGAAATTGTTAAAACTAAACGCCAAAATAAAAAGAGGAAAGCAGAATCCTCGCCTGAGGTGGAACAATCAATACAAGGCGTAAGAAAACCACCAATAAATCAATCTGGTCAGCCACGCAAGGACTTAGTTAATCTACAGAAGAATGTACAACTCCAAACAGCTAGCACATCTAACGTGTCTCAACAAAGAAAAGCAGAGTTAAATGAACCAATGAAAAAAGAGATATCACCTCCACCCATTAATATTCTTAATGTTAGTGAGTACGAAACAATTAAACAAATAATCAAAATAGTTCCAAACGACAAATATAAGGTCACTGCACTGAATAATAATGTTTGGAAAGTGAATGCAGTTGATCCAGAAACCTACAGAATGTTAGCAAATGCAATTAGTGCTCAAAACATTGAATGGTTCACGTATGAAAACAAATCAACAAATCAAAGTTATGGCCAGAGGACTATATCATACATGCCCAACTGATGAAATAATTGAGGAACTTAGTCAGAAAGGATTCAAAATCATGCTGTAAACATTCTGAAGAAAAAGGTTACTAAAAACTCAAACGATGAAAGAGTAAAAACCAAAATCGGCGTACCCCTATTTTTGCTAACATTTAACAACACCGAGAGCATTGATAAGATATATTGAATCAAAGCAATCTTGAACATGAAAGTCAAAATTGAGACATTAAAAAAGAACAGCAGTAGAATTCCACAATGCCACAACTGTCAGGCATATAACCATACTCGAAAATACTGCAATAGGAAGCCTAGATGTGTAAAGTGCGCTGGGAAACATCCATCAAAAGAAAGCAACAAAAGTAGAAGCGAACCAGCGAAATGTATACACTGTGGAAATCACCACCCAGCAAATTACAGAGGCTGTGAAGTTGCCAAACAGCTGCTAAGATTGAGAAATAGTAAAAAAATCCAACAGAGAACATCAGAACTCTTAGTTCTCAACCTAGGATGCCATCCTATCCAAACCAAATCCCTCTTAATAGCGCGAAAATTAGAGAAGGCACGACATATCTCCAAATGGCTGGCCAAAAGGAAAATGTCAAGAAAGCACTCAGTCAGGAAAATCATGTCCTGCAAGAAATACTGCAGAAGTTAACCACTATAAATTCTCATCTGGCGACGCAAGATCAACGACTAGAATCTATGAGTGAGCTACTAAAACAACAAGAAAAAAGACTAGAAACAGTGGAAAATACATCGATGAACCAAAATAAAAAATAACAGACGCGACAGGTAAAACTAGAGAAATCATTGACTACCTTAATTCTAATCCATTCAAATTAAACAAGAAAACATAATGACACACTATTTAAGAATTGCTACCTGGAATGCAAATGGTCTTGCGCAACGCATTTCAGAATTAGAAGTATTTTTAAACACAAAAAACATTGATATATGCCTAATCTCAGAAAGTCACTCTACTAGAATCTCGTATTTCAAAATTCGTGGATACCAGTGCTATCAAGCTCTTCACCCAGCAGAAAGAGCTAGAGGCGGAACAGCAATCTTCATCAAGGAAAATATTAAACATCAAGAAGAACTTAAAATAGAGGAAGAAACTATGCAAGTAGCAACTGTTTCTATTGAAACCAAAAACTACAAGAGCTACACTATATCAGCAATCTACTGTCCACCCAGATATAACCCAAAAAAGGAAGACTACATCAAACTTTTTAAATCGCTTGGTAAAAATTTCATTATTGGAGGCGATTTTAATGCAAAAAATATATTATGGGGATCAAATCGAACTACTCCCAAAGGAAGAGAGCTATTTGAAGCTGGCAGAATATTAAAATGTGAGTTCCACTCCAGTAGAAAGCCAATCTACTGGCCTACGGACGTAAATAAAATTCCTGATCATCTAGACTTCTATATACCAAGAGGTATCTCCGATAATTACTTAGTATTTTAAAATGAAGAAGGACTATCATCGGATCACTCTCCAGTCTTAATGACAATAAGTTCCACGGCAATAAGGAAAGCAAGCCCTCCAAGACTAACAAACAACAAAACAAACTGCGGGAATACTTTCGCCAGCTAGTCGAAAATAGCGTCAATCTGCAGGTGCCGATCTCGAACGATTATATGATAGAAGAAGAGCTGGAAAATCTCATTGAAAGTATACAGAAAGCGGCATGGGAAAAGTATAAGCTACCCAGTTGAAGTGAGAGACTTGGTTAACCATAAAAGACGAGCTCGCAAGACTTGGCAGAGAACTAGAGCTCCTGAAGATATAACAATCCTAAATAATCTGTCCAACAAACTTAAACTCTTTATAAAAGAGATCAAGAATGAGTCAGTAGCTAGCTTTTTAAGTAACCTGACAGGTAAATCTGACACGGACTATTCGTTGTGGAAGGCCACTAAAAGTCTGAAAAAATCTAAACTGCAAGTGCCACCCATAAAAAAAGTAGATGGAACCTGGGCTCGCAGCGATAAACAAAAAGCTGATCTGTTTGCCGAACACCTAGAAATTACCTCCAACTGGGCAGGTAGAGAATGCATATTTAACACTGGTCAGCAACATAAACGAGGTACTTCTCCTACCAGTCACTGTGAAAGAAATCAAACAAGATGTAAAAAATCTTAAAGATAAAAAAGCTCCTGGATACGACCTGATAACAGCAAACATAATCAAAGCACTACCAGAAAAAGCACTACGGAAGCTACAGCACATAATCAATGTGTCTTTAGACAAGGTTATGTTCCGAGTCAGTGGAAAGTAGCAGAAATAATAATGATTGCTAAGCCTAATAAACCGTTAAATGACAAAACATCATACAGGCCAATCTCTTTATTAACAACCACATCAATCATTTTCAAAAGATTGTTTCTGAAGAGACTTAAGCCAATTATAGAGAATAGAAAACTTATACCACCACATCAATTTGGATTTCGAGAAGGTCACTCAACAATAGAACAGGTACATAAGATCACTAATACGATTGAAGAGGCGTTGGAAGAGAAGAAGGTATGTTCAGCAGTTTTCCTAGACGTATAGCCCAAACATTTGATAAGGTTTGGCACCATGGTCTGGAATTTAAGCTTCAACGAGATCTACCAAAACAATATTTTGAATTGCTTAAGTCATACATAAATGACCGTTATTTTCGAGTGAGACAAGAAAATATTGGCAGAAGTCCCACAAGGTAGTGTGCTTGGCCCTGTGTTATACCTTCTGTATACAAATGATTTACCAAATATAGCAGAAGCCAGAATAGGGACTTTTGCTGATGACACTGCAATTATGACCACTGATACTAGTATTTTCGAGTCAACGCGAAATCTACAGAATGACAAAAACTTGGAGCATAATGCTAAACGAATCAAAATCAACACACATCAACTTCACCAACAAGAAAGTGGAATACATCCCGATTAGACTGAATTCTCAACAAATTCCTTACTCTGGCAATGCGAAATACCTTGGCATGACACTAGACACTAAGAGCTTAGGTGGAAAGCGCAAGAAAAGTAAAGAATTGAATTTTAAATTCAGAAAAATGCAGTGGCTTATTGGAAGAAACTCTGAGCTGACAACGCAAAACAAACTACTATTATATAAACAAATCCTTAAACCAATCTGGACATACGGCATTCAACTTTGGGGCTGTGCAAAGAAAGCTACAGTTCATTTAAGTTTGCAAGGAGTCGTGTACAGCGACTGCAGCAACATGACAACGAGGAGTTGCGGAACCTACAGGATCACACCAATGGACCAAAGTGCCTAAAAAGAACAAAGCCTTTAGAATTAGTGGTTCCCTGAACTACTGAAATCAAAGGACTGTACGAAATGGGACGAACCGATTTTTCTCATACCATAAGATGCTACACTGCTTAAAAATATAAAACATTTACTAGATAATCATTGAGATTAGTTGTAATATTATACAGAAATTACAGATTTCTTAATCAAAAAAAAAACAATTTTTTTTGTCTTAAAAGTTTAGAGGACTAAGAGTGTGTGCTACAACATCGAGTGTGTGTTTCTTGTGAGCTCCTAAATAGCTCGAGGGCTTCATGGGATTGATACATGACCTCTCTTCTCAACAAGGAAAAAAATTATATCAGAAGTATGAATTTTTTATGAAATATCGGAATTCGAACATCAACATTTAGGGGCTCACTTCTGTAAGGAGATACTACATATGTCAAATCAAGATGAAATTGACTGCAGAGGAATTCCTCCGATTCTATGCTACTGTTGAGCAATATAATCTGGCAATGTTTTGGCCAATCTAGCTATCACGCGGTATCATAAAAAGTGCTGTCTTAAAAAGTGTATATAGAAAGCATTACACCTAAGTCGGAGGAAATCCAACTTTGGCATTATGAGCTCATACTCGGTTTGTGTTGTTAAAGTATTCTCGTAGTGTTTTTTCTACGGTCTCAAAAAGCTTAGAGGTAGTTTCTAGAGTAATATAGTTTGCTTGTTTATGAGTTCATAACCGGTTCCTAATTCTGGCAGGTTTTTATTCAATATTTACATCCGTCATATGCTGGGTGAGCGGGTTTACTCAACGTTATAACTCCTTCTACCCCCTTCAAATATCATAAGCCACAACTGTTCATGGTGATGAGCTCTTAGTTTAGCGAAATGGAACGAAGAGACTCATCAGTTCGAAACTGGGCTACCGAATACCACTACAAGCCAGATTACTAATTCAGATTAAAATCATAAGGCTTTATGTATAACGTTGGCGACCTTGTAAACTATCAACCTCGGGCTGTTCTCAATTTTGATGATACATGTTTCTTTGGTCCACTCGCCATGCGTGTAGTTATCATTTCTTGAATAAGGTTTAATGGCGGGCTTGTATGTGGCAGTTGTTGGGCTCAGAACATCTTTCATGTCGATAATAAGTTGCTCGATTTGATGTAGGATTTGGTTTGCCATGTTGTTGCATAATCAGTCAATGACAGGGTTGGTTGACGATTGAATTGCACAAGAATTTTCGATCCAGTTTGATAGATTGGCCATAAACCATTTCGACTTGTCAGCGTTTAAAATCTTCCTGATATCTAATGTGCCGTGTAACTTTCAACTATGAAAGTAAGCTCAGAAGTTTTGTAATCTCGGTGAAAAGCTTGTGGTCGAATTGGATTCTTTTGTCGGTTGTGATCGATCGATACAGTTTAAGAGATATGTCTTTTCATTGGTTGGTGGAAGCGAGATCTTGGCGGAATTTCGAGTTATTCCAGAGATAGTTTTATATACCTCTATGGGCTTTTGAATGTTGGCAGGATAAACAGAACTGCATCCAATGGTATAAATTATTGTTTATACTTGGACGCAATCAGATAACAATTTATCACTGGTTCGGGCATCTGGATGTGAAATATTAATTTTTCGAAGTATATTTGAAAGCCAGACATTTGAAGAGCTCTCGTTTGCAACTATAAGATAGTTTAAAATAATGCGATGTCCAGAAAGTAAATTCTGGAGTTTAAAGTCTGTATATAGTTGCAGTGGCGTAACTACAAATTTTTGGCCTCCCTGCATAACTTAATGTAGGCCCTTAGACTATCCTCCCTCCACCTTGCATATCTTTCCCTCCAGAGTAATAAAAGTCAATTTAGAAAAAAATCGTTCCACTGTTGCGACTATTACAGGTAACGTAAGAAACAATAATAAACATGTCAATACTTAAACATGAAATACTGGAAGCTATTAGGTATGCATTAAAAACCGGATTGTTTTTTTATTTGAGCCTTTATTGTGGAAAAATGTCACAAGATTTTTTATCCAAAGTATTGCCCATCACTACCCACAACTTTTTCCTATCTTTCTGGTAATTTATGGAATCCATCCCAGAAAAACTGCGACGGCTTTGCGGTCAAAAACGAATCAAGCCAATTTTCGATACCTTGAAGTGAAGCGTATTTTGGGTAGGGCATTCTGTATGAATCGAAATTGGTGGTAGTCGGAAGGTACAAGGTCTGGGCTATAACGCGGGTGAGGCAGAATTTACCATCCGTTATTCTCGTAATATTTGACCGGCACCGCAATGTGTGGCCGAGCGTTATCGTGGTGGAAAATAATTGACTCATATCTGATCGCATACGCGAAAGCCCTGTGAATATTCGGCTTCAGTGTCGATGGGCCTGCCTCGTCTTTCTTGAGATACGCTTTTTTGCGCTTGAGATTATAGTAATGGATCCATTTTTCATCGCCAGTGACAATACGATGCAAAAACAACATCTTTTTGTGGCGCTCGATCAATATTGTAGCTTGATCAATTTCCAATGATTCTACAAGATTGCGTTTGACATTCAGCTTAAAACTTTTTCGGTTGACCAGGATGCTCTTTGTCTTTAATGTCAAAATCACTACTTTTGAAGCGATTAAACCACACAAAGCACTGTATTTTTGCAAGACCATGCTCAACATACAAATCCACGAGCAAACGGGAGGTGACTTTCAGCTACAGTTTTGTTTGCGAAGCAGTGACTCAACAAAACTTCCCGCAAATGCTGTTTTTTTTTCGTAAATTTGATAAATGATTATGGATGTCCACAATCAATACAAAAATACAAAATAATCAATACACAAATATAACAAAGACCACGGGACCGCGTTGCAGCGGGCCCCCTATCGTTGCGGGCCCCCCTGCAGCGCGGGGTTTGCGCCCTTGTAGCTACGCCACTGTATAGTTGTATGATAGTCGAAATTAGCGTCGACTGGTTAGATTGTGTTGGATTTGAAATCATTTCAATGTTGGTCGTTGAATATAGTGTGTTCACAACGACGTTGTCTTTATCCTCCTCATATTGAATATGCGTGGTAAATTGACTGATATCTATAGGACGTTGTTCAGTTTTAGACTGAATTGCCTTGGTCAAAGGTTTGAGATTGGTAAAGGGTATAGATTGTGAAGCCTCGATCTTCTATCAAATCCGAAGTGATCAGCTCCTTTAAATCAATCCCGTCACGCGTACGCGATTATTAATCGTGTCACAATAGTTCTAGCAAGTTACAAATAATTATTTGAAATCTTTCGATTTTTATTCATGTCTGTGACAAATATCGAATGAACTATGCATGCCACAGAGCTAGGGCACAACTGATGTTAGTGTGACAGTTGTTCTGGTTTGGTATTCAATATGAGTGAAAGCCTCGAAATATCGAAGCGGACAGTATTGATTTTCTTCTTCGAATTAAATTTGCTTAAATTAATGGGGATGGACGTTGAGACGCTGAACTTTTCTAAATGTTTTATTTTGCATTTCGAAGCTTCCATATGTGTCCAGAGCAACGTCAATTTAATTTCCAATAATCATTGCCGGCATTATATATACACAAAAAAATAAGCCGAAGCCCAGTCCTGCTGCCTATACATGTTTAAAATGGAAGACCCGTTGAATTAGACTGAGCTACAAAGATAAAGGGCCGGAAAATGTTTTCAATTGAAACTTATGATCGGAAGCTATTATATAACTGCATTCACTGGATTTTCACCTTGTTAAACTGGCTTCTTCTCACATTGAACCTAAGGAAAACACCAAGGATAGGTTTATGAGCTTTCAATATTAAGATCAAACATGAATTAATGGAAAATTTCGAAAAATATAGAAGAATAGCCTTTTTGGCCGTTTGTTGGATCGTTAAGTCACATCTCCACTCGCCACATCTATCATACAGTCGACTATTTCTTTATCACCTATAGACACAGGCTATCAGTATTTTATCCAGTTTATACTGTTTAGCACTGGTGACCTTCCACCTGTCAACGTATAGGCTATACTAATCAACTTAGGACTTTACCAACATAAATTCAGAATTGCCATAATTGTAAGGTCATATGCAAAGGCCGTGGCACGTACTTTTTCAGTCAATTTCGTTAATAAGTTTTGAAAGCTAAATTAACAGGTCCTTGAAGCACATGCCAAGTGGCATAATTAGGACTGCTTAGTACTTGATCTATTTTGATAACTTGCTGAAGATTTGGTAAAAGCTTCATATAAAGCTGTTTCTGCGTATAGTTGCGTATAAAGCAGAAAAGAGCCTTTTCAGTTATTTTTTTATCACACTTGGATGATCGATGATTAATTTGTTGCAAATATTCAAGTGAAAAGAGGCAATAAGTGGACGACTGTTTTAAGGACCAAAGAATGAAATTGGGAAATTTTAGATAAAGAAACCGATATGGTTTTGTATATGTGGTTTAACACGACGTAGGAATGTTTTGGAGATAATTAGGCAAGAGATCTAGCAAAAATTAAATCAAGAATCCATGCAGCCATTTACGTAGCCCAAGATATCCCAGAATTATTTGTTTTTCATGAAATAATCGTTGAACGAATTCTTTTCAGAAATGCTTTTTTAAATAATTAGTAAGTTGAACACCTCACAAGATCCTAACATAAAGTCACTAGAATAATTTTTTTTGGATCTAGTAGTTTGAGCTTAAAAGCACAGATTACCTCACAGGTATAATTCGTTTATACTCGAGATCATCGTTTGATTAAAATTGTTTGCATGACGTCTGGCATATTTACTCTATCGCGAAAGCTTTAAATGAACTTTCACTGGAACTATAAAGAAGTGCTTCAGATAAAAAATTAAGGACCACAGATGTGATAGCAATTATCAATTCAAACCCATTGTTACGACTCTCCTAGCTAATGCGCAAGCTCTCACAACTCTTGCTGACGTTGTTGCTCTTTAGTAAGGATTTCGGCTAGCTTTTTCTATTGCTCTTGTTATTATTGCAGTTATCGGCCAACAGTGTCAACCATTTGCTGTTGTTGAGATAGCCGTGCTTGAACATGAGAACGATTTATTATGGCATATACGATGTTTTAATCAACAAGATTGTGCAATAATGTACCAGCATTCATATTTACCAATCTTAATTTAGTTCCGGACTAAAACTTAATTAAATTCCAGTCTAATTATAATTATTTTGATCATGCTTTGGTTTCGGCAGTTTAATTTTTAATTTGTTAATCTAAAAACATATATTTTTTATGTAATCCGCAGTGCATGAAGAGTTATGCACTTTTGCATGACTCATATGATTCATTACCCTCTGGCTAAATCCGAACCGTTTGAAATGTATATACAACCTGACGTTTTTGCGGTGCCTTGGCATTGGCACTTCAAAGATTATTGATTTGTTCGATTTTCGTGTAATCTGTAATTGGTTTTAGAAAGGTCGTGAACTCAAAAATAATGTTTCAAAATATTTTTCCCAAAAATACGAAATAAAATATAATTGGCGGACTTTCCTATGGAAACTAACCCCCCTCCAGTTATAATTATACCGTCGTAAAAAAAAATCGTTGGAAACAGTAGGAAACGTAGACGTATTTACAGTATATTGAAGCACTGATTTTTTGGATCGAAACGAAACATTTCTTCTTTCACTTTTTGCGTTTTTCTTAATTTTTGGGTGTATATAAAACCGTAACATCTTCCCATAATTTGTATCATTCACATTCACCAAGTGTTATAGCCAACAATCTGTTTGGTAAGATTTTATTAATATAATTTTTTACGATAATTGTTAAGTAATTATTTTTTAATTGAATTTAGCATCCAAGACCAAAAATGAAATTCACTGTAGCATTAATCGAAGCTGTTATGTGCTTAGCATTTGCGAGTGCCGGTACAGTGGCCAATAAAAAAAGTGATATTGGCTACTACCAAATAACAAGTCAAAACGCCGAGGGATCTCAACATGGTGGAGAACATAGTTACGGCGATTCTCTTAAATCGATTGCCCAGGGATCGGCGGACCAGGCCAATTTAGCCGTTGCCGAACAATACACAGTAGCCAAGCAGGCTGCATTCAACGTCCAAAATACACTAGCCCAAGCAGCGGTACAAGCATCGGCAACCGCCCAAGCTGCCCTAGCCGGTAAAGAAGTATTGTTTCACAATTTAGAACATCAATATATCGAGGCACAAAAATCATTGAACGGTGAACTACAACAATACGAATTAGCACAACGTGCTGAAAAATCAGCTCGTTTGGCTACACAACAAGCCGTCGGACATGTAACCGATTTGCAGAATGCGTTGAATAGTGCTCAATCGTCGTTGAATCAGGCCCAATTCGCAGCGAGCGAGGCATCAACCGAATTAGCATCACAAAGTGCTATGGTTGGTAAGGCTAAATCGCGGCTTGCCGCCCTCGGCGAACAACTCAACTATGCCCATATTGATTTCGAGGAAACGCAAACCGCGGCACAAAAGGCAGCCCGTTCAGCACAAGCTGCACAAAGTAATGCCGCATCAGCGGCTGTTGAACAATCAAAATATGCGGTTGCATCGGATGATGCTAGCACACATGGTGCTGGTGGAAATTCCAATGGCAGTGGAAAATATCATTATTAATCGATTGCAGCTATAATTATACATGTGTACCGATCGTTGTTAATTAATTTTACGTGTCTACTGGAATGTGTTATTAAATTAATCGTTTTAATTTTAATTAAATAAAAAGCTTAGTCATCCGGAAAGTTTCTTCTTGGTCTAACTCATTTAATCAAGTTTATCTGACACAATCCATAATAAGCTACTCAGCATGTTACCATGTTGTTGCTGAATTCTGGAAGTTTGCAGCTCAGTCAATAATGAAAGTGGCGCGATGAATCTCTCCATGACTGCCTTCAAAGCTATCTTATATTATAAATGTTCGTTCTAATGACAAAGAGCAGGTAAAGAATAGTCTTGGTGGATGTGAAGAGAATCGACTTTCATCTTCGACTCCATAAGCTATCGTATCACCCAAGTCCTGACTACTGTGCTGGTCTTGTGTGGATGATACTAAAGATTTTTATACCTTCATCTTCCTCGCGATAAATGAGTTAAACTCAGTCATACCCTCTAATCTACAGGGGAGCTGCTTGGTGTAGTAGTTCTGAGAGTCCTATAATTTAGACCACATTTAAAAAAAGAATAGTGAATGCGCCAATGCGTGGATTTCTCTATCCAATCCAACAGAGGTGGATTATAGAGAGTTATAGATGGTAGATCGGTGTATGCAGAAGGAAAACTCTAGCAACAAATCCATTTGCTTCGAGTCACTCAAGCAACTTGCTCTCCAATCGATTGCATCAATGAGACCTGCCGTTATGTATATCGAACTTAGTCCTTCATAATTATTTTATTCAATAGAGCCAATCTAACCATAAAGTGAGGTGATAAATGAGCTCTTTTGGAGTAAAACCTCGAGGTAAGACGATCTAAATAAACTACATGAAGAATCTTCAGGGAGAAATCGATGAATTGTACAATGTTCACTTAAAGCATCCTTCAGAAAGAGAATGGGAGCTTTACTAAGAGAAGCGAGGAAACTGTAAGGGGACATATCTAGATCTACTTCTTAGGTTCTTTAATGGCATTGAGGTAGTTAGGCTACATTGACCTATTTAATGAGGAAAAGTTTGAACCTTATACTAAGATGCAGACTCTGTCGCGAAAAATCAAAATCCTCAAATCTCCTGAAACATGATATTTTATTTGCATTACTGCAGCTGGAAAAAGACAACAAAATCTTGTAAGACGATAAAGGAGATGTTTACTTATCAGGCCTAATAGAAGCAATAGACACGCATTGTGAGAACGATACATCCAGGTGGGACTTAACGATTACACTAATAGTATCATTCTCTAGAAGGGCAAAGCTGCTTCTATGTAAGTCTCCATGAATGGCTAAATAATTCAAATTTGCAAAGTCAAATATTTTGGAGTAATTCTCGAGGCGAATCTGATTTGGAATCAACATATCAATGTATCAAAAAGATTATGAAGGTTTGATTACTAAGTTGATCTACTGGGAAGATTATTAGACCCAAGGTCATCTATACCTCCTTATATGGTATATTTTAAAAACGGACGCTACCCTGACTGTATAAAAGATGCTATCTGGTAAATTGAAAATAGGCATGACCTGGCCATATCTAAATCCTTAAGTCCACTTATTTTGGGCAACGTTGCACATTGCCTTAAGATACTACCTTAAAAAGTGGAGCTAAGTGCGTTCCACATTTCAAATGTTTGCGATTCGGGGGTGAAACCTGCAGAATTTGCCGTGTGACATTGCGCTTATTGCCCGCTTACACCATTTTGTATTTATGTCTACACCGGTGAGGAATATTGTCGGGTTATAAACGCCTGAAAATAGAAGACTAGTGCAGAGGAAACATAGCAAAGAAAAACAGTTTTGGGTCCTTTCAAAAAATCAATGGCAGATTAGTTGGTTTTAATTTTTGGTGAAACGTGAATCTGTATTTATTAGTGAATTCTCGAGTGTTTTTAACGGTAAACTGGAGGATGTCAAATTTGAATCCTATTCCAATCCTATAATATTGCACAATACTTCAAAACTTCAATCCTCTGACTGTAAAAATTATGGTTACTCCTAAGGAGGCTTCCAACCAATGGTGATCACTCACTTGTCAATTTTTTCGCTCCGGATCCTTTTTCTGGATGGTTGTCTGTTTCTATCTTTCCAACATTTTTAGGCGCTCAAGGTACGCATTGCTAACCCTTTCGCGATTCATCGTACTCAGATCTGGGTGCTCATCCGGACGAAGAGTTCGTTAACAGCGGCAGTGGCGTAGATAATGATCTAGTATCTCCTGGTTGTATACAACAGTATAAAAGCCTGGTTCGTGATCGAAACCGATGGTGTCACATTATTGGCATGATACTGGCCAACAAATTTTTGGTACTACCCGGTAAGATTGTAACACTGTCGAGGGTATTAGTGGCCTAATTACAAACTAATGTTAATGTCACATTATATATAAGTAATCCAATTCTTTTATACTCTATAGTGGTGATAAGATCTTCATTTTCTGTAAATTAACCCAACTCAATTTACATACTGACACCGTAATGTATCCACATACACACACGCATAAACATTAATCGATTATTAATTAAACATCAGCATGTGTTACAAATTCATGTCACAAACGATTTAACAAGACATTAAATTTAATTCTTAAAGTATGTTTTATGTACACACACGTTTGATTAAATCCGCCGCATCGCGCTAGCTGCCGTATGCATACATTATGCGAGCGCGGTTTAATTGTACAAAAATCGAATTAATATTGAATGAATGCAATCAATTAAAAATTAAATGTAAATACAAAATTGTGTACAAACCTGCAGCTACGACAGGTAGCAGTATGCATATTAATGTCGTCGCGACAATTATTTGCTTGAGAAAATCATATTTTCTTATTATTAAAGGTGCCATCTTCTTATTATTACTCGCTGACATGTAATAATAGCAGCATTAACCTGTAAATAGAAAAAAACAAAACGTTATAGTGTTTGGTTAAGAGGTGTTAATGGTTAAAGTGTTTGTTTGATTGAAGTCGCACAATGATGAGCGGAATGCTAATTTATGTAGATTTGTAGTTCAAATTCTATTGCTATTGTGTAGCATTGATCAAATAGTTTTATATTGTTTTTGCAGTTATGTGTTAGCACTTAGTTGGAATATCAATTAGTGATATATATTTACACATGCTGTTCCACTTAATCGGGGTCTGTGTCTGGTTTCGGACCTATACAAATACTTCATGTCATATAAATGTAAATTCACGACAGTGTCATAGCTCTCTAAATCTAGATGGCTCTGACTATTACCAATTGAAATATAAATGTTAATTCACGACAGTGTCATATCTCTCAAAATCTAGGTGGCTCTGAATATCACCAATTGAAATTTAACTGTAAACTCACGACAGTGTCAAAGCTTTATAAATCTTGGTGGCTCTGACTATTACCAATTGAAATATACATGTAAATTCACGACAGTGTCATAGCTCTCTAAATCTAGGTGGCTCTGACTATTACCAATTGAAATATAAATATAAATTCACGACAGTGTCATAGCTCTGTAAATCTAGGTGACTCTGACTTTTTCCAATTGAAATACAAATGTTAATTTAAGACAGCGTCATAGCTCTCTAAATCAAGGTGGCTCTGACTATTACCAATTGAAATATATGTATATGTAAATTCACGAAAGTGTCATAGCTCTTTAAATCTAGGTGGCTCTGACTATTACCAATTGAAATATACATGTAAATTCACCACAATGTCATAGCTATATAAATCTAGGTGGCTCTGACTATTACCAATTGAAATATACATGTAAATTCACGACAGTGTCATAGCTCTCTAAATCTAGGTGGCTCTAACTATTACCAATTGAAATATAAATGTAAATTCACGACAGTGTCATAGCTCTGTAAATCTAGGTGGCTCTGACTATTACCAATTGAAATATACATGTAAATTCTCGACAGTGTCATAGCTCTCTAAATCTAGGTGGCTTTGACTATTAACAATTGAAATATATATGTAAGTTTACGACAGTGTTATAGCTCTCTAAATCTAGGTGGCTCTGACTATTACCAATTGAACTATAATTGTAAATTCACGACAGTGTCATAGCTCTATAAATCTAGGTGGCTCTGACTATTACCAATTGAAATATAAATATAAATTCACGACAGTGTCATAGCTCTATAAATCTAGGTGGCTCTGACTATTACCAATTGAAATATACATGTAAATTCACGACAATGTCATAGCTCTCTTAATCTAGGTGGCTCTGACTATTACCAATTGAAATATACATGTAAATTCACGCCAGTGTCATAGCTCTCTAAATCTAGGTGGCTTTGACTATTACCAATTGAAATATACATGTAAATTCACGACAATGTCATAGCTCTCTTAATCTAGGTGGCTCTGACTATTATCAATTGAAATATACATGTAAATTCACGCCAGTGTCATAGCTCTCTAAATCTAGGTGGCTTTGACTATTACCAATTGAAATATAAATGTAAATTCACGACAGTGTCATAGCTCTCTTAATCTAGGTGGCTCCGACTATTACCAATTGAAATATACAGTAGTGTGCAAAAAAATCCGGACAGTTTGAATTCCTTTACAAACGTTAAATATTACCTAGTGTTTTAACATTTTTTTAGATTCCAATTTGTAGATCGCATTTTGTAATTCACTAGAACTATGATAGTATAAGTCGTTTAAGGTTTGTTTATGAAGAAAGAGATTTAGTATAAAAAAGCCGACAAAGTACTAAAAATGTCTAAACTAAACGACCAAGAAAAAGGTGTTGTTATCGCGTTATGGAAGGAAGGGCTATCCATGCGTGAAATTGGTGATAGGATAGGACGTTAGAAATCATCAGTTGCCGATCTTATAAAAAAATATAAGACAACGGAGAACGTAGAGCGGTCTCAAGGGTCAGGCAGACCGAGGAAAACCACAACAGTGCAAGGTAAATTCCTGGGTCTTCGTTCCAAGCGGAACAGATTTAAAACTTCACCGAAATTGCAAGCCGATCTTGCAACAGCAACAGGTATTGAAATTTCCAGTTCAACTGTTCGGAGAAGATTACTAAACGCAAATCTTAGGGTACGCCGCTCGATGCAGAAACCTTTCCTAAAGTTATCTACGAAAATTTGTCGGCTTCAGTGGGCCAGAGAGCACTCTTACTGGACCAGGGAGTTGTAGAATAACGTGGTGTTCTCTGACGAAAGCAAATTTAAACTGCATGTGGGAGATGGACGGCTAATTGTGCGTCAAAAACCAGGAGAACGCCTCAGCGATATCTGCATTCAACAAGTGCCTAATAAAACTGAGGGTGTAATGGTTTGGAGCTGTTTTAGTAATGCTGGTGCTGGTCACTTGGCCTTTGTCGAGATAACCTTTCCCTGCAAATAACCGGTAATGTGTACATGAATATTCTGAAAAGGCATGGGAAAGCATCAGTTTTGGCGCTATTTAGTGAAACTGAGAGCTTCATCTTTCAACAAGACAATGCGCCAGCCCATAGACCAAAACAATTGACTATGCAGTTTTTTACTTTATTTAAAACTTCTGTATAACTTTCAGTAAAAATTAATAAATAACTTTGTTACATAAAATTTTATTTTTATTTAAAGATAAAAAAGTACTTGGTTGATAATTCCATCTACACGATGGAATGGCCCCCTATAGCCCAGATATGAATCCAATTGAAAAAGTAGAGCTATTATGAAGCATAAAGCCCGTCAGAGTAATCCAGAAACCATCCAGCAACTGAAGCACCAAATTCAAATTGCGTGGGATGATATAAGCACTGACGTGATTCAAAATTTAATTCACTCCATGAGCAACAGATTTGCAGCGGTAATTAAGAAAAATGGCGGTCATACCAAATATTAAATTTATAGTTTAGTGGATAATTCATACATTTTATATTTTGAAATATGCCTAATTACGAAATTAATATATTTTTTTTGAATTTATTAAATCGCTCATATTATTTTACTAAGATCATAAAATTTAAAACCAAATAACATATTAAATAAATAATGAGTTAAATAATAAGAAAAAAAAATACTTGTTGGTGTTACAACAATTGAATTCGTGAAAAAATTGGTTTAATTAAAAAATGTTAGCTGTCCGGATTTTTTTGCACAGTACTGTAAATGTAAATTCACGACCGTGTCATAGCTCTCTAAATCAAGGTGGCTCTGACTATTACCAATTGAAATATAAATAATAATTCACGACAGTGTCATAGTTGTCTAAATCTAGGTGGCTCTGACTTTTATCAATTGACACATAAATGATAATTGACGACAGTGTCATAGCTCTCTAAATCTAGGTGGCTCTGACTATTAACAATTGAAATATATATGTTAATTGACGACAGTGTCACAGCTCTCTAAATCAAGGTGGCTCTGACTATTACCAATTGAAATATAAATGTAAATTCACGAAAGTGTCATAGCTCTATAAATCTAGGTGGCTCTAACTATTACCAATTGAAATATAAATATAAATTCACGACAGTGTCATAGCTCTCTAAATCTAGGTAGCTCTGACTATTACCAATTGAAATATAAATATAAATTCACGACAGTGTCATAGCTCTATAAATCTAGGTGGCTCTGACTATTTCCAATTGAAATATAAATGATAATTCACGACAGTGTCATAGCTCTCTAAATCTAGGTGGCTCTGACTATTACCAATTGAAAACATGTGACTTGGACAATATACTTCATATATCGAGTTTAGAGCTCTCTCCAATGCTACAATCAGATGGTAGAACTATTGTAGGAATAAAGTTTGGTCAAAGTTCTGTTATATACTGGATTTGCTCTCGGCGATGGGAACTCATTAAAATTTGTCGCAACAGGGATATTGTGAATAAAACAAAAAAAGTGACAAGTCTAACGAAAGATTAGGGTCTGCCTTCAACGACTATTACACACAGATATAGTAGAAGAGCATACATGAATTATAGGCTTGAGGTAAATAGGTCTTTCCAGAGATTGCTTTTTGGCTAAATTAATGAAGCTTTGAACGAAGTTCTGGTAAGAAATACCCTGGATGAGGTTATTTTGGATTAAGACTATATACAAAGGAATATTAGATGGGACAACAAATGTTGAGGTACAGTAATGTCTAGCACTTACTGCAACTGATCAGACGAGACACAATCGCAATAGATCAGGGAAGGAAGCTACAATCATGCCATAGTAAACTTAGAGAAGAGTTTATCAGCGCAATGCAGGCTTAGTATAAGCAGAGCACATTAGGTTCTTAACTGATTACCTATAATCATGTCTATCGTTGAGTTCCATGGTGGTTAAATGATGTTGTCACATCGGTGATTAATATTAAACGCCTAAATGTAGCCCTTATATCGAACATCACAACAGTTGTTTGTGTAAAAGGTGCAATTAAGTAAATTGGAGACTTTATTGCAGTAATGAAGAGTGCAGTGTTGATCGTTACACGGATTGGACGTGTTTAATCCAGTCTTGTGTTTTGTTTTATTTGTGTATAGATTAGTTAGTGAAAACTGTGAATGGACGTAATATACACAGGTAAGTACCGTTTGCTTGATTTATATTTTTGTCTCCTTTTTATTTATTTATGTATATTTCGTTCGAATACGTCATTCTCAACTTCTTTCGATAGCTCGATGTGTGTAACAAGTTATGTGGACTTTTCGTTTGTTCTCACCGTGAAATGTTGGCACATCATGATCGTACATGATATAACTGTTACTCTTCAATGGGTGTGATCATTGAATATTTCGCATAACGAAGACCTACTGGTTATGCGAAATATGATCATGTTTTATTTGAGGGTACTGTCAGGCGATGTGTATTTTCTCTCGAGATGAATGATCATAGGTTGTGGGAGGTGGGGATGCATTATCTCGTGGAAGGAAACTTGATGGGGTGATCTGTTCTCTCCGTTGTTGGAGGTACCTGGATACCTGTAGCTTGCCGGACTAGTGTTTGACCGGGCTGCGCTGTTGTGAACATGGATTGATAGTGATTTTCATTGATAGAATGAAGAAATTGTAGTCTCAATACTTCCGGACACTAACATAATTTTACGGTAAAGTGTGGAAATTGCGGTTTGAAAATTTACGCTACCTGTAAATTTTAAACGTTTTCTCATTCTACCTAGAACCTATTGGTAAATACAGGCAGATTAGAAGATTAGAAGTGTGGTTGTCTTATGCTGAAGATCAGTAGTTTAGTATCGATTTGCCAGGTGTATGTAACCGGGTCGGTAGCTCTCTCCGCGCTACCTTGAAATCCTGACTAGCACTTATAGTCTCACAGTCCAATCAATCAATAAATCAAAGTAAATCAAGAGACGTTCCTAAGGGTTACTAGTGTCAGAAGGGTCCACGGTTGCTAGAAAATCGTTACTTAAATGAGGCTAAGAGGACTTAGATGGGAACGATAAAACGTCATAATGGTATGTAATAGGGACGAACGGGTTTGGTAAAATGGTAATGTCACAAGCGAGAATGAAATTTTCAATAGAAATCACATTAAACGTTTTATCTCCAACAAACGGTGGACCACCTGTAGTTTTTATAAGGTTAGTCTCGTATAGCTTTGAACCGATCACAAGGGTAAGCAATCCCTTCTATGTAGATTATTGCATGATGGAAGTAGCATAAAGGAGTAGGTAGAAGAGTAACGACTTAAAGACTGTTGCAGGGACAAAAGACTCAGTTTTATCATCGAATGTGACGCGAATGCACTTTACAAATTATGGGGCATCTTTGAAACAAATTCAAAGGATGTACAGCTCTTTGAATATCTAATTGCGGAAATATTCAGGTGACTAAGTTTTTTATGCACATTCATATCAGATTTTATCTAGTGATCAGACCTGTTAAATCTGGGTTAAATATGAGGCTCTACTCTGATCTGAAACTTCCCTTAACAA
Organism: Tipula lateralis; assembly: GCA_963932295.1. Lineage (NCBI taxonomy): Eukaryota > Metazoa > Arthropoda > Insecta > Diptera > Tipulidae > Tipula > Tipula lateralis. The sequence goes on along the minus strand of OZ010736.1, from coordinate 33,961,453 downwards.
GGACTGAAATTGACTCACCCCGAATACTTGGAGATTGTCTCCAATCTGTTGTATATTATTTTCTGAACTCTGTACAACAAATGGAGTCTATGAAAGAGATTCCCTAAAGAACGGGGGTACTACGCTATAAACGTCATCGATTAAGGTGATAACAAGAGGGCTCTAAGAATTTCCCTACTTACGACTCTTATCGAAATAGTGTGGCAATGCTGCTTATACATGGGGGGATTTAACGTTAATCCAGCTAAAATAGTGTTCGTGCTATTTTCTAAGATAACAAAGATGTTGATAAGGGCTCCCGAACTAAATCCCGTTTTATACGGGATTGCTCAGTTCTCGGTGGTAAAATCACTAAAGATAAAGCATGGTTTTATATTTAAATCTAGATTCTGACCCCTTTCTAGGATTCTGCATATGTATTCAATATTTTCATCTTAATCTTGTAATAAATCGATCAATGCCAAATTTTGCCAAACAACAACAGTGCATTAAATAAATTCCACTAAAATGTATTCCTGTTTATAATCTTTTGAACTTTTTAATTTATCGACATAACCTTCTTATCCCGTTACGTTTCTTATGAAACTGCATTAATATCCAACATCAATTTCTTAATTTTTGTGGTCTTATACGTAAACCTCTCAAATTTCATAATATTCGTACCAACAACAATTGTTCGCATTTCTACAGTGTTAATTAAGATAAATCTTATACCAAAAAAAGATAAAATAATTAAGATGGATTTGAAGTAGTAGTATAGAAGAAGAATACGACAACGAAGTCGAATATATTATAAAAATAAAATAATTTAGGAAACCAACCATACATCCTAAACTCATCATCTTCTATATTAATACTCAGGTCACCGACCGTCCGATCGGTCATCTCCACATTTCTTATTTGATGTAATATACCCTCATTAGAATTTTATGATGTATTCTGTTTGTATCGTTCGCTCTGTCCGCTGATTAAATTAAATATTCAACTGGGAATGGTTTTACGATTAGATGAACAGTTTTTGCACCATACATAATGGTTGGTATAATCTCATAATTATAGGGTTGAGTTGGCGCACTGGACATGTTCGTTTTGTGTTTTATGGTATTGATCGATGTAACATGCTTATCAATAATGTTTGTGTGTGGTCGAATATATATCGGGTCAGTCACCGGATTATCACAAAACATGTCTATTGGAGGCATGAGAATTATACGAAGAATGGATGACCCAACAATTAATGCATTGAGAAACGCTTCATTTCTAACTGATGGCAATACTCTATCGATTAAAACTGGTACCGAATTGACAGTTAGTACTCGTCATTTCGAGGAATTCGATGGGTAGAATCAACCCTTATAAATAAAACCAAATTTATTGATAAGAGGTCAATCGGTAAGACAACCTTCGCTATTCCAGGAAGACCTCTATACCAATTCACTTTCATGTCTTTCGAGTTGTTACATACCTACAGGAGACCAGTTGCACACCCTGATGTTTTTGTCTCTAAACGGTGGTTTGATCAGTACAGAGACATATGAAGTACACTTGGCTTACTTACCAAATTATGCTCACAAATTAGAACCATCAAAAGAATCATATATTATTTTCTACTGCATTCTTAAAGCAAATTGACTGCTTTGAGGATTTCTGGGCAGGTCGGGATGATATGGCTAGCCTTATGTTAAAGAGTGACACCACTAACAAATCTACTATAGAAAAATCGAAAGTTTGAGTGGAGGTATCTTCCAAAGATTTATCTGGTTGAAGCTAGACGTTTTTGTCTCAGTGCGATGCGTCTAACACTAGTGTTAGAATGTCTAGTATCAAAAATTCAAGTCTTACCTCAACGGCGATAATCGCCTTATTGTAATAATTTCTACGTCAAACAGTAGATAAACAGTAGATTAGGAAAAGTGAAGACAAATCAAGTGAACTGTAAATAAATGACGAAATAATTTCTAATCAAAACCAAAATTTGATGTTTGATGGACTTATACAACAGACCCTATAACATGAAGAACTTAAAGCAGATCACTGTCATGTATAGCCTTACTGTCGAATATTGAGCAACTGAGTCAGATGGCCCATAGCAACAAGTGCAGTGGCAGTAATGCCACCTGTGATAATTTAAATCTACTTTTGGGGGTTCAAACTGGGGGATGACTTAATTCGACGCTTTTTGAAAGCTTAGTAACTCTAGGTTTTGCTCTTTTTCTAAGCTCGTCTTTCTTTGATTTAGTTTGTATTATTGTTAATAATTATCTCAATATTTGGCTTTAAATTAAAACCTTTTCTCTGAGAGAAAGCTCGCTCATAAACTTGGTTACTTTTATAGGAATAAAAGCTCATGACAAAGCTCGTGCTACTCGTGTGTGTTAGGAACACATGAACGTATAAGCACAACCATTACCTGGAGAATCCAAAATGTTTACTAAGAATGTAAAATCAGGAAGAACGTTTCAGGAATAGAGAAAATGGCGTCTCGGTTAATGAAAAACTTAAGGAATCCACTCAAAATGAAGTTTATCAATCTAAATGATATAAAATCTTATACTGTTGCAAAAGAGCTTGAGTGGAAAACAGGTTTGATCCTGAAAAATTGTATGAAGCCAAGCCGTTGTAAAAAGAGACAAGCTGAATCTTCTCCATATATACTAGTATGTATTTCTGTTCACTTAAGTAACAGCGAAGAAGCTGAAAAAAAGTTATTGACGTTTGAGCGAAAGCCCCAATTGGGAAAATAGCCAGTTATGACGTCATTCAGTCATTGCAACTAATATACAAATCTAATGCATCTAATATCGGCCATTTTGGCAGAACTACTACAAAAGGTTATGATATAATGACAGGACAGATTGTTAAAGAACTGGTTAAAATGACTGCAAAAGCTACTTCATTTTATTAAAACTGTTTAAAGCATGTCGCATCAGACAATATTGTCACCTAAACACTTTGAGTTGCTTAGCAATAAAAGCTCGTATAGGCCGATTTCTTTACTTCTAACGATTTCCTATCAATTTGAATTCAGTGAAAACCAGTCAACTGTACAATATGTGCTCAAAAGTACCAAGATAATAAAAGTTAGATCAAGGCTCAGCATTATGCCATAATCCTTGGAACACAGTGAAAACTAAATGTTCTAATCAATATTATTCAAATATTGATGATTTTGTAATACAACCAATTGGTATTGCTTTAAACTCCAAAATTCTAAACATACTTCAATTTAATATTTGGGGAATGAATGATTTAGTAAAGTTTGATATCTCCAAACTGATATCCATTTATTATTAGTAACATAAACTTTTATACAAAGTTCAAATAAATATGCATATCGTATTGGAAATTATTCGAGCGTGTTCTCTTGTAGAGATGATCGTAGATGTGGTGGTGTTGCAATGTACATCAGGAATGATATAAGTTACACTATTTTTGATGTGGATGATAGCACTTTGCCGTTTCAGTACATTTGTGTTCAGCTCATGGGATTGAATATGACTAAGATCTGTGGAATTTATAGACTTCCAGGCTCAGATACTGTTCAATTTCTAGAATTTCTTGAACAACTCTGCAGTAGTTCAGATAATCATGATTTTATTATACTGGGTGACTTGAACATACCTGATAACAGAAATCTACCAGTAACCCTAGATTATAATTCTACGCTACTCAGCCATGGTATGATTGTCACTAGTACTTATCATACCAGGCCTCTAAGCCTAAACATTTTAGATCATACTGTAAGTAGCTTTCTTAATATCGACCGAGTTCGGAATTCCACTATTGAGTCTGATATTAGTGATCATAGTTTTATATTTTCGGAAATTATATTCAAACCTAAACACAGTAACAGAAAACTAGAAAAAAAAAATTGTAGACTATGTCAAAGTTAATAATTTCTTTAATGAGCTTTTATCTACGACATCATTTACTATGGATAAACCGGATTTGTCTTTAACCAAGATTTTTGATAAATACAATGAGCTGGTTGATAATTTTTCTACTTTTAAACAAATTAATGTGAGAATAAAAACTTGCAACATTTGTCCATGGATGACCTACGATCTTTGGAATTTAATCAAGAAAAAAAATCATATCTTAAAACGGCTTAAAAAAAACCCAACCCATGCTAATTTGAAGAGTAAATTAGTTTTAATCAATCGGAATATCAAATCTGGAAAATATTTTGCAAAAAAAAGATATTATTTACATTTGTTTAATAATCTGAATCAAAAAGAAATTTGGAAACAAATTAATAATTTTATGAAGGACAATTCTAGCAATATCCCTCAAACTATTGTTTTCAATGATGTTGAATATAAAGATTTACATTGTATTGTTAATATTTTTAATGAGTTCTTCGTTAATGTCAGTAATATATCATCATCATCAGTTAACTCCAACACAGACATCATCAATATTAATAAATTTCATACCATTACTACAAATGAGCCAAACAAGCCTAAAACTTCAAGGTTTCCGGTTCTCCATCGAATATCAACGCGGAAAAGACAACGTTGTCCCAGATATGCTGTCTAGGATCCATTGTGATGAGATAGCAGAACTTCAGGCAAGTATACCTAAGGTTTTAGGTAAAATAACGTTAAACCTCGCAGATCTAGACGAGGTATATATCCAACTAAGGCTCAAGATCACCAATGAACCAGACAGATACCCCGCATTTGTCGTAAACAAGGATTATATTTTTATCAGAATAGAGCCGAAGAAAAATAGTGAACTATCCGATCTTTCGCTGTGGAAACTGTGGATTCCAACAACTTTAAGGGAGGGCTTAATTAAAAGTGAACATGATAACCCCATGGCAGCACACGGAGGTATTGCTAAAACCTTAGAAAGGCTACGACGATATTATTTTTGGCCCAGCATGGCTAAGCAAGTGAGAGAATATATATCAAAATGCGTTATATGTAAAACTACAAAATCAACCAATAAATGTTTGAGACCAACGATGGGAAAGCCTTATTACATCGAAAGACCCTGGCAACGTGTATACGTGGACTTATTGGGACCATATCCTCGTTCAAACCAAGGCAAAACAATGATTTTGATTGTATTAGATCATCTAACCAAATTTGTGCTTTTGAAACCATTAAGCAAGGGAACTGCGCAGCAAATCATTGAATTCCTAAAAAACGAGCTATTTTGTATATTTGGTGTATCTGAAACTATACAGTCAGACAACGGAACACAATTTAAGAGTTTAGAATATAAGGCACTGCTGAAACAATTTGGTGTAGTAGATTCTAAGACTGCGCTTTACTCGCCACAATCAAACTTGTCTGAACGAGTTAATCGATCAGTTATATCTGCAATACGGTCATATGTGGATGGGAAGCATACCACCTGGGATAAATATCTACCGGAAATAGCATGCGCATTACGCAATAGCGTACACGAAACGGTCAAAAATTCTCCACACTTTTTACTTTTTGGCTACCACAAAATTAATCATGCTGACGACTATAAGTTACTAAACGAATTAGGTGATATTGCCGAAGGAGAAATTATGTTGCCGCTACCATCCCGACTTGCGCTGATCCACGACCAAGTAAAAACAGATATCGCAAAGGCTTATGAAAAAAGTGCAAAACGGTATAATCTAAGGGCACGTCAAATTGATTTTCAAATTGGACAAGTGGTTTATATCCGAACCCATTCACAAAGTGACGCCTCAAAAAAGTTCTGTGCTAAATTTGCACCAAATTTTATAAGAGGAGTGATAGTAAAAAAAATTGGGAATGTAAACTACGAAATAAAAGACGAAAGGGATAAGATGTTGGGCATTTATCATGCGAAAGATATTCAACAATAGTTACAAACAACAAATATTGTAATTTGACATGCCCACAATAAAAATTACATTCGATATCTTTTTTTTCAGTTCCTTTGGCATACACTTACAGTGAAACCAACGGAGCTGCCCTGTTACAGCTATCGAACAACATGGTCTAAGTTGAGTGGGATTATAAATAGGAATATTTGGTCCAACCCAATTAAATTGTTTTGTTGCTGTACAAGACTTGTTTATTTGTATTTATTCGTCATTAGGGCAATAAAGTCATTCCTCGTCATTTGTTTAGCATTCCATCAGCTGATTGATATTTTATGTATTTAATTAACCAACACTAGTGAGAACTACGTCATTGGATTCTCCCGCGCGAAAATAAAGTATGTATATAACAAAATCAATTATAGTAGTTAGCTATATATATATGTATATATATATATGTATATATATATATATATATATATATATATATATATATATATATATATATATATATATATATATATATACATATACTACAGATTCAATTTACCTATCACCGGTTTCTGTTGCTGAAGTTTCTAATTTAATTTGCAGTTTAGATAGCGCAAAAGGTAGCGGTTATGACAATAACACTGTGTTTCAGAGCGGAATATATCCTAACTGCCTAAAGTAAGCTAAAGTGTCACCTATTTTTAAATCAGGAAACGTTAAGTCAGTCAATAATTATCGACCAATATCTGTATTGTCCGTGTTTGACAAGATCTTGGAAAAATTAATTTCAAATCGAATGCTTGAATTTCTGCATAAATCAAATTTCTTTTATTGCTATCAATACGGGTTTCGAGAAGGATTAGGTACAGATGTTGCGTTAACTGAAATTACTGATTTGATATACCGAGCTTTTGATAATCAAAAATATATGTGTGGGATATTTTTAGATCTTAGGAAAGCGTTTGATTGTATTAATCATGAATTGCTTCTTTATAATCTACTTGAAAGCTATCTTCATAATCGCAAGCAGTTTGTCATAATGAATGGTGTAAAGAGTAACACTACAGACATTCATCACGGTGTACCACAAGGTAGTGTTCTTGGGCCATTGTTATTTTTAATATTTATAAATGATATAGCCCATTTGCCGCTAATTGGTCATATTCGTTTGTTTGTAGATGATACTGCGATTTTTTATGATATTGAAATAATTCTGGATTTTTTGAGCATAAACCATATATCTGTTAATTTAAGTCAAACTAAATTCATAACGTTTCATTCTCCATTCTTACCACATTGGGACCTACCATTATTGCAAGTGTCGAACTGTACAATTGAGAGAGTTGAAAACATTAAGTACCTTGGGATTATATTTGATAAGCATATGACTTGGGAAGAGCATATTAACGTTGGTTTATTAGGTTTATTAGGAAACTTGCTATGTTTGTTCCAGTGCATATTCTGAAAATGATTTACTTTTCATTTATCCATACAAGGTTTTGCTATGCTACGACAACTTTTGGTACGGCCACTCAAACTAAACTAAGGAAACTACAAAAATTACAAAATAAGTGTTGTAAAGCTATATACAAACTTCCACACCTGTTTTCTACTGTCGAATTGTATCGAACTATAGCTCCAGACATCCTTCCAATTAATGCATTGTTTGAACTTTTTGTTTCATCCTACATGTATAAATGCTTGAAAATTTCATCGTCATTATCTAATATTTGTTTTGAGTTTGTTAATCATGGATATTCAACCAGAAAATCAAACATGCTCAAATGCCCCAAAATTAAAACAGAATTTGGATGAAAAGCGATATCATTTGTTGGCCCATATATATATAATAATCTTCCAGAATTAATCAGAGAAGCAAACAATATTTTTAAATTTAAGAGAATGTTGAAAACTCATCTTTCATCAAAAGTTGCAGACAGTATTCAATAACACCTAACAAAAATCCATCATTTTATAAAAAAAAAAATTGTTTTTATAAAATATCATTTTATATATTTTATTGTTAATGCTTGTTTTTTATATTTATAACAATTAATGTACATATTATATGTTTTAAGAATGACTAATAGGCTTTAAAAGGACATAAAATCCACTAGCCTATCAGCCATTATTTTATTGTTATTAAAAAGAAAAATAAAGCTCCGTTGTACATTAAAAAGGCATCTAAATTTAGAAAGTTCATCGGACTACAAGAAAATTTCAGTCCAAGGTCACACATACTGTATTCTAAATAATTATCTGAATTTCATCCCAAATGACGCCCTTACAAAATGTTTTATGTACCAACTGAATTCTGTTAAATTTCTCACAATTTTTGATTACATGTATGTAAGTATCGTGCCCAACCCCCTTTCGAGAACATACACATATGCACCATTATGTTTGTAAAAAAAAAATAACTCGATAGCCAGCAGCATCAGTTCAAACTTCGGGATGACTTAATACGATGACTTAATTCGACGCTTATTGATTAGCTTAGTAAGCTCTAGGTTTTGTTCTTTTTCCAACCTCGTCTATCTTTGATTTAGTTTGTATTAGTGTTAATACTTATCTCAATATTTGGCTTTAAATTAAAACCTTTTCTCTGAGAATGCAAGGCTCGCTCATAAAGTTGGTAAATTTTATAGGAATAAAAGCTCATGACAGAGCTTGTGCTACTCGTGAGTCGTCAGAACAAATGAACCAAAATTGAATTAACGAACGTCTAAAAATTCGGTAACCATTACCTGGAAAAGAACCCAGAAAGTATAATATGAACGTAAAAGCAGGAAGAACGTTTCAGGAATAGAGATGGCGTCTAGGTAAATGAGAAGCTTAAGGAATCCACTCAAAATGAAGTTGAACAGCTTGAGCGAAAAACAGGGTTGACCCTGAAATTTTTTAAGAAGCCAAGCCGTTATAAAAAGAGAAAAGTTGAATCCTTTTCAGATATACGGGTACATGGTTCTGTTCACTCAAGTAACAGCGAAAAAGCTGAAAAATAGTTATTGACGAAGCGTTTGAGTGAAAGTCCCAATTGGGAAAATAGCCAGCTATGACGTCATTCAGTCAGTCGGAGAAATCATATAGAGCGTTTATTCAAAATAAGAATCAGAAAAAAATTGCTCTAAAGATTGTGACTAGAGGTCTGCATCTAAAATACAAAAAGAGGACCGATTTGATAGAATTACAACAAAAGCATATGCTGTAATCATAGGGCAGATTGTTAAAGAACTGGCTAAAATGCCTACAAAAGCTTCTTCAATTTATTAATACTGGACTCAGGCTAAAGCATGTCACATCTCAATGGAAGGTGGCTGAGACAATATTGACACCTAAACACTTTGAGTTGCTTAGAAATAAAAGCTCGTATGAGCCGATTTCTTTTATTCTTACGATTTCCTATCAATTTGAATCCCGTGAAAATCACTCAACTGTACAATAGGTGCTCAAAAGTACCACGATAATAAAAGTTAGATCAAGACTTAGCATCAAGCCCGTTGCACATTAAAAAGACATCTAAATTTAGAAAGTTCATCGGACTAAACGTTACTACACGAAAATTTCAGTCCAAGGTCACACATACTGTATTCTAAATAATTATCTGAATTTCATCCCAAATGACGCCCTTGCAAAATGTTTTATGTACCAACTGAATTCTGTTAAATTTCTCACAATTTTTGATAACATGTATGTAAGTATCGTGCCCAACCCCCTTTCGAGAACATACACATATGCACCATTATGTTTGTAAAAAAAAAAATAACTCGATAGCCAGCAGCATCATCATCATTTCTAACGTCAAAGCTATCATGTATGATAATAATATTCGTGTACCAAAGGAATACGATACATACCCCGTACATACATACATACGAGTATAAGAAACGAATCTTCTTTTTAAAAAAGTACATTCATTAAAATATTTTTATATGGTATGGTAACAAATGTATACATACATAAGTACACGACATCTTAATTCTATATATTATATTTATTTATATATAATTTAATACATGTATTATTATTATTTCAATGTACCAAGTCCTGCTTTTAATGTAACAAGAGAGTACATAAAATAAAAGAACGACTTAAGTCTAACTTTGTTCGTCTTAAGTAATGAGAGGGCGTTCTTACAATATATTAAGCTTGTTTTTCCGATTTATTATTGAACAATAACGTTCTGCGGTTGTTGTGGTTTCGTATTTAATTATAAGTTCGTCAACATTCAATTTAAACAACAACAAAATTATAGATTTCTTAAATAAATAAAATCACGCAAGAGATCGACGGACAAAGTCGATTATTTATTAAAACGTTAATTGGTATAGATTCATATATACGAGTATATCGGATACTCGTACGATATACTCGTAGACTGTGAACAAATTATCGCAATAAATCTCATCTCATATATAATTGTGATGTATCCGTTTGGTCCGGATATCTCGTATGCTCTCTTATACACAGACACATTTTTTTGTTTATCTCCTTAAGCAATTTTCGTAATTAGATAATTTTTGTGTATCACTAAAATATTTTGTACTTTGATACGACATATATAGTCTCGTTATGTACGAGTCGTTGGTCGAGATGAAAAATAATGACAATCTCCTATTTGTTATACAGGATTAATTTGTCAAAATATTTATATTGTTGAGGCTAAACATAAATAAAATATTATGCTAGATAAAATTTATATCTTTGACATACATAAACAACACAAAAAAAAATATTTCAAGACTAATATTATTTAATAAGAATCGTTTTACTACTCGTATATAAGAACGTGTATATAGATTTTATCATTCGAGTTGTTCGAAGAATTCTCCGTTCGAAGAATTAGTTTCGAGCATAAAATTACGTCAAAATATCAGTTAAAGTGTTGCGCCTAAAAGTCGGCAATATATATGGTTAACTATATATCTAAGGAAATTTTGACAGTTGATTCTAAAAATTGTGTGGCAACTACTTTTTAGTCTAATGAAATATTCATGCTTTGCTCAAAGGTATAAACTTAAACAGTTTTCATTCATAAAATGACGTTAAGGAATCGTTAAGGAATTCGTAACCCCTGAATGATACTTAAATTATCTTATTTTTTTACTAACCGGATTTAAGTTGGGTTAGAGAGTTCTCTCCGTGTTGTTTGATTAAATCCTCTTCATGATACGTTTGGAAGATTGGTTATCACGTATTATGAACATAGTTATCATTCAGGGGTTTGATTAAGTATCATTTAGGGGTTTTATTATATTATCAATTAGTATGGAGATTTATAAACTAATTGAATTTATCGTTTAAATTGTATACACGAAAATCATATTCTGGCCAATTTGAAGTCTGATCAACATAAGAAAAATATCTGAACAACGTGTTCTAAGAGGTGTTATCTTACACTGGCCGAATGTCATTGAAATACAATAATTTTATCACGGAATTCTGTTCCGAATCGAGGTGAATCTCTATTTAAGATCTTCTTAAAACTATCACCTTATAGTTAAGTCAAAATTTGTAATTTCTTATTGAAAATTCAACCACCTAGGTGGCGCAGTGTTTAAAGCTGTGGCAGTTGGAGTGGGAAGTACCGCTGCAAAATGGGGTTTTAACCTTCGATCGTTTCGGCGGTACGATCGGTGGTGTAAAATGAACATATCTAGATCCCCTGTCGTGTTTAGAATCCATGGGCTGACTCATTTTCAATGTCAGTACTATAGGCTGACATGGAGCTATGCAATGCGCAGATGGTTCTACGAAAAACTCAACCTATGGCCATACATAGAGTCGTATCACAACGAACCAATCTAACCTATTGAAAATTGTAAGTCCCTATTGACAATGATACAGCTTTAGTGTTACGCCTAAAAGTGAGCAATATATATTTAGTTAAATATATAAGCTAATACAAAGAAAACCTTGGCAGCTGGTCCTAAAACTTGTGTCGCAACTACTTTTTAATCTAATGAAAATATTCGTGCTTTACTCAAAAGGATAAACTTGAACAGTTTTCATTCATAAACTACGAAAAATTTAAGGAATTCGAAACCCCTGAATGATACTATATATAATCGATTTCATATATAAAATATAATAAGAGCTTAGTCGATATCGCAAGTTATCTCTGTTTTAGTTGATTAAATCCACTTTATGGTATATTTTGAAAATTGTAGATCATATATTAAGGCATAGTATCGTTCAGGGGTTTGGCTGTGTATTATTTAGGGAAAATTGCTTATTGAAAAACTTAGGGTTTTATCGTACGCTGGCTTGCTGGAATCTCATTTTTAACATTTAAGGTATGGTATAGCTAATAAATAGTTCCATTTTCTATAAACTATCACGCTATAGTTTTGTCGAAAATTGTAATTTCTGCTAGTTCTTATTGAAAATGCCTGAGCTATAGTATTACGCCTAAAAGTGAGCAATTCATTCATATGTTTGGTTAAATATATAACCTGAAATTCAAAGAAAACTTGCCATCTGACCTATAAAATTTTGCAGCGTCTGCTTTTGGATTTAAACAATAAAAATGTTTTTAGTTTGTTCAAAAGTATAAAATTAAAAACTTTTCATTCATAAAATGATGGAGAGCTTAAGAAATTCGAACCCCCGAATGATACTATAAGAATCGAATTTTCTTACTGAACGAAAGTCGTGATATAAAGTCATCTTAATGTTATTAGATTAAATCCACTGTATGATATTATACATTTGGAAGATTGTAGATCACAAATTAAGCGAATAGTATAATTCAGGGGTTTCGTTGAGTATCATTCAGGGGTATATCAGCTTATGAATTAAAATGAAGTTTTTTTTCAACTAATTTAATTTATAGTCAAAACTGTATAAACGTAAATCATATTCTGGCCAATTTGAATCTGGAGCATGTTGGGAAAAACATTTGGACCAAATCCATTTCTGATGCAATAAAACAGTCATTTCAAAGAAAATAAAACCTGAGGCAGTTCATTTGAATTATTTCTAAGATTTGGGGTTTTTCTTACGCCTGCCGAAACTCATTGAACTACAACAATCGGTAATCTTCCCATTTAGGGTTACTGTAATGAATGAATGACAATTACTACGATCTTTCTGGATCTTGATAAGCTGATTCATAGTTAACATTAATATTCCCATCTATCAAAAATTTTCATGTTTCTCATAAATTCAATTTGAAGTATGTTAAACGTTAGACGGGACACGCCTTATATTATATTATGAGTTAAGTGCACCAGTTTGTAGTAAGCCTTCATTGGAATACAGATCCATAGACGGGTTAAAGTAAACCTAAATGTTGCAGGGATTTATAATTTATCGAACAACCAGGAAGCATTGGTATCAAAGCTGATTTTGATCTGCTTAAACTCGATAAAGCAAATGGCAACCAGGAATAGGATAAGTCTTCTGTCGACACCCGACCATTCAGTAACTGAGGCAAATGAGGTCTGCCTTGACCTTTTTCGCGCTGCCCCGCACATCCATTTATCGAACTGGAATCATTACTTTCACATCATGAAGCTATAGGCATCCGAAAATTGCATTCTTTTCTGTGATTTATAAGGGAAATATGCGACAGTTTTTGATTTAGTGGTCATATTTTGTATGATTGAGCAAAAAAGCTTTGTGGACCGTCTATCCAGATTAAAGAAACAATTTTACTATCACAGTCTAATTTATCAACTGCAAGCACTCTATTTGGGACAAATTTGATATTACATTGGATGTCGCCCTTCATTCCGCTCTATAAGATTCCACAATATAACTTTATGTAAGCTAAAATATCGGAGTCCACTTCTTTCGTGGTGCTAATATCAATGCAGCATAAAACATTGGGATACAAGTTGTATTTTCAACCTATGTGGAAATAGCCTTGTTAGGTTTTACCTGTAGTATCTGTTATGAAGCAGTATACTCCGTAACTCAGTGTTAAGTAAGTCATTCTATAGCTATATACTAGCAATACCCACATGGTGGATGGTATAAACACTGAGTTCGTCACTCTGATATCGAGGTATAAATCTAAAGGCAATTCGTGATAATCTCTTAAGAGTTATCGTTCCCAGTTAAAGTTTGTCCCAATATACAGACCACTGAGTATAACGACTGATTTCAACTCCACAAACGAGAAAAATGCATGTAACCCAGTTTGACTTTTAAAGTCCTATCATACGACAAATCGAGGATACGCTCGATGTTAAACGCTTGGCATTGAAGATGCATCGGCCTTTTTAAGTTATGTACTTCAGAAGGAAGCTTTAGCTCAGTTCAAATCATGCATCGTAAACGAGTAATGGAGCAGAGCGTTTTCATCCAGCTACTATCGTGGTTTTAATCATTACACCCATTAATCAAGATCTTTTTGAGTTCAGGTCGGTAATTGTGATAGTAATTTTTTGAATATATGGAAACTATCATGAGAGTAAATTTTACTAGGTTTAGTTATTTGGTTGAGTATATGAGAACTATCGTGATAGTAGAAAGTGTCATGATAGTTGAAATAAGTGTAGATTTTGCTATTTTATATGGGAGGCGATTCGAGTTTATTTCATATTCATCCAACATACGATAAGACAAATGGTTTTCTTTTTCTTATACCAGGTCATCTAACAATTTCCACAACTTAATGAGCTGGTAATTTCTCATCTCTGGTTCTACAACATCTGTGTTCTGCTGGTTCTTGGACTAGTGCTCCGGTCTTTCCCAATAAGCAAGAGAGAAAGAAATATATACAGATAGAGAGAGAGAGAGAGAGGCGGATATAAAAGCAGAGCTAATTAGGGTTAAATTGATCGTGACAGCTCAACCCAGTCTGTTTATAAAGAGTATCTGTCCGTTCAGTAACCCGAAACTGATCCATAACGACTCTCAAAAATCAAAACACTTTGAAATACCATCAAACGTGAAAATATAATACAAAAACTAAATAAACGCTTTCCATTTCATATTCCTGCTATTTACACAAAGATTTTCCATGTAAACTTGAAAGTAAACAAAAGAAAAGCGAAAAACTATTTGTTTGGTGTGTAAATAGCTTTGCTGTCTTTCATTTTCGTCATGAGCAGAGTGTATATAGACGATATATATATGTATATAGTACAACGAACGTCTTAGATAGTTTTATATATTTGATTTTGGAATTTAGGTTACATAATGTACATACATCTACGTAATTGCTCTCTTATACTTCGATATGTACAATTTATGTACACTATCTTTAGTTGAGTCGTCATCTTGATGTACGTAGTATGTAAAACCGTTATATACCAACTTTACATAATCGAATGTGTGCTTAACGTTTTGCTTAAGGTATAGTGTGTGTTGAGATGTCTTTATACATGTTATGGCTCATCGCTGTACGATGTGGTCGGTCATCTTCCTTGTTATTCCAGAGCAAAGTAAATACTACTTACTTTTCAAGTAGGGTGTGTGTATGAATATAAGATTTATGTACCGTACAGTATTAGTCGTTCACACACATTAATTATGTAAATAAAAAGCAAACGAATTGTGTAGATCATGCAGTTTCGTTTATTTGCTGTTTTGAAAATTTATGAATGAATTTGGTATGTCTTATGCAAATTTTATATAAGTATATTGTAAGAAATCCAAAGACGGTGCAAAAAGAAGAAATAAAATACAAAAAGCACAAGAGGTGAATACGAGATGATTGGTATGTATCGCGATATTATATGATTGTTGTGTTGTTGTTATAATTTATAGTCTCATTGATATGGTTATTTAAAGGGGTATCAATTGTCGAATATATATAAGTAAAACATTAATGTAAATGGGATTTTAATGGGATTGGCATCAAGATGTTTGTGTATTGTGTTTGCGATACTCGAAGGAATTTATAATTTGGTTCTCGTATTATTTTCTTTGGGAATGATCGATGGTTTGTAGTGTCTTTATATATGAAACGGTAAACATTACGGTGTCGAGTTCAAAGTACCTTGGTTGTAAGAAATTGTTGTGTATAAACAACAATTGGAACGTAATGTGACTTTGATACAAATGGTTAGCATTGTTGATTTATTTGTATGCCCATAACATGCATCCATGATCTTGATCATGAGGTTGGAGGGCAACCTCTAAACCAGCCTTCAAAGACTTGTTTGTTCGGGTATTGTGAGAACTATGCATACCACAACTACTTTTAGCTCAGGTGGCTGTGGATTTCCTGTCACTTGATGTTTGGAGCAAAAGCTGTGCAGCTTAAATAGCCACTGGTTCGAACCAACGAAGTTAAACCTAATTATTCATTTAAGACGAATATGCTTCTTTTGTATATGATAAACTTGGTGTTATAAAAATTAACTGTAAACGATGTAACCTTAAACCCGGAACAAGAGCATCATCGATTAATTGTTTGCAGGACCCAGAAATCATTCTAGTAAATTTCAACCTCCTCACTATATAAATATTGTCTTGCGGTACTGCGTTTATACCATTGGACAACAAATTAGAATTACTAGTACAAGTTTGTCGAAATAAGTTCTTGATGGAGGTGTACGAACTGAACTGAAGACCTTGTCAATAAACACAGCAGATGGTAAAAAAAGAAAACGTTCACTAAAGTACATTCCTTGGAGAAGACGTATTCACCATAAAAAAAAATATTTTGGTGCTTGCAAATCAAGGAATCAACGCATTATATCGACACCGGTAGTCAAACACCAATTTCATTACTTCCATACCAGATTTCGTACAAGACGTTATAATTGAGAAATGTGAATCACTATGGTCATCTATAGATGTCCTAGTACCAAAACTGTGTTTAATCAGGACTGTTTCAAATACTCAACAGCCGTAGACTTTTCAGGGGTACTAGATGCTATGTGTTTCATGTATTGTTGATTTTGGATATACGTTCTATAGTTGGACAGAAGTGCGCTCATCAAAGAAATAAATGTAGAAAGAATTGAAAATACACGTACGATCATATCAAAAAACCACTCTGCATAGTTTGAACGAATTCCAAAAATTAACACTACTCATTAATAGACCATTATGTGGCTAGGTTAAGCTCAACTAGAAGCCTTACTAGTAGTTACTAAAAGATACTAATAAAGAATTCAGTGACTTTAAAGCTATCGAAAAGAAAGTTTTGTGTAAATCTTTAATAAACGTATTTATTTTTTTAACATAGAAATTTTTTTATAAGATAATTATTTTATGTATAATTATCAATTATAATTTTGCCTCCAAAAATTATATTTTCAGTTAGAGTTTTTTCTCAGTAAGATAAAAGAAAAGTTTGAGGTTTATATAGAAATTATTTTTCAGATAAAATGCATCTAAATTTTTTTCACGTAATAATTTTTTTCGTGGATTGGATTAAATATTTTAATAATACTTTTCAAAATTGGTTTCAATTTTTTTAAGTTGAATTAATTTTTGAGTAAAATATTTAAATATTAAATTCAAAATTTAGTTCAGGGAAAAAAATGTAAATATCTAATTTGTAAATTTTTAAAAAGATCTGTCGAGTGTTAAAATATTATTTGCAACTGTAAAAATGTGAAGTGGTTTTAACGTGCGACCTATTACCAAACATAAACAAAATCTATATTTTTTTGTTAAATAAATTTTTTTTCATCTTAAATTTTTTTTCTTAAATTGGTTTCTTTCTGGTTGGTTCATTTCATTTAATTTTTAATCTAAATGGAGACAGCACAATTTTGAAAAAATTTTATTTTTAACATTTTTTTCCTGTACAATTTATATAGCTAAAATCTTTCTTTCGACTATTTTTTTGTAAGACAAAAAATTAAGTAGAAATTAACTTGAGAAAACGAAGTAGTTTTGTTTAATATTTTTAGGAAAATATTTTTTCAACTAAACAGTTCTAATAGTAATAATTATGTCTGTGGTATATAACTATATATATATAACTATTTTTGAAAAGTAAAATTTTGTTCATTAGAAATTATTTTTCAAGTAAAATTTTTTTCCAGAATTTTTTGGTTTAATTTTTTTGAGTAAATGAATTTTCAATTTAGTTTTTTTTGTGTTAATAAACTATTTTAATTAATTATCAATTATTATTTTGCCTACAGTAATTATATTTTCAGTTAGAGCTTTCTTTCAGTAAAATATAAGAAAAGTTTGAGGTTTATACAGAAATTATTTTTCAGACAAAATGCATTTAATTTTTTTTACGTAATAATTTTTTTCATAGATTGGATTAAATATTTTAATTATACCTTTCAAAATAATAATCAATTTTCAATTGACGACTCTTATTGGTTTCAATTTTTTTAATTTGAATTATTTTTTGAGTAAAATATTTAAATATGAGATTCAAAATTTATTTCAGGTAAAAAAATTTAAAAATTTAATTTGCAAACTTTTAAAAAGATCCGTCGAGTGTTAAAATATTATTTGCAAGTGTTAAAATGTGATTTTGTTCTAACGTGCAACCTATTCCAAACACAAACAAAATCTATATATTTTTTAAATAAAATTTTTTTCAACGAATTTTTTGTTCTTAAATTGGTTTCTGGTTGGTTCATTTAGTTTTATTTTTAATCTTAATGTAGACAATTTTTTTCCTGCATAATTTAAGTCTGATTTCCATTATGAAAAAAATGTTGTCAGTATTTTTTACTGAAAAAACCAAAGCGAGAAAAAAATTAAAAATGCCACTAGAGTGACAGATATCGTTTTTCACTTTTTTCTTTTTTTATAGTGGATACATTTTGATAGATGCGTGTAACATAACCAATAAATTTCAATTTTTTTTTGTTTTTGAAAAAAGGACAAAATACACATTAAATCTACAATATTAAATTAAAAAACAAATTAACATAATTATTCATTATTTTCACAATGAATTAAGATGAATGGCACAAAACGAAAATTATGAATTGACCATAAAAAATCATCCATCTTTATTTTTCCTATAAAATATTTTTCCAATACTGAATAAAAATACTTCTCTTGATATATATTTTGTACTGCTATAATAATTTTCTCAGTAACCATAAAAATTTATTCAGTACTGAATACATTTTTTATACTGGAAATAGTTTTTATTTCTCTCGCACTTGAAGAAAAAATATATCAGTATTTTTTCATAATGGAAATCAGGTTTTATAACTAAAATTTGTTTACGACTATTTTTTGAATTCTTTTGTAAGGTTAGGTAGAAATTAACTTAAGAAAACGAAGTAGTTTTGTTTAGTATTTCAATTGGAAATTTTTTTTAGGAAATTATTTTTTCAACTAAATAGTTCTAATGGTAATAATTATGTGTGTGATATTAACATTTTATGTCGAGTCAACTGTTTTCGGCAAGTAAAATACGTCGTTGTTTATTAATAATTATTTTTCAAGTAAAATTTTTTTCCAGAATTTTTTGTTTTAAATTTTTTGAGTTAATGGTTTTTCAATTTAGTTTTTTTTGCGTTAACTAACTATTTTAAATTATGAATTATTATTTTGCTTACAGAAATTATATTTTCAGTTAGAGTTTTTTTTCAGGAAGATAAAAGAAAAGTTTGAGGTTTACATAGAAATTATTTTTCAGATAAAATGAATTTAATTTTTTTTACGTAATAATTTTTTTTGTAGATTGGATTAAATAATTTAATTATACCTTTCAAAATAATAACCAATTTTCAATTGACGACTCTTTTTGGTTTCAATTTTGAAAGTTGAATTATTTTTTGAGTAAAATATTTAAAGTAAAATATTGAGATTCAAAATTTATTTCAGGTAAAACAAAATTAAATATCTAATTTGTGAACGTTAAAAAGATCTGTCAGGTGTTAAAATATTATTCGCAACTATTAAAATGTGAAGTTGTTGTAACGTGCAACCTATTACCAAACACAAACAAAATCTATATTGTTTTGTTAAATACAATTTTTTGTCGTAAATTGGTTACTGGTTGGTTCATTTATTTTTATTTTTAAACTTAATGTAGACAACATAATTTTTAGAAAAACTTTTATTCGTAAAAATTTTTTCCTGTTCAATTTATAAAACTAAAATTTTTCTTTCGACAATTTTTTGTAAGACCAAAAATTAAAAAGAAATTAACTTGAGAAAACGAACTAGTTTTGTTTAGTATTTAAATTTTGAAATTAGTATGACTTAAAATTTTTTTTAAGAAATTATTTTTCAACTAAATAGTTCTAATGGTAATAATTACGTCTGTGATATTAATATTTAATGTCGAGTCAACTGTTTTCGGCAAGTAAAATTTTGTTTATTATAAATTATTTTTCAAGTAAAATTTTTTTCCAGAATTTTTTATTTTTAATTTTTTGTGTTAATGGTTTTCCAATTTAGTTTTTATTGCGTTAACTTACCATCAAGTAAAATTTATTTAAACTAAAAAATTTAAATTTTTTTTGTTTTTGAGTTTCTGTGAGTTTCTGTGCTTTTGAGAATGTGAAGTTGTTTTAACAACGAAAATCTATTTTTTTGTAAAAAATTAATTTTTTTTCATCGAAATTTTATTTCTTAAATTGGTTTCTGATTGATGCATTTATTATTATTTTTAATTTAAATATGGACAGCATTATTTTAAGAAAAATTTTTATTCATAAATTTTTTTTCCTGTAAAAGATTTTTACTATAATTTTTTTTTCGACTATTTCTCTAATTATTTTGTATGGCAAAATAAAAAATTAAGTGGTCATTAGCTTACAATTTCAATGTGAAGATTAATTATTCAAGGTGAAAATAAATAGTTTATCTTCCAAGGTTTTTTTAAGTAATTATTTTTCCAAAAAAATTGTTCTAATGGTAGTAATTATGTCCATGGTATTAAAATTTTATTTCGAGTCAACCGGCAAGTAAAATTTTGTTTATTAAAAATTATTTTTCATGCAAAATTTTTTTCCAGAATTTTTTGTTTTAAATTTTTTGAGTAAATGGTTTTTCAATTTAGTTTTTATTGCGTTCTTTATCAGTTAACATTTATTTAAACTAAACAAATATTATAAATTTTGTTTTTGAGTTTCTGGTAAAAAAATTTATATGTAAATTTTTTTTCATGTATTTAATATTGCTTCATGTATTTTTTCAAAAAGTGAGAATTTTATTTGTGACTTTAAATGTGTTTAAATTTTTAAAAGAGTGTAGTTAAGTTTTCCTCATCCCTCTCTTTGTCTCTCGAGGAATTGCTGTGTTTTGAGCCAGTTATAGTAATTCGAATAAGTCCAATCTGTTTCAGTGTGTAAACTGTGAAATTGAATAATAAAACCGAATTTTGAATTAAAATTGAATAACATCTTAAAGTTTTGCCACCATCTATGCTTAAAAGTTATAGTGTGTTTAGTACAGTATATAAAAGCTTAGAAAGTGGTTACGAGCTAGTAGATAAAAAGCTTAGCGAAACTATTATCTCGACTTATATATAAAAACTACAACTAATATGAAAAAAAAATCAACTTTAACCACTTTACCCACTATAATTTTATTAACTCACACACGACACTCATCGTGTTGAAGGTTACACATCCTTTTTTGTTGTGTTATACAGTAAAACGATACAAAAAGCAATAAAATATACAACAACAATAAGAAAAATTATAGTTTTTTTCTTGTTATTTCTTAAGAATGAAAAAACTGGTGTTGTTGTATCATCATCGTCTTACCATCATCATGATCATCGTTTTATGATGACTTTTCTTATTTCATTTGATACGAGAGACTATATATGGTATATATACTCGTATATTCGTACAAAAGTTTTCCTCCTTATGTATATACACCATCGTTCGTACGTATATAAAGATATAGAGACGTTGAAGACACTGGGGTATTGTTTGTTGAAATGGTACAGCAGATACATATAACACAATAAAAAGACATTTAATACTTTTATTTTAGATAGTACTGGTATACAACTTTACTTTACTACTGTTACTGCTAATTTACTTTTGTGACTGATATTTAACAGTCAATTAGACGACAATTTGCTATATTTTTGTGAACCATCACTCCCGTACATCAACAAACACTATAAATTGTCGTTATATTTTGAACGACGTACATTATTATATGTGTTAATGTGTTGTGAAAGCTTTTCGTTAAATGTTATTGGAGCCGTGTTGTTTATTGGACGACGGCGGGGAGAAAGTTCAGAAAGGCATTCGAAGCGATTTGGTCAATTAATTGTTGTTAGATTTGAGTTACATTCCATGAACGAAGTTATGTTTTATGAAAATTGTGTATGAGCGAGTTCCGGGGCATTCGATCATCAAGGTGGTTTACAGCTAACATAAAATTATCTTAATTGTCCCTACATATTCTTTTAAAGACAGCGGTACAATAACAATGCCGAATACCATCCCATCAACTTGAGTAGCAATCAGCGATCTAAAGCTCTATTACACACATATAATGTATAACAATTTAATTTGTTGGCTATTCATTTGGATGAGGGAAACATATCTTATATTAACAATCTTAACGTTTTTTATAGTTTTGCAACAACAATGGTACATACTATAAAATCCATCGAGCGCCAAACTGTGTGTAATAAAATATTTAAAAATTTTATTGCGTTTACAATCGATAAGAATTAAAATCTTGAATTTCTGTGAAGTAAAAATTGTTAACATTTCTTGGACTGAACGAGGTATTTCTTCTACATGGTGTATATACGATCTATTCTTGGCTGTGTCTACATTCTTGCATTAACTACGATTGTAATGATATGATGTCGTTTGTAGGGAGTTCAAAACTATATATTTTATTTATAATTCTTAGGAATTTTTAAAAAGCATTGTGTCACAACGTTCACAATATATAATCGTCTTAATGTTGTTCCTGCATCTCGAGATAATCCGTCTATATAAGCATATAGAGTTATAAATATAGTGTGTGACAAAAAAGTTAGACATACAGTAGGTTTGAGGCGAACTAACACTTTGACTAGCAGTGCTTTGAAACTTGGATGAAAAGCTTTGTGTCAATGTTGGGTTCTTAAAACTCGAGAGGCGATCGATTTCAATAGTGCTTACTACACGCGGTGGTGCTGTAATTGAAGTTTCTTGTGGGAAATGGCATCAATCGGTGCCCTGATCTCACTATCTTTTATGGACAGAACAAATCAATTTATATTTCAAATATCGAGAGTGAAATCATTAATCAGCTAGTTTAATGATCCGTCACGTTCTGCTGAGAATGGGTCACTTAAGACCATTTAATCGTAAGGAACTATGCACAGTTACACCGACTTGGGCCTTTTTAAATCAAAAAAATTAGTGACTAGGTGACTTAATTGACTGCTCAATGAAACTGTCAATACATTTGTGAACTTTTTCAATTTCATGCCACCATTTGGTTCACCAAACATGAACATAGTTGAGCTTTCGATTCGAAAGCTCTCAGACATTTAACTTAGCTTAGGAGGCTGGATTTATTTTTAATCCTTCTCTGATAAATCGCTATTTATAGACATTGATAGACAAAAGTTACAAATTATAAAAGCTTCATCGACCGTTCTGTCATAGCTTCGTTTTATGTCTAAAAGGTATTGGAGATTTAATCTACTAAAGATTAATGATCATTTGAGACATGGCTCATTTTTCGTAAAACGAATAGATATTGTACTGGGCGGATTAGTCTTTCATTTATACATTGATAAGTTGACTTTGACAACCCTTAAAGATATTTGACTTGAGGTGAACTAATAATAACAACGGCCATTCCTAGTAGTACATATTCTCTCCGCCTGATGAAAGGCAGCTGTTTGAAAGATCACTGCACCTTTCGCATGTCTTCTGTGTTAGATATTTGCATTAAATGCCTGAGCTCGTGATTGAGAAGAACTGAAACGAATCTCATTCGGAGCTTACCGCAAACGGAGCTTATGAATCCGATTTTCGACTAATTGGAAGTCTAACACAGCGAACTACAAAATTAGCTAGATCATTTCTACTGTTTAGATATGATCGATGTATATACCATCGAGTTCGAGCCAATAGTTTTACTTTCATTCATGTGATAAAACCATCAAACATTCAATGTATTTTAAGTAATTGTACACACCCTGTTACTTAAGGGAAAAACTATTAGTGTTCGGTATATTTTACTCTAGGTCCTTCAGGTTGCTTAATCGAGTGCAAAAGTTTTAACTTTTCGATTACTCAAGGTAATTATACTCATTAAACTTATGCTCGAGATCTCCGATAAAGTAATTCGCACGCTTTAAGCACCGGGAGAAATAACCGAAGCAAAAGATCTGTCATCTGTCTGATTTATTTATTGCTACACAAATCGGAAGCTATTAGTCAAAGATACTTTGGGCGGAATATTCGAACCTGGAATACTCAAAATTTCTAAAACCAGAATCGCTTCATCCTAACCATCTATAACATCGAAAACCATGCTGTCTCTTTTAAGATTCAAATCAAACGATTCAAAGTATCACTGCGGTTATAAGATGTTAATTCTGATGCCGCTGTTATAAATGTAGCAGGCCACTTAACCTTTTTACTGCATCAGGACGAGAATGCAGACCAATCAAACTATATAAGGAACCTCAAGTGCTATGCTGGGTTATTGGATACAAGACTCCTATTCCTTCGTTTGAAAGGATGATTAGCTTGGATTCCAGATTGAAAGGAGTCTGGAAACTATATAATCAATCGATATATGTCAGCTTATAGTACTGACAAGGACGATGGGACGGCTTATGGATTCTAAACTCAACAGGGATCCAAGATGTTTTCATTCACACCACCGATCTCACCGCCCAAACGATCGATGGTGAAAAATTCCTCTTTCCGTCCTGCCCCTTTTGGGATTCGAACACGGTACATCCCGCTCCATTACCCGCAGCTTTAACCATTACGCCACCTGGGCAGTTACCATCATTTAAGAAACCGATAAATTGTTCTTAGAGTTTCACTAACAGTAGCAATTGAAAGTTTCAGAAAGATCTAACGCCATTTCAATTTAGATTCAATGTATAAAAAATTATACTACGACTTTATGACAGGGCACCAACATTTAAGCCACATGATCGGATTCGTCCCTGCCAGAACGCCAAGACATGAATTGTAACATGGAGTTAAACCAGTGAAATGCAAGTTGTATTTGACGGATCCAGTAAAACTACCACATGAATTTGTCCAAATTGATCTCGTATAGTTCTACCTCGCTTAGCCACAATCATCGACAAGAGTATTTGTCATTAAATGACTTCAATTCGAAGAAATTAGATTGACGGTTAGATCAATCTGGACCAATTCGGCACTACCACCTATTATCGGCTATCGATTATCTATATACCAGAACTATTATTCAAATTGTTGACAATATCAAAACGTTGTGGCCACAAACTTCCCAGGTTATGTATAAAAGATACATACGTCGATTACGTCATGACTTTTGTCATGAGACTTCGCAATCTCAATGAAGGAACAGGTAACCAAAATTGTACTGTCATTCAGTTCACAAATTAAAAATCCAACAGGTTGAGTTTTTGAATCAGAAGTTAGTCGATTATTCGATCCATATGAAGTGGTTAGCTCCCGTGATAGTAGCATCCAAAATATTACTCCGAATAATTAGGCCAACAATTTGGATTTGGATTAACGAATTTCACTTAATAATCATTTCGTACAATTAACGCTACAGTCAAATAAATCGTGACACGATTAACCACTAGATTTACGAATCGCACAGGTACACACTTCAAGTCTGGTCGCATATGCTTGATGAGTTGAATATGATCTTTTCGATCACACTGTCATTCAATGATGTCATCATCAGATCGAAACCGACCTAGTGAATTATACAACAACAAGATACAAAAGCAACACTCGAATGTCAATACAAAATATTTCAGCAACGTGGCGTTACAAGGGATTCCCAAATCGTACTAGAATATCGCGATGTCCAGTCATTTACGTCACTGAATCACATTCATCTAATCTATAGAAATGTCTCCAATATTTCATCCAATGACAATCCAGCACATTACTCTTCTCCAGATTTGTTTCCTAGAGAGGTTCTATAAGAGTTCAGCCACTAGCCAATATTAATTAGCCATTACTAGTAACATTATGATAACCCATCCCCATTCCTAAATATCCATCACTGTATATTATAATGTAATCAAGTTGCTGGTTTATACAAAATTGGATAGTGTGCGGAAATCTGTTCAATATTTGCCAGGTGTTTCGAAAAAAATCAATTACCCACCACTTGAAATCATATAAAATCTAGACCAAATATTAACATTAGCATATGTGTATGTAAATAGCAGAACAAACAGGTAAATATGTGACTTCAATTTAGATTTTGACAATAACATAAACGAAATTATGTCATCTCGCACATAGCATAAATAAATTTGGTTACAAATCGATCAAAAATTCGTTTGGTTATATATACATTCGTTACTATGTACATACATACCTGGGTGAATAGATATATATATATAGCAATCTAGGTACTCTCATATATTGAATCACGTATTTTTTTTTAGCGATTTTAATCATTTTCATATAGCGAATTATAATTTGCAAAGGTGGTGTGGCGTGTACAGAGATGTCATGGAATTTGTTTTCATATATATGTTGTATGTTTGTGTACTGTCATTACATAGAGCAGCGCGAGTATTAGGTTCAATGCTAGTTATTTGGGTTAAATCAATTTAATGATCATAAATGTTTATTTTATTATTCATACAAGCAATGTGACACACTATCAACCAAACTATGTATAGAGCCATATCGAGACTAAGAAGAACACACATATATATATATATATATATATATATATATATATATATATATATATATATATATATATATATATATATATATATATATTATATATATATATATATATATATATATATATATATATATATATATATATATATATATATATATATATATATATATATATATAGATATATATATATATATATATATATATATATATATATATATATATATATATATATATATATATATATATATATATATATAGTGGGTCAATTACGTATTTGAACACCTTTATTTCTCTTAAATTAAAAAGATTTGACAGTCAATTAAAAATGTTCTCGTGTTCATGTGTAAAGTGTAGACGTACGGCCGAAGTGTTAAAAATTGTCGCCTAAAAAAGCGGAGTTAAGCGAAAGTGTAAAGGAAATTATAAGTTTTCATTATAAAGAAGGAAAAACTTTGAGACCAATTGGAGATTTGGTAAAAAGGGGCACACTACAGTACGATATATTATTAAGAAATATGAAGAATGCAATAGTGTTAAAAAAAGCAACGAACAGGAAGACCAAAAGTGCTTAGAGTGCGTTAAGAAACAGACATATTAAGGGCAGTCAGGGGGAATGCCCATATTAGTGCACAAAGTTTGGCGTCAAATATCGCAACAACTTCTTCACAAATTGTATGCGCTGAAACTATAAGAAAAGTAATACGTTCCGCAGGATATCTTGGACGACCAGTGAAAAACCATTTATTAATACGGTAAATAGAAAAAAAAATTTCCGATGAAAGTAAGTTTAATTTATTTGGTTCAGATGGACGACGAAGCTTACGGCGAAAATAAAATACTGCGTTAGCTAAAGAAAATATATGCCAAACCATAAAGCACGGAGGAGGCAATGTGATGGTTTGGGGTTGTTTTTCTCACAATGGGGTAGGAAAGATACATTTTATAGATGGTAAGATGAACGCACGAATGTATTTAGAAATATTGCGGGATAAGAGCTAGTGATCAGCAGCTTGGGATCGAGGATAGCATACTGTAAAATATACGGGAAATTTTACCAACACTACCTCAATCACCGGATCCAAACCCAATTGACAATCTGTGGGCTCATTTAGATCGACGAATCAGAAAATACAACATAAAAAACAAAGCAGACCTGATCAAAGCCCTCAAAACGGAGTGGGCCAACAGTTCTGTCGATATAACAACAAATTTAGTGGAATCCATGCCAAGGCGATTGCGGGCTGTAATAGAAGCAAAAGGAATGCATACAAAATATCAAACGGGGAAGTATAAAAGAGAATTAAAAAACTTCAAATAAAAATTAGATTTAAAACCAAGTGTTCAAATACTTTATGGAGCTTAATTTTTATCTAATTGTTGAATTACATGACCTATAAATTCAGATTTTATTTTATTTTATTTGTTATAAATTGATTGATTTACTAAAATATCTAGAATTTGTTAGGTGTTTAAATACTTAATTGACCTACTGTATATATATATATATATATATATATATATATATATATATATATATATATATATATATATATATATATGTTTATATATATATATATATATATATATATATATATATATATATATATATATATATACATATATATATATATATATTATATATATATATATATATATATATATATATATATATATATATATATATATATATATATATATATATATATATATATATATATATATATATATATA
Organism: Tipula lateralis; assembly: GCA_963932295.1. Taxonomy (NCBI): domain Eukaryota; kingdom Metazoa; phylum Arthropoda; class Insecta; order Diptera; family Tipulidae; genus Tipula; species Tipula lateralis. The sequence continues at coordinate 33,933,231 of OZ010736.1, read as the reverse complement.
TATATATATATATATATATATATATATATATATATATATATATATATATATATATATATATATATATATATGTACACACGATACGTAACTTGAGATTTTAAGGACACAAACAGTGATTAATTCAATAGTCATTGAACTTGTTGAATGAGTTTGAGTATATTATGTGTGTCGTCTATTACACACATGTCACCACAAAGAAGAAGAAGAAGTTGATTATTTGCATTTCTATTGTTGTATAAAGTTATGCAAACTCAAGTCTGCCAAATAGTTAGCGACCTATTCATAACAAATTTAAGTTGTCTTACCGCAAACACCTGTTTAAATCTTAACGGAATAATTGGTTAGCGCATCGTTTAGCGAGTTGTAAAATCTTAAATTTTTGTTATTCTAACTACTTAAATCTGTCAGTTAGTTGAATGATGATAATTAACAATAATTAATCAAAAATTGTAAAAAATGGTGTATGAGAGGCGACGATTGGTTTGGTGACGTACTATAACGGTAAATTGTATTGCTTGGTAGACGTCATTTTAGTTTAGAGTTATAAGAATTTGGAGCCTAGAGAAGCGGATTGAAACAACCACTGCATCTTGCAGTAGTTTCTATCATGGATTATCGTCTAGTGTTTACCTCAAACTTATGGTATGTAGATTAACTCTAAATTGGCTGAAGAAACCTTAGAGCTGGGCCCCAGAGCCTAGACTCAAAAAATAATTGGTGGTAGCGACCAGACTAATAAAACCAGCCAGCGATGGTTTATTTCAGTTGGGTCTAGACAATTTATACATGAAATAGTTATGAGTGTGGGCTAATAACATTCTGCTACCTCAGCTTCTTCTTAAACAATCATGTCCTCTTATTTGTAACCAGAAGCTTTGGAATTTTGAAGTTAACTAGAATATCTAACCTTCACTCACAAATCCTCTTGGTTAATTTTCTGTGAGATTAAAGATACAATAAGGTTAAAATAATGCAGTGAGCCTCGATGCCCTTCACTTACATGGACTTCTTCGTCAAACAGAAGCGCTGTTCATTTACCTGTCTGACTATGACATGAAGGGTTCTGATTTTTGTCAATACAATGACAAACAATAATTTGTCTGAATTGCCCGTAAGCTGATTACGAAAGCCATACTGTGTTGGAGTTTGGTTCACTTTTTCACTGTGATCACTTATTTAATAAATTTTAAGAATGCACTCGCGTTAGCTCTGTTTGATTCTACAGACCATTAACCGTTTTTACCAATTAAATATAATTATTCCTCTTATGGTCAGTGGTGAGCTCTTTATTGTGGTTGCGGCAGTTTGGCCTGCGTTATCCACTGCTCAGATAAATATATGAGTGTTTTGTCTGAACTGGTGCAATAGTCAACTGTATCATTGAGACATATACCAGTTCTTTTTGGTAGACCATTTACTAGATCAATGAACATTAAGCATCATCTCGAACGAATACTTCTTAGAGCCTACTTCAATATTTTGGCCATTTGATTTGGAAATTTATACCGTTTACCTCCTTGGGCTAACTTTTATTTTAAATTCTTTTGCGTTTCACTTCTCATAAATAATTAAAGAAGGCGGAAATAATTCCAGAACTCAATGCCACTAGAGGCCCACGGTTCAACCCACATACACATGCAGATTAAAAACACCCAATCGTGATTGATGAATCGTCAACACCCCGGGAATCGAACCCGAGACCCCCGAATGACAGAGCAAGTACGCTACCTTCTCTGCCACGAGAGCGACAGTAAAAAAAAGGATAAAATGATAGATTTGATTCCAATTCTTACTTTCAGGGTCACTTCAAAGTTCATCTTCATGCATTGCTCTCTCTTTCGATAATGTATGCGAGCACTGTCTTGAACAGGATTATGACTTCATTCACATCGTTTACAGCTATTCGATACGACAAAGTTCCTTCCTCTATTGACTTAAAGTTGAAGGAACAAACGAGGAGGACAAAGTTCGTTCCTCGTTTGTTCCTTCAACTTTAAGTCAATTGCGTTTAATCAGCTTGTTATAAGTGTTCCAATTCTGCAATACAAATTCGATACTACAACTTTCATATCAGACCAAATGTTGCCAAGCAAAACTAGTTACGACATTAATTTATGGTAGAAAAAATCAATCATTGATTGATTTTGATAAACCGTCTTTATTTGCCAAATCGTGTCTCAAATACAAAATTCTGCTTCGTTCGATTTTTACACAGGTCGTATTCAGCATCTGTACTTCAATCAGAGCAATTCTAGATTTAATCGGTCTCTCAAAATGGTCTGCATCTATTCCCCTTTCGATGCTCATATTCTTATCAATTCGAATTAAAGCGTCAATTCGAGTATTTCATCGAGCTCACGAGATTTCTAGTAAATTAGCTTCGGGTAGTTCAAGGTGTTCGAGCTTTTTGTAACAGACACAAATATTTACTTCAGAGCTTTGAGCTTATATACTTTTCTCTATTTAGGTTACTTTGGTGCGAGTAAGTTCTTTTATAAGCTCTTGTTTGGAATATGAACCTGTTTGGTACACATGATAATTACGAACTTCATATGGAAATAGTTTCCATATCAGTGATTGATTTATGGCTTATAGTTTCAGTTTTTATGAAAGATCGAGCTTTTCCGAGCTAACCTCCTTAAAAGCCGCGTAATAAATGAAAAAATGCAACTAAACCCTCAATTTTTAAAGTGAGAAGCTTTCGGCCATCTATCATTTCAGATAAAAAATTTGACATTAGTCGAGATTAGTATGCTCTACTGGAATTATTTCATAAGGAAAAACTCGATGTTTTAGAAAAGTTAACAACTCATGATGAGTCAAGACGCTTTCGATTTTCGTGGTTGGCACATTTGAATTTGGCCTATGGTAATATTACAACGAGGGTTGCAAAGTGTGTTAGGACCATTTAAAATAGACAAAGCAACCGAATAGGACCGCCAGAAGAGAATCACTTACTATGATAGTTAAACATAAGAAACATCAAGAGAGGAGTATGGTGCAAAACAGGAGCAGTAAATGTGCCAGCCAAAGTCTTAGCCTCGTGATTTACTAGCTCGCAAAAGATAAAGATGAGACCCGATGATTTATGGTATATCAATTGTACCCAGAAAGATTCAAAACATTGTATATATTTCTTTTGGAAACAATCTCTATCCAGAAAGTTTCGGAAGCACCATTTTTATCAGTTATCGTACTTGTTATTTGTTATTGATGATTTTTGACCGACGTTATCTCTCTTAGGTGATGTAATTAACGATACGCCAACTGCTGGTGTAGATTCTACACTAAAAATAGATGCTACTGACCCAAAAGTTGTCAGCCACTTCGTTTTAATATAAATTGGTATTATTTTTGTCTCCGTCACTGTGTTCTTCTTAAAATTGCTTTACCCTAATTTGAAAGAATGTTCCCAGCAAAGGAATGTATAATTTTACCTTAACTATGCCATGAGCTAGTTGTTTGACCCGTGTGACGGCCTTATTACATGTATCAAAGAGTATCGAATGAAACTTGTTTCTCTGTAATAAAGTCAATGGCCGAATAGCTAGATACAATACTGCTAGAACTAACTGAAATCGGACTAACCCATGAACTAAGTTAAGGCCTTACTCCCAACTCGAGACTGTGACAAAATCGCAAAAAAAGTTTGTAAATTGCCATCTTTCATGATCTCAAAGTCACAAATATGTTCTCTTCGAAACCTTTCACTTGATAATATGGCAGTTCCACGTAATATATTCCAAAACTAAACTGATTTCAAACAAGCAGGCTGTAAATTGTAGATAGTGACCACCCGGGTCGCTGTATTCCACCTGGAATATTTAATGCTATTTTTGTCAGGATCTTGTCAGCATTGGAATTTTGCAATTTGGCGCACTGGACTCTCAAGTATTGAAAGCCTCGATTGGTGAAGCCGAAAAGGGTCGGTCTCAAAATCAATGAGTCCAAAACCAAATATCTATTATTTTAGAGACCAAGCCATGTGACAGTTGAATCTCTGAACAGTTGAAAGCGAAATATAATTTTTGTAATTAACGCTGAGTAGCCAAATTGGTGAAAGAAAATGGTGAACAATGATGCAATTTGCGGTGAGTCACAACTACGTTCTCAACAAAACCGTCTACTTCGTAATAGACACTTCCACGTAAAAATTTCAAAGCTAACCTGACTATGTGTGTTGATTTCAAACCAGCAGGCTGAGATTTTCCAAAACGTGAGATCTTGTTGGTCCTCAAGCAAATTGTAGATAGTGACTACCTGTGTCACTATTTTCCACCAGCAATGTTTTTTTTTAAATGATCTCGTCCGCAATGACATTTTGCCGTTGAACTCTGTTTGGAAAGTATTGAAAACCTCGGTTGGTGAGGCCAAATAGTAACTTGTCAGTATAGTGAAAACTATTCCTAAAAGTGATAGGTATGATGAGAAGTCAAAATCAACGGTGCGAAAATCAAATATCTGTTGTTTAAGAGACCAAAACATTTGCAGAAGTGATAAGATTCCAGAATCTTGGTTCTCTCATTATTTATGATAATAGTGTGTTGTCACTCATGGATGGATGTGACAGTTGAATCTTGGCGGATGAGTACGCGAAATGGTTTCTAACACAAGTAAGTCATGTCTGGGCCAACAAAGCTCTGTAAAAACCATTTATATATTTTCTAACTAACGCTTAGTACCCGAAATGATTCCAAATCCGTGTTTGGGTCTGTGTATGTGTGTGTGTGTATATAGCCGTCAGTAATGAACTTATGGATTCGCACGTCTAATTATCATAATGTAAATGTATGTATGTACATAAGCACAGATTATCAAAGAATGTCACAAAGTAACTCTTAACGTCTCAACTCTTAAAGCTTTTTACAACAACACAAGTTCTTTTTGTGATGCGAACATAACTCAAAAAAGCTCATTAATCATTAACATCGCGCGAAAAATTAAAACAAAAAAAATTTTTGTTTAAATTATTCACTCGTCTATCTGTATGTATGCATGTATGTATGTATGTATGTATGTTGAATCTTCATTTTCGTCTTTCGCGCGTTTTTCTTTGTCGTGTTGTTGTTGTTGTTGTTGGTGGTGGTGTTGTTTTGGTTTGTTTTTGCTTGGTACGGCGCCAAGGTCGCGAACGGAAATTAAATTATTTATTCGCGTTTCATACACACACACACACACACATACACACCAAAATACTTTTCGTGCTCATCATGTTTCACTTTTTGTTCTATGCTTTTATGATTTGTTTTATGTTTTTTGGGGTTTTATGATTCGATATGTATGTATGTGTGTGTATGTGTGTGTACACACACGTAAGGCAAACAACATGAATTAATTTAATTGATGATAATTTGAAATGAAAATTTCTTGGTATGCGAATGGGAGGGGTTGGGGGTTCCAAACTATTTGGATATGCAAATTTTTTAATTTTTTGACGTTTTCCAAAACTTTATTTTTCCTACTGTCAAACTGTTTGTATGCGTACATATGTAACAAGATGTGTAACATGTTATGTATAATGTATAGAGTGAACGTAAATTAAATTTTCGTATTTTTATGATCTTATGCTGAGATTATATACTTGTATAAAAGGGCAATTGACTTAGGAACAATAAAACAGTTAAATATTTTTAATTATAAAATTTAATTTTATGCAATAAAAGCTTTTGATATCTTTGCATAGCGTTGAGTTTCCATGTTTTGCAATAAAAAAGTTTTAAAATTTTTTTTTATCTCGTAGCATAAGGATTTGTTTTCGGTTACTTTGTGCATTGTTTATAGGTATGTTATAGGGTGGTGGTGGAACAGAACCAACCGCGTACAACAATCCATTGGGGTGTTTAATTCTCCTTGCCTACATAAAGCGATACAAAACAAGTGATTTTCAGTTGAGATACGGGTTTGACCGTTAAAGCCATAGATTATTCTCCCGGTGAGTGTAATCCTTCTGAGATTGGGATGTCATATCATATATAGACAAGAAGTAAACCAGATCCATTTAATAAGAGTCAGAAATAATCCAAAATTTCTTTCAGGAGCCATAACTTCCTCTTAAGACAAATTAGCTGAAGAAAATGAGTAGATTATAAAAACTATATAAAAAGAGGAAATGGAATAAAAGCTGTACTTCACCTTAAAGCCGCAACAGAACCAAAATGCTGACTCAAATAAACAAGTCTCTAGACTTGAGGCAATTATGCTATCGATTAGGGTAAAATGGCGAAGTAAAAGACCTCTTAATATTTATATCCTAACCTTCAGCTCAGATAAAGATATTGAAAAATAAATCAAATCAAGATAATATTGGAAAGCAAATATTAAGCTATACAGAAGATCAGAGCTTATAAAACAACGTCAAGCTTCGGGAACACCGTACCAGGATATAAACCTTTAACAAATGTTAAATAAGAACTAACGCATAAGTAACGAAGAATAATGTAAGTTCAGTGAAACCAACCCAAAACAACAATGTAACCATAATACATTTAATGTACGACAAAAAAAATACAGTAGCGCACTAGGGGGTCATCCATAATCTAACTGGGAATTTCTTAGACAGTACAGTTATAATGAAAATCTGACGTAATGATTCGACTAAAAACCCAAGAGCAACTAGAGAAAGTAGTACGAGATTACATATTTCATATACAACAGCCAAGTCCGACCCTTGCAGTTTAAAGGAAGAACAGTGTACCTCTTGAGAGACAAAAGAAGAGCAAAACGTCTCTAGATTAAACAATCTCATATGTTGAAAAATTTTCTAAACCAGCCTACAACTAAGGGTTGCAAATTTACCGCATTTTTCATTTACCGGTAAATAATAGAAGTTTGCTCGGTTTACCCATTTAATGGTTGGTAAATTTTTGAAATTTTTGGTATGAATCGGTCCCATATTTAAAACTTACTTCGTGGTTTCTTCTGAATAGCGAGTTGTAATCTTTCTTTGATCGTGACCGGTTGTTGTTCAGAAAGTATTTCTGGATACTCATCAGATGACTCTAGTGTTATTGTCAAAAATATTTCAATCTGCAAATTCCAATTTTACAGGTTCCAGTGTCTTTATAATTTCACTTATTAGGTTTAGTTCATATTGGAAAAGCTGATGCCGATATTTAAGTCTATCGAACTTTTTCGAACAGCAGAGTTTAATTTGACGAACCGTTCCAGCATAGCCAATATGTTGTTCCAACGGGTTTTGCTATCCAGGAATGGGTGAATGTCAAATATTTTTACTACTCGTCGTATTTTATTTTTTTGGAATTGGCGAATCAGTCTTAAATCCCTATAGATTATGTTTGACTAGATATTCATGTTTCGGCGGTTTTCGATGATCTCCATTCGTCGAGTGTGAGGCCAAAAATGTCGTCATTTTTTATCTGGCTTGCAATTGGTTTACGAATTTCATATCGAATTGTTTCTCCGTATAAGCCATTACAATATTTCTATTGAATTTGACGATTTTGGGACGGAATATCCTTTGGCGATTTGTAACATTCTTAAATCATAAGAGGTATAAAATATTACGAATGTTAGACTATATCTTTGGCTAATATTATTGAAATTAAAGAAGGGAAGGAAATCATCAATTGTTTCAAAATTGTTAAACTTAAATTTATCGGTTATTATTTGATATTTTACCGAGAAATTTGTACGATAAACCCGGTAAATCGATTTACCGTTTACCGACAATGGAAGCCCTACCTGATGGCATACCGAAAGACAGAAAGAATTTACTGTTAAAGCGATTAAATCCTAATCCGATAATCCGATAAAAATTTGATTCCAATAGCACAAGTGTATAGAAAAGCCAATATTATCAAGAAAACACAAGAAGAGCAAAAAGTGTGATCAACAATTTTGTTAGAGACCTTGCACACGCTTTTGGCGAGGTAGAATAAAATAAGATCGAACCTACTCGGAATTGAAATCAAATCACGGGTAGGGTTTGAAAGCCTGACTTATACCAAGCATTTCCCTGTAGCCATAAACCTCGGTTTGACTATACATGCTAATGATTGGAACTTATGATATTCCCAGAGCCTCACCTTCAAGTGTACATAGCTCATAAACATAGATAGTGACTTTCGCAATATGTAGGTACTAAAGTTACTCATAGCTATCGAACAATACTGGAGTACGCAGGCTTAAAAGAACCTTTTGAGTTTGTGGCATTGCTAGTATTATATATGCAGTCTTTCCGCCCTGTTCCATGTCGTAGCTTAAAAAGCTCAGCTTTGATTAGTATGAGGCATCGAAATACTCCAACAGTATCTATCCTTGACTTGCTTGAAACAGTCGAACTGTGGCTTCAATCAGATGGGAGTAGCATATTTCACTGGTTTCGGGGATATCATTGCCATTTCACTGGTTTCGGGGATATCATTGAGATTGATTAAAATTTAAGCGGCTTATGGAGGGTTAAGACATAATTAATTCGTGGCAGTACCTATGTATAGAGTTCACAGACGAACTTAATCTACCGGGGCCCCTTATGTTATTTTTAGATGCATTTGGATTGAATCGGAGTTGTTGTCGATGTACAGTACCGCGATGTCCGCGGATTTTCTCTGCTAATACATGTTACATCACACCAGATGGTTGTGGAGATACAATTTTAATGGTTGGTTGATTAACTGCAATTTGTAGATGGGTGTAATGCGAACACCAATCACGTTTGGATCCGGCTGAATCTGAGAGTTGATCGATGATTAGGAGGACATCTGAGTATTGAGGAAACTACACTCAACCTTCCTTATGGATTTGACATCTTGATTTCACTTCTCTTCACTACCTGACAACCAACGGAATGATTGCATTGTTCGATTTCGTTTATCTTCTTTCAGATATTGGGTATTTCCTGGAGGTCGTACCGAATGGGAAGATTTTAGCAGTCAGTATACCATCATATACAGTATATATTTTTTTTTTTTTTTTTTTTTTTTTTTTTTGCGGTTTTTACAGGCCATTATTGGCCCGTACCGTGTCAACAATCTGACTCCAACGGTTTCGATCACGAGCCAGATCTTCATACTGTTGCAAGCAGTTGGAAGATGCCAGATCGCTCTCTACGCCGTGGAGCCATCGTCGCCGACAGCGACCTCTTCGCCTACCGAAAGGCGGTTCTCCCTTCAAAGATCGCTGTATCATTCGGTTCGGATCAGCACGCAGAACGTGACCGAGCCAGCGTATTCGCTGTCCTTTGATTTCATGCACGATATCAGGAATTTGCATTAAATTCCTGATCTCGTGATTGAAAAGAACTCGGTAAGTGCCATCGACGTCGCGTTTTGGACCATATATCACACGCATGATTCTTCTCTCGAATGTTAGAAGCCATCTTTCGTACTCATCCGTCAAGGTCCAACTCTCACATCCATACATGACAACGGGTCTGATCAACACTCTGTACAGTTTCAGCTTATCCGTATTTGCAAGATATTTTGATTTCAGCAGTGGACGTAGAGGATACAAAGCCCGATTGCCAGCGGCAAGGCGGACCTTGATATCCTCTCCCACACTATTATCGTGAGTGATGAGAGATCCAAGATACTTGAATCTCATCACTCCTTCAAACGTGTGGTTACCACTACTGAAATCAATTGCGTCTTGGTCTCTAAAACCCGAGATTAGATATTTGGTTTTTGACTCGTTGATTTTGAGACCAACAGAAGCTGAACACTGTTCCAGTGGATCAAGTATCTCTTTCACTCCGTTGCCATTTAATCCAATCACACAGATATCATCTGCATAAGCAAGAAGTTGATTGGATTGTCGGAATAAGATGTTGTCCTGAGGTGTTTCACTTTTGCGAAGGACGTATTCCAACATGAGATTAAAAAGTATCGGGGACAGCGCATCTCCTTGTCGAACACCGGAATTGATTGCAAAAGTTCTCGATAGCCTGTTCTCAACTTTAACACAGCATTGTGACTGCGTTACTGTCATTTTACAGAGATGTACATATTTTTTTGGTATTCCTAAATATTCAAGCTCATACCATAGCCTCTCTCGATTGATCGAGTCATAGGCTTGCTTGAAATCTAGGAATACCTGGTGTACATCGCGAGATGTTTCGTAGTACTTGGAAAGAATCATCCGTAGCGAAAAAACTTGATCAGTGACTGACCGATTTGGACGGAATCCTCCTTGGTAGTCACCGACAATTTCCTCCGCTAGAGGAGTAATTCTTCCCAAGATGATGTAAGACAGTAACTTGTATGCTGTGCAAAGGAGAGCTATATCGCGATAGTTCTCGCATTTCATGCGATCACCCTTTTTGAATATTGGGCATAACGCGGCCACTTTCCATTCATCAGGCATAACTTCATTTCGCCATACCAATCGAACAAGGTCGAAAAGACAGTTCCACAAAGTTAGCCCTCCGAATATCAAGAGCTCTGAATTAATGCAATCAACCCCTGGTGAACGATTTTTCTTTAATCTCTGCATGGCCATTGTGAATTCCTCATAGGATGGATCCTCAATGAACATCTCCGCGGTTTGTATTTGAGAGTATTCAAATACAGCTTGTGATACATGTGGAACATTAAGTAGATCAGAAAAATGTTCACGCCATGTATCGAGTACCGCATCGACGTTAACACAGAGGTTTCCATCCTGGTCCCGAATGGCAGTTGACCGAGATCTTAAGGTATGGTGCAATTCGGTGATTCCTTTAAAGAAACCACGCGAGTTGTGCTCATTGCTGAGTTGTTGTACTCTTAAGACCTTAGCCTTCCACCATTCTCGCTTCTTCAGTCTACAAATGCGTTTAGCTGTCCTCCTAGCGAGAACTGCTTTGTTTTTCCTTGCGATTGTAAACCGAGTCTGCGCTTCATTATAGGCTATATTTCGTTGCTCAACAGCAAGACGACACTCCTCATCAAACCAATCATTTTTGGGCTTAGTTTTCACTATACCGAGAGTGTGCTGGGCAGCATCGACAACCGAGGTTTTCAATACTTCCCAGACACTGTTCACATCATCAGATTGGTAGTTGGATCCTAAAATGCTATTGCTGACAAGATCTTGATATTTTCGTTGCGTTTCTTCATTTATCAGACCTTCACAGGAGAATCGCGTTTTATATTCTCCTGTCCTCCTTGACTTGTACGAAAATTTCCATCGTAGCTTTGCAGCAACCATAAAATGGTCACTGCCTACGAATTTTGTTGACGACCGATACGATCTCACGTCTTGAACAACCCGAGCCCGGTCTTTTGAAATCAACACATGGTCAATTTGGCTTCGGGATGTTTTACGTGGATGTGTCCAGGTTTCCAAATGGATGTTTTTGTGGGGAAAGAATGTACTTGCCACTTGGAGATCATGTGCGATCGCAAAGTACATCATTCTTTCCCCATTTTCGGTCGCAGTTTCGTGTCGGGAGTACGGACCTATGTTGTTACATAAGTCGGTCTGATTTCGGCCAGCTCTAGCATTAAAGTCACCAATCACCAATCTGATATCGTGCTCAGGTATAGAGCCCATCAGATTATCCAAATTATTGTAAAATGAGTCTTTATCTTGGGGTTGGCTTACATCAGTGGGGCATGTACACATACAATTGACAGGTTGGCTAATCTCATGTGCAAGCGAAGCTTACACACTCGATTATCGACTGCTTGGAAGTCCAACACAGCCTTTTTTACCTGCGGCCCAATGAGAAAGCCAACTCCAAGATTTCCGAGGTCATCTCCACTGTGTAGCAACGTATAGCCTTGGGACACATGGAGTCCACTTTTAGGCCATCGAGTTTCTTGGAGCGCTACGAGTTCCAGCCGATACTCCTTCATACATGTGATAAGGCCGTCCAACGCGCCAGGTTTTCTTAGTGACTGCACGTTCCACGTGCTGATCCTCAATCTCGTATCCGGGTACTTAAGCGGGGGGTCATTGTTATTTAGGCGGTATCCGATTTTTTTGTTTTTGTTGACATTTTTAACTGTTATTGTTTTTTACGGATGCGGGTCGTCAGCCCAGCGATCCAACCAGATTTAGTCGCCTCCTACGACAAGCTCTGGATACTGTGGTGGTATTCTATGGATCTCATGTTTCGTTCGAAATATTTACGAAACATGGTTGCCCCCACCCACAGGGCTAAATACAGTATATATAGCAGATTAATTTTGACTATTCTGGATAGCTAAAGACCATTCGATACCATTTTGTGGATTTGCTTCATTATTACTAGCGTGGTGTGCACTGTATTCTTTGTCTTGCCGGATACCACAGAGTGATATTGATTGAACTGAGTGAAAGCTTTCAAAATGAAGTATTGTATCACCTTGTCCAATGACTGATTTGCAGGAATTGGGCAATGATGCAAGATTGTATAAATTGAGCTCGTTACTCAACAATGTCTAGTCAGATTATTGGAGTGGAACTGTAATATGAGTTCATCCTACTTCCATATCAGTACATGATATTGTGATGTTGAAGTAGTAAAGGTTAGCCATCGGCTGCGATTCCAGCACTTCAGGAAAAGGAGAGGATGAGCTTTTCCAAAAACATAGCAATAATATAGTACGACCTGCATAATCTCTCAAAATAATTGAATAAATGTCAAAATGTCCACAATTCCAATTTAGATGATTTCTCTGAAAATGGGATGTTGTGATACAATAACACAATTCAATTGAAAAGGAAAATTTATCCTGTCTAGTCGAATTCATTTATTACGTAATTCAATTATATAAAATGATTTTTACATTTTCAAGGATTCTTCAAGGTATTTTCAATATAAAAGATTATTTAATTGTACTTCCAAAGAAATATATAATTTTGTCCACAAAATACATCTCAAATTCTGGGAATCGTTACGAATCAAACAATAAGGACGAATCAAGCATTATTATTGTCGAGGAGCTGTCCCTCACAAACACCACAATGCTGGTCAATGCTAATGAACTGCGACAATATTGAAATGCCTACGTACTCGTATTGTGCGTATTGAGAGCAATAAACCTGTATATGACGAAATTCGGCGTTAAACTGACCAACACACCAATTAGTGTTGTTTATCGTACACACCATCCATATGACAAATCGAAGAGGTTATTGACTCTACCTTTCTTTGTATTGCCCCCGCCTCTCATACGTATATATCATCTGATCAAATCACTCTAGATACTCGGTATTTACATAGTTCTATCGATTTTATGTGCGCTAACTCCAATTTCGTGTGCGTGTGTGTGTTTGCCCAAATTTGATTGTGATTAAATATTTGATTACTCATCTACGGTTTATTTGAGGTTATTTGATTTTGTTATTTGATTCAAGTGGTCAGTCACATACTCACATATATGTTGTTTGCGGTTATATGTAACTTAATCCACATATTTGAAGAAATTGACGTAGGTTATGTTGTATATTGGATAAAATTATGTTTGTCGTCGACCTCAAATAAATTATTAGATTAAATCGATTGTCGGCAAATATTTAATTTAATTAGCGGTGTTTTGGGTTTGGGTAACCAATTTGTATAAGAATTGGACGACGTTGCTTTCCAAAAAGGTTGTATAGTACTTACGGATTTAAAGTGCCTATATGGTCGTGGTAATTACCTGGAAATAAAAATAAAAACGTTAATTATTAGAGCCGATAGTTAATCACTAGGTATGGTTAGGGCTAGAGTAGGTTAGGTTAGGTTGAGTGACTGCTACATCACACTTCGACCGGCGACGGTCCGTTGTGATACCACAAAATATTACTTCCCTTTTATCCTTATGAGAACCAGTTTGAGCTTCTTACGTAGCGTAATAAGTCTCGCTCCTTACAGTTGTCGAGATCAGAGAGGCAGTCCATTAAGAACTTACCCAAATATTCATGTCTTTTGTTTACCAAAGCTGGGTATGACCATAGAAGGTGAACTGCCGTCTCTTTTTCGTCTTCGTAGGGAGATAAGTGGCTTTGAGCGTTTCAAGTTAAGCTTTGGCCAGACTTGCCTTGCAACTCTACATGAGCGGGTGTTCGTCCACCTATCGTTCGCTGAGGTTTCCGCTTCTTTTTTAAGCACAGTCTTGAGTGCATTAATGGGTCTCCCCAACTTTGCCCTTTCGGGTAGCAGTTTGAGAGTTGCACCGTGCCTCGCTAGTTCGTCCGGCCTTCAGTTTCCAATGACGTCTGAGTGGCCGGGGAACCAGACTACCTAGATGTTGAAATGCTCACTCATCTCATTTAGAGACGAGCGGCAACCCAACGCCACTCTAGACGTCAGAGAAACAGAAACAGAGGATACCACCATTATGTCTCAACCAGTTCAAGACCTCCTCAATCGCTATCATTTCTGCCTGGAACACGCTGCAGTGATCAGGGAGGCGAACTGCTATATCTATTTTTAATTTGTCACAAAAGACTCCAGCTCCATTCCCTTGAGGGCAGGTAGTTCGAAACCTTTTCTCGAAGCACAGAGTCGGTGTAATATAGTCTAGATTCACCAGTTCTTTCCTCAGCGATCTAACTTTCGTCGAGTGTCCCGTCTGAATACATTTCCACTGAGATGTGGCTTATAGTCGAGTGGCCGTAATCGCCGCCATCTTCTCATCATAAATGTCCACGAGGAGAAGGTGAAACTGAAGGTGAAGGTGTTGTTCTCAGCGCCCGCTTATAAGCATGCATGCCGTTCTTTGAACCTTCTCAATCGTTTTCCTGTATGTTACTTTATCAAGAGCTGGCCACCATACGCTCTCCCCATACATAAGTACAGATCTTACTACGAAAGTGAACAGCCAGTGTTCCAGCTCCGGCTTCAGGCCCATCTCTTTTCGATGGCACTCCTACACGAGTACAATGCTATATTGGCCTTGTTTACTCTTTCCAGATTTTTGGGCTTCCAGCTAAGCTTACTGTCCAAGATTACGCCTAGAAATCTTGCCTTGTCCGTAAAAGCTAGTCTCTTGCCATTTAACAGAAGTGGATCTACTGCAGGAATTTTATATTTCCTAGTAAATAGTATACCGAATCATTTTTGGACGAGCTAATTGCCAGTCCACATTTGATGGCCCACCTCGTAATAATTAAGAGGACATTTTGGATTACCTCCAATTATCTGGGGCTAGAGTCGTTCACAGGAGAATATAACTTGCACGAAAATTTAATTGGTCACCTCACACCTCAGTGTCAAGTTATTTGTCTATATGCTCGAAAACATTACTTTGTTCGGATCTGCAAAGAACAAGAAGAACCAAATCGTGAATAATGTCACAATGGTTTATGATGCAGTAATGCCTTCGAACTAGACATAGGAACTATGTTGATGGGTAAAGGATTCATATCTTAAAACCGAAACAAGAGACATAGGAGAAATAATTCCACTGATTACAACGGAGGAGATTACGGCAGGAATCATAAAGCTTGATATAACATTGAAGCGATTAAATTCGTAATGTATACGATGCAAGGCTCTATACCTGGTGATAGATGGAAAGTGTACATGCTTGTTGATCGCCATTTTGTGCAAAAGTGCTAATGACCAGTAAGAAAAGGATGGAATTCATGACGGTGGAAGTTAGTGGTTCACAGATTTGGTCCTTAAATCTTATTTGGACAGAGTCGGGGGAAAAGATGGAAGAGTGTATGGGGCACTAAGGCGCATTCTGTCGAGCGTACAAAATAGAAGAGAGACTTGTCATAGCTACTGAGTAATATGGTGACATCTTACCTGATGTATGGAGCACCAATTTGGGTCAGCAGGTTGTGTTCTTAGGTTAACAGCTTTGAGAGTGAAAGAGCACTAAAAATGTAGTCCCGACGTGCAAATTGGGATAAGAGAGAAAATCGAATTGTGACTCTCACGAAAACCGTAAATAGGTTGGGAGAGTACGAAAAAAGGTAAGTGGACCCATATCGTTTAGCACGATCCTTGGGTAGGTTCATGTCTCAATAGGGAATATGGAATTCAGGTTTTGTCTACATAAGTTCTATGAAGATTATTCCCTTAAGTGTTCTAAGTGCGAATGAAAAAACGTTCCCTGAAGAATATGTATTTTGACCGCGTTTTGAGGAAGAAAGATTTGATCAGCATAGATCTGTAGGAAATGACATAACACCGTTTCCTGGTTGATTATATGCTGCGGCCTGGAGAAATATGAAATATGAGTGCAAATATTATGAAGAAAATGAGATGCTTAGAAAAAATAGACTGAGACTAATTAGCAGCTAAAGGTTAGGACCTTTTTCATGAAGTCATACAGTTACATGAGACAACTAGGCACAAGAGATATTTTATCTATAGCCAGTAAACTGAAGTGGTTTAAAAGTGCCTCTTAAATTCATAAATACAGTGCGGGAGGCATGATTATTGAGTGGTTCTGAAATGAGTACTCAGGTTCGATTCAGTGAGTTTATCGCCAATTTCCTTTGAAAATATTCACCAGCACATAAATAATCACATTGATTGATGTTCTAAACCAACTGCAGTCGTTCGAGGCAAATAATTAAAAGCTGTCTGATTTTTTCTATACTGAAAGCACCGAGGCCATTGCCGAATAGTTAAATGAAATAAAGTTGCCAAGCCCGGTGTGTTTATTAAACAATCTAGACCTAATTTATAGCCTATAGGATCCAGCTCAGGCATTTGACGCTTGAAGCATCACACTATTGTGGAGTCCTACCGACCAACGAGACAGTATTTAGTAATCAATTTTGACGAACTACATCGAAGTTTAAATGTAACTTGTCTTAATGCCCTTTCAAAATGTTATCATTTTGTACAGTAACGGGGGGTTGTTATGAGATATTGTCTGTTAGATAGTTGTGCGGATAGACATACAGTCACCTGACTTGTTTTAAGGGATAAAAAGTAATGCGAGCATTCTTCCTAAATAATCTCACGAATCTTAGTGCGATACAATATTACCGCTACATAACGAGCTTTCCAACACAGTTGACTATATGCCACAAACACGCGACATGTTGGTCCCATTGTAAATCATTAGTCGGTGGAATGATGGTGATTCATGATGGTGTAAGTTGGTGGTCAACAGATTCTGTCAAAAACATCTCATTAGAGCCGTAGATTGTTACTAAGTAATGTGATGACATCTATTCTGATGTAGCGTGTTTAAGGTGCCAGACGATGCCGTGTGAGGTTAGCAGGTATGCCTCCAAACCACTCATTAGCTAAAGAGCACAACAAAATGTAAGCCCGCCGTGCAAAATGGGATAAGAAAGTAAATCGTTTGAGAGTTAAAAAAAAGGTCGGTAGAGCCATCGCTAAGTTCCTATAGGTAGTTAAAAGGGCTCGATAGAGATCATGGGTGTGCCTGTTGAAATCATTGATTCATGTTACTTCAAAAATGTAGTCATTCAGAATAATACAGGTGACACCTGAACATTCGTAGATTAGAACTTTTATAAATTCCGATAATTCCACTTTCTGTCACAGTTGTGCACACACAGTTTATCTGTGCTTTTAAGACCAGCTCCAATACGACTTTATACTATTCTGAAAGCTCCTGAATGTTGTTCCATCTAAAAAAGGATTGGGTTCCATCTAGGAGCTGTAAATTTTCAGACGAATTAAAACCGATGATTTGCCAGAACAGTTCTTCCCAAATTTTTCTAAAGGTCAAACTTGACAAGGTTTAATCGTTAATATCGAAGCAACGATGTCACTATCAAAATTGATTTCTGAAGACTGTAATACTATCAGCATATTTGACCTGTCCTTTCATAATTCTGTCGAATCTGTATAAGGACGAAGAAAGATCTGTAGGGACATTTATTCTTCATTCAAAGTAGATCACTTTTCTTGGCTACCCAATTTTTATGTACAATGAAGCTTCCATTAAAAAGCTGCCCTGTATAGCACAGAATTGTCTCTCATCTACAAACGAGATCAGATCAGCTAAACATCTGCTTGTTGTGGTCTGTTCAAAACTTTTGCTGGTTTCGCGTTTTTGGCGACATCAGATATATATGCGTTAGTAATTTTGTTATGGGACACTGTCACTTAGAAAGTCATGCAGATAAACATATAGAGTCCTCAACACTGTTAACTATGTCACAGACACGCGACATATTAGTCCCATTGTAAATCATAGTTCATAATCGTATATGAGATCAGCAATAAAACATATCTAATGCCTCTCTTGTATATTTGTCATGCATGTCTCAAGTCGTACGAATACAATTATACACACATACATCGAAATAAAAAAAATTTAATTACACCACAAATGTGTCAAGTACATATCCAAATGAAATGAGAAGTATAGTAAAATAGCTTCAAGGCAGTTTCGCGCATGCGTAAGACCGGAAGATCCAATCCGCGATTTAGTTCAAATTCAGTTAATTATTTATTTGATTTATTACATTCAGAGATTTTAATTATAAAATGGTTTTGAAATACATTGCAATACGCCTGGCATTCGTTGTCTTGAGACGGTGAGATGAATGTAATAAGAAATCGCGCGAGAACAAGAAAACTGCATTTCACTGTCAAGTTCTTGTTTTGGTTTTGTTTTCGAATAACCTTAACAAAAATGCGCGATTTAACGGTTTAAGAACAATCTTATTTGTATCATCTTTGATTTTTATTAATTTATGTTAATTTAAGTAATTATCAACAGGGGTCGTTCAACTCGATGAACGAATCTTATATATACGTAAATGTTTAAGTATTTCCTGTATGAATTTTTTGTTATTGGTTTTCAAAAGTTCATTGCACCTTTTTGGATTATTTGTATATATGAGCTAATCTTTATCTCAATTACATATCTTGTATTTTTGTCATGCGAACTGAGATAATACGTGAGAAGATTTTTTTATTCGTGTTCTTGTGATTCCCAAAAATTTTTATGACCATCGATTTAAGAGGTTAGCGTATGGCATGCAGGAATGCAACGTGACAATCTTTGGTTTACTGTGACGCAGAAAATGTTGTTAAGAACCCAAATTTTTCATCTAGAAGCTCCTTGAGGCTTGTCCTGTCGGTGGAGATCTGACGAATCGACTGAAACTCTCGATTAACCAAGAAATTCGATATAGCCTAAAGATCAAATTTTGAAGTTTTGAATTAATGGCCCA